>CM073605.1:42717125-43259625 GCA_037074985.1 Solanum bulbocastanum
TGTGGTGTTGGATTTCTAGGATGAATCTGGTGCTTTCTATCAAGGTTGATTCTGTTGGAAGAGAGTTGAGACCCAAAAGAGGAATTGGAGGAGTTTTTGGGGTTTTGAAGTGAAACTGTGGATTTTCCCTCTTAGCCTGTGATTTGTGTTGGCATTGTTTGATAGGAGAGGGTGTCTGAGGGTCTGGCAGAGTAAGAGGGCTCAATATCTTCTTTTTAATGCCTTCAGGCTGCAAATGTCCTTCTATTTTCACAAACAAAAGTCCTTTTAGTAGTGGATGTTGTAATGACCCCCCAAATCATTTTCTCAATTTTTTTGATCTTTTGAGCATTTAGAACTTTCTTGTAGAGACCTTAGTCAATTATGACTTACTAGGACTGACATTTTTGTCTATGAGCTGTTTATTTGAGTTTTGTGCAAGTTTCCATGTTTTGGAGCCTTTGAAAGTTTAACGGTTGACTTTGGTCAAACATTCATAATGATGACCTAATTATGTAATTCTAACAGTTCCATCAGCTTTGGAAGAGCCATTTCAGGCTAGAGGCATGGTTAGTTGTTGCCTCGATTATTGTGAAAATTTGTGTCGTTGGACGTTTTAGTTTTGAAGCTTAAGCCAAAGTTTGAGCGCAGTCAACATTCTTGGTAAAAAAACTCAGATGAGAATTCCTAAGTGTAGTTAGCTCTGGAATGTGAAGTTTGGTCTTGAATGACCCTTCGAGTAGTTTTTGAGGCTTTCTGTCTCAGTTTGAGTCCTCTTGTGGATTTTAACTTGAAATAGAGCTTGGGTGTGGGACCCAATTTTTGTTAAGGTGACCTTAGAAAGAAGTTTCAATTATTCCGTTGAGTCTGAAATATCACACTTGGTAGGGAAATATTGTTTCTTTGTAATCACGGGGTTCTGAATAAATTTCAGGTGTTCGTTTAATGATTGTAGAATTTTGCTCCAAATTGATGTGCAGCAGGGATAGTGTGACCACTTTAACAGCCCCTTGACTACTTTCTTGGTAGCCGCACTTGCGGAATAAGGGTCAGTTTTGCCATAGGAGCCTCTTGGAGCATGGCTGTTTTCATAGGCTAGGCATCACTTTCGCAATCATTGCTGAACGTTTATATTATTTTTCTATCTGTTTTAAACATTCAACCATATATTCAGACTTTGATATTGTTGTGGCTACGTGTGGGATTGATCGGGAAAGCGTGGAAGTCGGTGTATTGATATCATTTTCACCCGAAAAGGGTTGCGTTGTCTCTTTTATTTGAATAATTTGTGCATATCTTTGTTTGGGCTGCTCTTGCATTGAATTGTGCCCTATTTTGGGACACAAGCCCATAAGTTGATTAGGACCTTTTGATGGAGTGAATTATGATATTTCTAGCATGAGTTCCATATTCCCATTTTGACTCGACTTTGGATTCGGTGTCTAAACATTCCTAATGACATTTGTGATCGATAATTTGACACTATGACGGTATTCAGAGGCATTTTTGAAGTGGTTAGCTCTTAAGAAATAGGATCGGAGCACACATGATCGGCTTCGATGTAGGCTTTGATCTATATTTGTAACACCTCAGAATTTGAAAAGTTGAAAGAAAAGGAACAGTGCTGATTTAGCACCAACACAAGTTCTATGAGTCAAACCTACACACCGTATGGAAACCTATGCTTCGTAGGAAGTGAATCCTAAAAACCATAGTTGAGTTTTGGAAAATTAGGTTTCTGAAGTTTTGTCCCACGAATGAACAGGACGAACCATTATATGGTTGATGAGTCATAAACGTTATGTAGGAAGGTTCCACACTTAGTGAAATATTAGTCTTAAACTTGGGTTCTAAGAATGGGTTCGATTGATGGGTTCTACGTACCATAGGAATTTAGACAGACCGTAGAAAGGTCTCGTGGAAACTAAGGTGAAATTGGGTTTCTGAAGTTTGTTCTACAGTTCAACAAGACATGCTATAGGAATTTCTCTGAGGTGTTGGTCGCAACCGTAGGGAAGTCCGATAGTTATTTCTTAAGGGTATTCACATCTTTTCCTATGCATCTAATACATGTACTATATCGTTTTGACCCATATTTTAAGTCCTATAACTTCCATTCCACCCTTAAAACTTCCCTAACTTCATCATTCATTCAAACCCTCAAATCCCGCCCACATTCATGTTCCCCAATTCTCTCTCAAGATGAAGGAATAATATGCTAGGGTTTCCAAATCAAGTCTCCTTTTCACCATTTCTTTTGGGATTTGAATGGCAAGGTATGTAGGACTTAATCAACAAGTTCCATTCATCCATTGAGCCCAAGAATTTCTCAATTCTCCAAAGTTCAATTTCTCCAAAATTGATTAGGTTTTCATTCAATTTTTCATGGGTTGTAATTGTGTTGATTCAATTGTTTTATTTTGATCTTGTTATGATTATTCTGACTCAGTTACATTCCTTCCAAGTGATTTTACATGAACCGATGCATTGATCATAATTTTTGACTATGAACCTCTAAAGGCATGAATTGATGAAGGAACTATGAATCTATGAATGATGTTTCCATGAAGTTATTCATGATTTATGAAAATGAATAGTTTATGATGAGGTTGCTTTAATATGACCATATATGAAATTGTAGAAGGTTTCTCACATTAAGAAATCATGATTTGGTAAAGGTTTTATCACACATGGTTTAAGTAGATACTCTATGATGTTTTCAGCTTTGATTAATAACTTAATTGTGCTTTTCCATGGATGATGAATGCCTATGCTATGACTATTCCGTTGGAATTTTACTTAGCACCGAGAGGATATTGAGATGGAGGCTCTCCCATTAGTAGAGGTTGGGTCTCTAGTAGTAATATCATTGTCCCTAACTACATGCCTCCATAGGTTGTCTTACAAAGTCATAACTAATAGATCCACCTAAGCTTGAATTTTAAGGTATTTGACTTAGCAACCAAGGACATCTCTTTTAGGTATGGGAGCAAGACACTAGATCCCACATTATAGCTGAAATGGTATATGTCGGTTAATAGTAAATATCCCACAAAATAACCTAATTTGATCTTGATGGCTTTATGCAGATTTACTTATGATTTTAAGATGCTTGACCATATTCATGATTTATGATGTCTTTTTAAAGGTTTTACTATGTTAAGTTTGGTCATGCATATCATGTTTTCAATTATGTCCTCTTATGATCATGTTTCATGTTTTTATGCATATCCCTCACACTTAGTACATTCCGTACTAATGCATACTTCTACCTACATTGTTTAATAATGTAGGGTGTGGTGCTTCCTCTCCTTCCTCTCCTGGCTAGTTTGTGATCTTTTGAGTGTTCAAAGTTGATGACACAATGAGTCTTGATGTTCCGAGGACCATTTCATTATGTTTCCCTTATGTTTTAAGTTTTTCAGAAATCGTACAATGTGTACGGGTTACGTCCTGACTAGTTCTTCTAATGTACTAGAATGAATTTTCAAAACTATTCTAGATTTCTGCTTAATGTCAAAACACTTTTATTTAATATGGGTCTTGTTACCTTTATTTCTTGTATTTTCTAATTATATTTTATTGTATGTATGTCAAGTGGCTAGTGTAGGTCCTCCGGGGTATTCCATGTCATATCTAGGGTGTACTTTGGGTCGAGTCAAACTTGGTATTCAGAGCACATGGTTTTAGAAAAAGGTCCTAGCATGTTTGACAATCCGAGATGATTAGAGCCTTGTTCATGAATGTGAAGTGCGCCACATTTATAAATAGGAGGCTACAAAGAATTTAGGAAACTTCACTTCTTTCATTGTTCCAAAGTCGTGCCATATATTTTATCACTATAAAGATCCTTCTCCTAAATTTGTCCTATGCCTTTTAAGATATGGCCACTCAAAGAGCTTACATGAGAAGAAATGCATGTGAGAACATGGATCCCCAGGTTCCTCAAGTTCCGGTTGACCCTTTGGTCGAGCAAGTGACTAATGCCAAATTCTGAGCCACTAGTCAAGGGTTGGCTCAAGCTATAATGGGCCAAACAAATATTTAAGACTTTATTCTCATGAACCCAAATTTAGGTATGGTGGCGCCAAGGATAAGAGACTTCACAATGATGATTCCTCCGGAGTTCCATGGTCCCAAGGTTGATGAGGATACTCAAGAGTTTAATTATGAGGTGTGTAATATAATGGGAATTATAAGAGTCTATATAGTTGAAAAGGTGGAGTTGGCTGCTTATCAACTCAAGGGTATTGCTCAAGTTTTGTTTGAACAATGGAAAAGTGAGAGTGCTATTGATGCACGTCCTCTTGATTAGGAGAAATTTAAGGTAACATTTATTGATTGTTTCTTTCCTCTTGAAATGAGAGAAGCAAAAGTGCTTGAGTTTATTAATATCCATCAAGTCAATATGAGTGTGAAGGAGTATGCTTTGAATTATACTCAATTGGCTAATTATACTCCAACTATGGTTGCTAATTCGAAGGCAAGGATGTGTAAGATTTTGTCGGGTATTTTTGACTTGGTTGTCAAAGAGTGTTGTACCACCATGGTTATTAACGAGATGGATATCTCTCATTTGATGATACATGACCGACAAATTGAAGAGGAAAAGCTCAAGGATAGGGCAAGAGAGTCCAAGCGGGAAAGAACCGGTGATAATGACTTTTATCATTCTAGGTCCAGTGGACAAGGTCGTTCAAAATTCTAGCAAAGACTTTCTGGTAAAGGTTCTTCTAAAGTAACGATCCCTAAGTTCAACAAGAATAGGGTGTCTAACCCCAAACCTTAAGGAGGTGGGGGTAATTTATCCTCTATTCCCGGTTGGCCAAGGTGTGGTAAGAAACATGATAGAAAATGTTTGGCCGGTAAGGATGTTTGCTTTAATTTTGTAAAGATGTTCACCAGATGAGACATTTTCCATTGCTTGCTACTATTGGAAGGGAGTGGCTCCGGTTCGAGTGCTCCAAAGCAAAATAGATTTTATGCTGTCACGACCCAACCCATCGTGATTGGCACCCACCCTAACCCTCCAGTGGGAGAGCAATTAATACTAATTAGCAAACACAAGAACTAAACAACTGAATCAAATAGTAGGCATTTAAAGATACATAAGTAGGCTTAAATGCAAGAATCAAATAAAGTTCCCATAAACTCCAATAGTCTAACAATGACTAACAAAACATTGCGAAAATTATTCCCTAGAACTTGAAAGTCAATGTACAAAAACTCTAACAAGGAACCATAAGTCTAAAGAAAATAGGTACCACCCAATTAAACATACGAATATCTAAAGTACTAATCTAAGTCCGAATAAGATGGACTTAGCAAAAGGAGAACTCATTGTAGCCTGGAAGAACTGGCTCACCCTTGAATTCGATCGATCACTGGTCTTTTAAATGTGGTATGTCAGTAGCCGTCTGAAGATGTGATAATTTGGAGTAGCGTCTATCAAATACACTTCATCCAATTCTAAGTATAGACGATCATTAAGCAATATATAACCCAATAATTGAGTTGGGGTCAAATCCCACAAGGAGTGGTACGTGTTCAAATTCAATCAAGAACTACAAACGTGATCTAACTAGATATAGGTATAGAGATTATTGAAAGAGACATAAAAAAATTAAAAGGGGTGACACGAATGTCAGATGGGAGGTTTTGGTTTGGAAATATCAACTACAACGCAGTCAATAACAATTTCAAATGACAATAAGTAGAGGAATTCTTGGGATGTGATTAATTGTAGGCAAATTTTGATATATGGGTAATTGAAACTACTAGTATAGCTAAATATCAGTGGGTAGGTGTCACAACCCAGGGGTACCCCCTAGATGCAACACAGCGTACAAGACTCCGAAGAGCCTCAAACAAGCCTCATAGCATTCATAACATTCGGTATAAGGAAAATGGTACAAATTTTAAAACATTTCTTTAAATACATACAATTGAAAAACACCATTTAAAACAGTGAAAGTTTACTAGTCTCACATGACCATCTAAAAATATCTTGAAACAGAAGTAGGGTCATGGCCCTTTACAATAGAAAATCTAAAAATATCTACTACATGAAAGAAATAAACACTTGTCCTCGAATCCATGAGGACATACCACTAGTCTTGGAAGAACTCAATCCATGCTTCAACTAGAAGAATTCAACTCACTTGCCGGAACCTACACTTGTAGTAAAATAGAAGAAATATTGGTTAGCACATTTAATTTACTAAGTATGATAGTTATGCAAAAACCATGCTTTAAACGGACATTTGGTTGAAAACCATGCATATGCCAATATTTAAGAAAACTTCATAAACATAAGTATAAGAGGCATAAGATATAAGTATAATCAACATACAAGCCATTTCATCACTTTAGAACTTAATCAACATGTAAGCCATTTCATCACATTAAAGCCTTCACCTTAAGTAACCCCAAGCTATACTTTGTGCAATGTATGAATAGGGTCCCATACCACCATCCACACTAAGTACCATAGTAAGGCCACCAAAAGTGAACTTACCATTATTCCTTTTTATCTTTAGACAATACCCATACATAAGGAACATAAACATTTAGTAGGACATGAAAATGAAGTAACTCATAATACAATCCAAGTAAAACATGCATCATCTCATTAAGCATATAAGTCAACATTCTTTATTAGCTTCATTAAGAGCATTTTCATTCATTAGTCATTAAGACATTAGCGAATTCACTATAACCCTCTCAATGCCTACTCATGCAATGTATGGATCGCATCCCATACTACCACCCACACTTCATAGGACCTCTAAAGTAATCATTGTGCACTTCTCACATGATGGGAATAAGCATTAACTGGCATAAACCATGAGAGAAAATCATGGATTCCGGTGTCATATAGCCCCACACCATAAAGAGGTGGTCTACTTGCCTAGGGTAGAACCGGTAACATTTTAGCTTAGGTGGATCCACTAGCTAATATCCTATTCGGGCACATAGTTATTGGATAAGAAAGATGTTGATTGAAATCCGGCCTAACGTACGGAGAACTTCCATCTTACCATATCCACTAGGTGCTTAGCCTCCATTCCTATAGAGTATTTCATTTTCATTAATATTATTATACTTGAGAGGTCCACTAACATTAGGCCTACTAACCCAAAGTACATTACACATGAAAGGGCCACCACTATTAGGTCTACCGATTCAAGGTACATTACATGGATAGCGCATTGAATCTTCAAGAAGGGCCACCAGCATTAGGTCTACTGATTCAAGGTTCATAATTTCACACATGAAAGGGCCACCAACATTAGGTCTACAGATTCAAGGTTTATCATCACATTAATTTCTAGATTCATCATGAAGGGCTACCAATATTAGGTCTACCGGTTCAAGACATAGCCTCGAATACTTTATCATCCATTTATGAAAGGGGTACTAACATTAGGTCTACCGATTCCATGATCATTAAGTCAAGATACATTCATTACACTAGAAGAGGATGCCTAAGCCTACCAATTCAAGATACAACCTTCACATTACATTCATTTATACAAGAAGAGGATGCCTAAGACTACCAATTCAAGATACAAATTTACACTGTAGAAACCCTTCACATTCTTTCATCATCATTCATGACTGCTAATTAAGAATAAGCTTTCAATCATAACACAATCAGATTCTAAACTTGATCATAACACTTTCATTGAGATCACACACATATACTTCAGATCATAATCATACATAACTCCTTCATGAAATTGCCCTTCAAGGCTATGAATCAATCTCAACCCAAACATCTAGAATACTACATTATATAAGGACATTAACATGATTCAATAACTAATTCAATATAAACATAAATAATTCAACATACTTTCATAATGAATCAATTCTCAATCACAATTCACAACTTAGGATTTTGGGGGAAACATGGGTTCATAGGAGAAGTTCACCTTAATTCATCATTAATTCAACAATCCATTCATAATTCATCATATATAAACCTTAGAAAATGTTTTGGAATTGAACCCATGCATAGATTGAAAACCCTAGGTTTTTGGGGGATTTTGGAAACACTGAATCATATTTGAAGGGGCTCCTTGAATGAAACCTAATCAAGGATGAAAACTACCATACCTTAATGGAGTTTTCCTCAAAATTTGAGAAAAAATACTTTGAATCTTCAAGCTCTAGCCTCCACTCCTTCTTCAATGGAGGTTTCTAGAGAGAGAAATATTGAGAGGAAGAACTTTGGGGTTTTGATTTTGGGTATTTGAGAATAAAGGAGTAAATGAAGTGTTTTAAGACTTAAAACTATTTATATAAGTGATATAAAACAATTAAAAATGACGCCATACATTAACTAATTAAATAGGAAATTACTAAAAGACCCTCGGCTAGGCGGCCCTGTCCAAGGACCACGCCCATCTATACGGCCCGTCTATGGGACCACGGCTCGTGGTGGTGCCCGTGGTCCCTTGGGTAGTAGCCTCCTTCATCTTGCCAACCTCAAAAGTGGCTAAGGGAACCTCACGAGCCTTTCCATGGTTTGTGGTCAAGACCACGAGTCATGAGGTAGCTCGTGAAGGGGAGCCTTGGCTTGGCACTTTTGGGAGTGCATTGCCTCACCAACCACAGCTGGCACCATGGTTTGTGGTGGCCGCCACAAATCATAAAGATACTCGTGGTCTTAGGGCTGTAGCTAGGCCTTAAGGCCTTGGCTTCCACATTCCTAAGGGGATTTCAAGATCCCTTTCACGGACCGTGGTCATGACCACTGGTCGTGAAAGTGGTCGTGGTCCTTGGCAATGCTTGGCCAAGGTTGGGGCAGCCTTGGCCTTTGGCTTAGGCCTTGCCCCTTAGACTAGCCCCTTGCCCTTGAAACCCTCAATACAAACCTAGAAAGGTTTCCTAACTACAGAGTCTAACACGCACCTTGACATTGACCCTCACATTTAGGCTCTAGTTCAACCTACCATTTTTCGGGTCGGTACATTATCTCCCCCTTAGGAACATTCGTCCTCGAATGACACTTTAAACCCTTTAAGGAAATAACAACTCAAGACTAGCAGCCCATCATGCATGAAACATCAATAAAATGCGCAAATCATAGGAGGAAACATCAAATCCACCTCAATAAGCTCAATGCAACACAAGAAGTAGGAGCTACATCTACAAACTTATTATGCACGAAAACATCAACAATTCTCATTCCATTAGAGGAATTTCCTTCTCCAACTCACATCATGCTCATTACAACATCATAAAGCAATTATGCAATCCTTCTCCAAGAAACATTTAAACATGTTCAACAAGTCAACTCATGAAGCATTTAGGCAACTCATTATAGATGCACATCAACATGAGGAATAAAAATCATGAAAACTCAATTTCTCATTTAACATACATTCATCAAAAACATGCATATCATAAGGAGATCATGGAAACACAAAAATCACACATGACTCAAAAACATGAAACAAGCTACAAGGAACTCTTGGTCTCAAGATTGAATAGGAATAGAAGAAAGTGATAACGATATCAGAACTCTCAACAACCTTAGTATTCAACATAACATTTCCCTCTTAGGAGTAAACCCAACTAAGGCTAACATGAAAATAGCATAGGGACCTCAATACAACAACCACAACTAAAAGAAACCATCACATACCAGTTCCTTCATCCGGAAGAGCTCCTTTGCCCTCTTTAGCTTGAAGTACATAGAAATGATATTTCTTTGGAGCATTAGGATCCGTGCCACTAAGAGAAGCTTGTTTGGCCTCCCTTCCCTTAGTCGTAAGAGTAGGAAAATCTTTCACTTGATGATCAATCTTTCCACAGCCATAGCACCCATTAGTACCGGCTAGGCACTTCCCATAATGCTTCTTTCCAGAATTTGTGCAAGTAGGTTTAGAAAATGAAGACCCACCACCTTTCTCTTGGTTAACCCTAGGAGTTCTTGAAGAATCTTGGCTGAAATCTCTCTTTATGAACTTTGGTTGACCTTGCTCATTGGATCTAACTCTCTTTATCCCCCTATTCTTCCTTTTAAGATTGGACTCCTCAATAGATTGAGTATATACCATAAGTCTAGAAATGTTCATATCATCATGGAGCATTGCCGTATGACACTCTTCCTCAAATAGGTTGGACACACCCATCACAAATCGACTCATCTCATCCTTTGGGTTAGACACCAAAGATGGAGCATACTTAGACAATTAGGTAAATTTCAAAGAATACTCTTGAACATTCATGCTACCTTGCCTAAGGTTGATAAACTCCTCCATCTTAACCTCCCTCTTCTCATGGGGAAAGAACCTACCAAGGAATGCTTCCTTGAGCACTTCCCAATTTATAGGCCCCTCCTACCTGCCTATTACTTTTCCATTAAGTGAACCAAACTTAGGCAATGTCCTTCAATTGATAAGCGATTGGTTTTGGTTTTTCCATAGAAATCACCCCCATAGCATTAACTACCTTATACACCTCATCCAATAACTCTTGGGGATCCTCTCCCACCGTGGAACCTAGAAACATCGGAGGATTCATTCTCATGAAGTCCCTCAACCTATAACCCATAGTGCTCATAATAGGGTTTATATGAGCTTCAACACCCCTATTAGCTTGGGCCTCATAGATTGGCATGAGTAGTTACGGCTTGAGCAATCATCAAAAGAGCCGATCTAACTTTTTCATTTGTCATAGCCAGAGGATCAATAGGAACTTTGTTGCCTTGAGGAACTTGGTCGCCTTGAGGACGGGACCTTGGGGAAGAACTCCCTCATGCACAATCTCCTCTTCCATCCTTCTTGCGTTCGCCCTTGTATTCATATCCTATAAAAACAAGTTAAGGGTAAAAGGACTCTTATAGAGCTAAACTCTAAGGCACAACTTAAAGAGTAATGAAAGAAGTGAAGTTTCCTAACGTCTTGTAGTCTCTCATTCAAAAATGTGTCGCGACGCACAACCATGAACAAGACTCTACTCGACGTGGCTTGTGAGACATCAATCCTAAAAACCATTCCAAAATCTTGTGCTCCGATAACATATTTGTCACGACGCAAGGGTACCCCCTAGATGCAACACGGCATACAAGACTCTGAAGAGCCTCATACAAGCCTCAAAGCATTCATAACATTCAATATAAGGAAAATGGTACAAAATTTAAAACATTTCTTTAAATCATTACAATAGAAAAACATCATTTAAAATAGCAGAAGTCTCACATGGCTATCTGAAAATATCTTGAAACAAAAGTAGGGTCACGACCCTTTACAATAGAAAGTCTAAAAATATATATTACATGAAAGAAATGAGCACTTGTCCTCGGATCCATGAGGACATACCACTAGTATTGGAAGAACTCAATCCAAGCTTCAACTAGAAGAACTCAACTCAATTGGCGGAACCTATACTTGTAGAAATATAGAAGAAATATGGGTTAGCACATTTAATGTACTAAGTATGATAGCCATTCAAAAACCATGATTAAAATTGGCATTTGGTTGAAGACCATGCATATGCCAAATTTTAAGAAAACTTCATGAACATAAGTATAAGAGGCATAAGATACAAGTATAATCAACATACAACCCATTTCATCACTTTAGAACTTAATCAACATGTAAGCCATTTTATCACATTAAAGCTCCCACCTTAAGTAACCCCAAGCTATACTTTGTGCAATGTATAAATAGCGTCCCATACCACCATCCACACTAAGTACCATATTAAGGCCACCAAAAGTAAACTTACCATTCTGGTTTTTCATCTTTAGACAATACCCATACATAAAGAACATAAATATTTCGTAGAGTATGACAAGGAAGTAATTCATAATACAATCCAAGTAAAGCATGCATCATCTCATTAAGCATATAAGTCAACATTCTTCATTAGCTTCATTAAGAGCACTTTTATTCATTAGTCATTAAGACATTAGAGAACTCACTATAGCCCTTTCAAAGCCTACTCGTGCAATGTATGGATAGCATCCCATACTACCAGCCTTACTTCATAGGACCTCTCAAGTAACCATAGTGCACATCTCACATTATGGGAATAAGCATTAACGGATATATTCAATGAGAGAAAATCATGGAATCCGGTGTTGTATAGTCCCACACTGTAAAAAGATGGTCTACTTGCCTAGGGTAGAACTAGTAACATTTTAGCTTTGGGACTTGGTACCCTTATTTATCGTATTTTCTATTATATTATGTTGTATGTATTTCATATGGCTTGTGACGGTCTCTCTAGGTCTTATACGCCATGTCAGGTATAGGGTGTATTTTGGGTCATAATAACTTTCTTTATTGGGATTTTTAGATAATGTTTTGTATAGATTGCATGTTATTTAGGAATGTATTTTTCGGATATTAGCTTCTCCCCTATTACTCTTTTTTTTCTTATCTTCCGTAGGAGCATTAGGCTTATTTTGGGTAAAGGTATCCTTAGTAGTCTTGCTTGTAGAATGCCTTAGAATGTGTATCCTAGTTAGAATTTTTTTTCATGACCTTAGACATAAGTTGTGACTTACGTTCCTTAGAGTGTGTAGTTTTGCGGTTGCAGCGGTAGGTTTTCTAATAGGGTTTGATTTTGTGTTATTGACCATGTGTTGGTGTTTGAGACTTTGAAGGCTCTTCGCAGTCGTAGGTAGGCATTTGTTATGCTTAGTCGTTGACTGGAGTGGTGTTATCGGGGTACAACATCATTCCTTTAGTTTTTCTTTTTTTTATTTGATTTGGGAGCTCTATTTGATCCCTTCACTAGATGGTCAAGAGTAGGCTAGTTATGATCCTTTGAGCTGCTATTAAATGGCGGATCTCTGAAGACTGGCAATAATCCGCGTGGGCAACTTTGATCAAGCTTGTTAGCATCTTAGTTCAAGGAATAAATTCGAATCGAAATATATACAAATTTAATATTGTTTTATGATTGTATGGAATGATATATCCTTTTACCCAAGCAAAGGGTATGTCAAGATTTAATACGTATTTTTATTGAACCCATGTGTCTAGCAGTTCTAACCGGGTATATACGCCCTTTTTTTTCAACTCATTAACGGGCTTAGAACCACGGTTGGCTAGATGTAGTCACAAAGACAAAGCCAATAAAATTAGTATCAAATCTGACTGTACCACTATCTCGAAATCAAATCAAGAAACCAAATATATATTTATTTATATTTTGATAAAGTCTAGTTCTTTCATGGTAGATATAAAAGAGAAGTTAGTTATCCGACATAGGTATGAATCTTTAGCCGGACATACTCACGGCTCAGATCGGAGAAATTAAAAAAAAAAAGATTGAAATGAAAATAATACCTTATAACGATGGCCGACACCAAGGCCTATGAGCAAACTATACAAGTTTATTTACTTCCAGTAAGTATCCGGTGAACTCAAACTTTACAAATTGAGAGCTTTACGGTTGGGGAGAGAAAAGTGGAGAGAGAAGGGTTTCTATGCTGCTCCTTCTTGAAATGAAAAACAAACTTATTTATAGAAAAATGAAAAAAACATTTACAATATTTGTACAGTAATGTTGGGTCCCATCTGTCCCCTAAACAGTGTATCTATTGTTGGTGATGGCTTTTAACTATAGAGAAGTCTTTACATTTTGTCTTTTTCTTTTAATTTTCGGAGGAAATCCTCCGCCTTTCTCAGAGTATCTTCTGATGTAGTTGCTTCAACAGGTTTAGCTTCTTGGTATCATTGCTAGCGTCTTCGCTTGTTTCACTTCTCATAGAAGTGCTGATTTCTCATATTGAGTGATGTTGAGAAGCAGACTCCTCTTGACTTCTTCCAAGTAGTTGTTGATCATTTCTTCTTTATCTCCATCTTGAATGAAGATTTTTCTAGAAATATGCCTTACCGAGCTATCAACAATTAATCAGTTTTGAGGAGTAATACCATATTCTTGGATCCTTTTTGAAATAAGATCCAACAATTCTTGCCCATATAACCTTTTTGTTTTGGGATCCTTTTTCATTAATTTATCCCAAAAAATATTATAAAAAGTCCTATATAAGTAGGGAATTTGTTCCTTGGTGAATCCCACTTTCGGGGTCCATTTGTGAATCCACGGGACCGAGAATTTAATGAAGAAATAGATCTGGTCTATTTTGTCCAAATAACAGATATGATTTGTGATGTATAACTCATTATGTTCTGGAGAAACTTTAACCCATTCTCTATATAATTTGAGAAATGGATCAGGTAATATTTTATAGTTGGGCCATGGTATGACCACTAATTTAAAAACCAATTAGGAATTGGTCCTGCAAATATCTTTGCACATACCTTTATAAACCATGTATGTTTGTGTCTCTCAATATTATAATATAGGACATTATCAAAGGCCTGGATGTAGTCCCAGTAAGTGAAACTCACAGTGACTTTATTTAGGCTGATATGCCATTCTTTCATGGTGGAGTTACCCCAATCTTCAATAGATATAATCTGTTTAATTATCATTTTTGAGAAGTTATAAACATTCTCACTAGTATTGTAGCATGAAAAGTGTTGGAATTCAACAATACTAGTACTTATCAGAATGGTTTCGTAATACTATCGGGTTTTGTGTCACTCACTCAGAAAATATAAATCGTTGATTAGGTACCTCTGGAATATCTTCCAGGGTTCTTCTTTTCTTTGAATCTCTAAGTTTTATAAAAGAAATATCATTTCTTTTTTCGATACCTTTTCATAAGACTTGATATCATCATTGTGTTCTTTGGCTATTGATGCAAAAGTATCATTTTGCTTTTGTGACAAATAAGACTGCAGATGTGCGTATAACGGATTGTCTTCTGGGATATGTTCCAAATGTAATGAAGAAGAAGCCTTACTTTGGGAGATTTTTGAGTTTATCAAACTCATTCTTCCTCTTTGTATAACTATGGAGCTAGAAGAGGATCCGTATGATGATCCTGGGGATGATCTTCCCCTTCCTTTTGTATGATTTCCCCTACCTCTGTCCTTGGTAATCCAAGGAGTGTCCATCTTGCAAACATTACACTCTGCTTTATTCGGATGTATCATATAGTCACTGTAATAATTATCCTCATCGATATCAATAATTTCTTCATAATCATGTATAGAGAAATCTTCTCTAATAATATCATTGATAATTTCACATAAAATTAATTCCTGCAAATCTTTATTAAGAAGAATTATTCTTAAAATAGTAACTAAAGTTTTCTCATCAATGAAAGTTGTATAAAAACTCATTATGAATTTAAATATTCTCTGGATAGAAAATATGGAAGAGAGTTATCACTTACCTTTTTATATTGGATCTCAAAATAAAAAGGTGCTAATTGGGCCTGCCACCTAGCAAATATTAATTTTTATGCATCATGTTTAAATTCTTTGTTAAACTTAACAGAGTGAGCATTCGTTTTTATCAAAAACTTTTGATTATATAAATCATCCTGAAATTTTAACACGCATTTAACGATGGTTAACATTTCATGAGCCACCGTAGCATATTTCTTCTATCTCAATAATTTTTTCCCAAGAAGGGTTAGCAAGAGTTATGCATGATAAATATTGAACACGAAGTTTGATATCCTTTACCAAGGCTGTATGACTATCAATCCAAGGTGATTTATGATCCCTTTTAAGCATGTCATATAATGGGGCCAGATCATGAGATATTTTTTTTATAAAAAGGGGATATGTAATTTAAACTCCCTAAAAATCTTTGCAATTGAGTCCTATCAGTGATAATATCACGAAATTTTGATGCAAAGTCGATAGATCTTCGAATCGGGGTAACTTTTCCTTGACAAATCTGATGTCCTAGAAATCGAACATTGTCTTGAAACAAACTCATTTTTGATTTAGAAATGACCAAACCATTTGTATAACTATTTTCTTAAAAATATCAAGACGCTTAATATGCATTTCAAACATTTTTGAGAATACCGAAATGTCATCAATATAAACAATGATAAAATCCAAATATGTGTTGAAAATATCATTCATGATTTTCTAAAATTCAGATGGAGCATTTTTCAAACCAAATGGCATAACATTTCATTCATATTCTCATAATGGGACATTAAAGGTTGTTCTATAAGTATGCTCTTTAAATATTTGGATCTGCGAATATCCTGATTTTAAATCAAATTTTGAAAATATATTGGCATCATATAATCTAGAAAATAAATCTCTTTTGTTGGGAATAGGATACCTAATTCACTTTAAATATTTATTTAAAGGTTTACAATTGATATCCAATCTAGGGACTCCACATTCCCTTTCCGCAGCATTATTAGCATAAAATACAATACAAGACTAGGTGATTTTGAATGTTTTATCAAACCTTTTTGCAACAAAGTATCAGTTTTTATTTTGCAGAATTCTACTAATTCAATGTTCATATGACAAGGATGAGATTTAGTAGGAGTAACATTCTCAGACAAATCATCTTCATATGGAAGAGTAACAATATGCTTTTTTCAATTCCAAAAAGCACTAGGATGATCGACACATATATCAACTATAATTTGTAAGAAATTAATTTCATGTTTTCCTGTACTTTGGTGAATTTCAAAGTATCAAATATATTCATGTTAAACAATTCTAGTTGCGAAGAGTCAACATGCCTTTGTTTCATATTAATCAAAGCAATAATATCACGAGAAATAGGGCCAGTGATAAAAGTATAACTAATATCTCTATCATCATAAGTAGCCGTAAAACCTTTAGCATTTATGCTAGTAAAAGGATAAATAACATTTATAAAAGGGGTTCCAAGTATAATCGGAGGGTATAAGTAATTTTTAACCAAGAAAAAGAAATGTGGAATGCAAACTTTATTTTGACAAATGCGAGTATTAGGTAATTTATAGTTTATATCTAAAGCATGTCTAGAAGCAAATATCCCAGAGGATAGTCTATTATATGCACATCTGTAGGCTTATTTGTCACAAAAGCAAAATGATACTTTTGCATCAGTAGCCAAAGAAGACAATGATGATATCAAGTCTTAGAAGAAGGTATCGAAAAAAGAAATGATATTTCTTTTAGAAAACTCTAAGATACAGAGAAAAGAAGAACCCTGATAGATATTCCAGCGGTACCTAATTAATGGTTTATATTTCCCGGGTGAGTCATACAAAACCCGATCATAATATGAAACCATTCTGATAAGTACTAGTATTGTTGAATTTCAACACTTTTCAGGCTACAATACCAGTGCAAATATTTATAACTTCTCAAAAATAATAATTAAATAGAATATATATGTTGAAGATTGGGGTATCTCCACTATTAAATAAAGGCAGATCAGCCTAAACAAAATCACTATGAGTTGCACATACTGGGACTACATTCAAGCCTTTGATAAAGTCCTCTATTATAATAATGATAGACACAAACATACGTGGTTTATAAAAGTATGTGCAAAGATATTTGCAGGATCAATTTCTAATTGGTTTTTGAATTGGTGGTCATACCACGACCCAACTACAAAAATATTGCCTGATCCATTCCTTAAATTATATAAATAATGGGTTAAAGTTTCACCAGACCTTAATGAGTTATACAATACAAATCATATCTGTTATCTTGAAAAAATAGACCAGATTAATTTCTTCATTGAATTCTCTGTCCTTTGGATTCACAAATGGACCCCGGTAGTGGGATTCACCGAAGAACAAATTCCTTGATTATACAGAACTTTTTATAATAATTTTTGGGATAAATTAATGAAAAAGGATCCCAATACAAAAACATTATATGGGCAAAAACTGCTGGATCTCATTTCAAAAAGGATCCAAGAATATGGTATTACTCCCCAAAAGGGAATAATTGTTGATAGCTTGGTCAGGCATATTGCCAGAAAGATCTCCATTCAAGATGGAGACAAAGAAGCAATGATCAACATCTATTTGGAAGAAGTCAAGAGGAATATGCTTCTCAACATCACTCAATATAACAAATCAGATACTTCTATGAGAAGTGAAACAAGCGAAGACGATATCGATGATCTCCAAGGAGCTCAACTTGTTGAACCAACTACATCAGAAGATACTCTGACAAAGGCGAAGGATTTCCTCAGAAAATTAAACGAAAAAGACAGACTGTAAAGACATCTCTATAGTTAAAAGCCATCATCAATAGTAGATATACTGTTGATCAACAGTAGATACATTGTTGATCAACAGTAGATACACTGTTGATCAACAGTAGATACATTGTTTATCAACAGTAGATACAATGTTAAGGGAACAAATGGGACCCAATACTACTATACAAAGATTCTAAATGATTTTTTTATTTTTCTATAAATAAGTTTGTTTTTCATTTCATTAGGTAGCTGTTCAGACATACCTCTCTCTACTTTTTCTCTCCAACTGTAAATCTCTTCTTGTAAACCTTTCAGTTTACTGGATACTGGTCGGAAGTAAATACAATTTGTATAGTTCCTCTCATAGGCCTTAGAGTCAGCCATCTTAATAAGGTATTAGATTTTATTTTAAATCTTTTAAAAATTCTCCGATTTAAGTCGTGACTATGTCCGGCTAAGAGATTCATATGTATGCCAGATAAATAAATTATATTTTATATTTACCATGAAAGATCTAGACTTTATCAAAATATAAATAAATTTATATATGGTTTCTTGATTTGGTTCCAAGATGGTGGTACAGTCAGACTCGATACTATTTTTATTAGCTTTGTCTTTGTGACTCTGTCTTGTCAGTCGTGGTTCTAAGTCCGTTAATGAGTTGAAAAATGGTGCCTATACTCGGTTAGAACTTCTAAACACATGGGCTCAACAAAAATACATATTAAATCTTGGCAGGCCTCTTGCTCGGGTAAAAGGATGAGATCCTTCCATACAATCATAAAACTATATAAATATTTGTATATATTTCGGTTCAGATTTATTCCATGAATTCGGATGTTAATAAACTAGATTGAAGATGACCGCACGGATTACCGACAGTCTTCAGAGATCCTCTATATTTACAAATTTGTATATATTTGTAGATATAATATCTATCTTGTATGATACTTGATTTAAATATCATATATTTACCATGATGGTTCTAGTAATATTATTAAAGTTGTTTACCCTCCTCAACCAACTTTTATTCTACCAATTCAGTGTTCATCTGACAAGGACGAGATTTAGTAGAAATATTATTCTCAGAAAAACCATCTTCATATGGAAGATTACCGGTATGCTTTTTTCGATTCCAAAAAGCACTAGGATGATCAGCACAAATATCTATAGCAATTTATTCATAAATCAATTTTATTTTTTCATGTACTTTGGTTGATTTCAAAGTATCAAATATATTTATACTAAACAATTCTAGTAGCAAAGAATCAACATGCCTTTGTTTCATATTAATTTAAGCATTTATATCAAGAGAAATAGGGTCAGTGACAAAAGTATAGTTTATATTTCTATTTTCATAAGTAGCAATAAATCCATTAGCAGTTATGCTATTAAAAGGATATACAACATTTATAAAGGGGGTTCCAAGTATGATTAGAGGGTATAACTGATTTTTTACCAAGAAAAAGAAACGCGTAATGCAGACTTTATTTTGGCAAATAGGAGTATTAGGTAATTTATAATTTATATCTAAAGCATGTCCAGAAGCAGATTTAACTATATGAGTTGTTTTCTCAAAATACTTAGTAGGTACAAGACCTTCTTGAATACAACTGACCTCGGCTCTTCTATCAATCATAGCAATATCAGTTATTGAAAAACTATTATCAATCAATATGGTGCATTTAACATACTATTTATGAGCAGTAACAATTTGCATCATTCCTAATAACATACCTTATCTAGGATCAAGATTAATAGGGTTTTGAAGATCATCCTCTTCAACAATATTTTTTCCTTTGTTATTAACAGTATCAGTCTGAGTAAGTCTATGATCACAAATCATTTGATTTTGTTTAAGAGATTTAATCTCATTTTTTAATTTTTCAATTTCATCTTTCAAATCATCAAAGGAAGAATCGCTTGTGTGAGTAGTCTGTTTATTAACTTTTATTAATTTCAGACAAAGAATAAAGTGCAGAATATTTAAATTCAAAATCATTATTTATTTTTCTGAATATTTTGAAGAACTAGAGCAAACATTATTATTAGCTGCTAAATGATTAATTTTTTCACGAATATTATTATCAGTAACTTATTTAAAAAGTTCACATTATCAGATGTAATAGTAGACTTTAAATCTTCAAATTGAAATTGCAATTTATAAAATTCATCAATTTCATAAGAACAAATATCACCATGACAATTAATGCAAGTATTCATTTTATCATGCTGATTACTATCAGATAAATCAAGAAAATCAATATCTTCTTCATAACCCAAATCGGAATCATAGTCGGACTTCAAACCAAAGGTATATAACAAACTATAAATCTTATCATGAACTCCTTCATCCAGTTCTAAGGTTTTCAGCTTTTCAAGCTTACAATTTGGTGCTATGTGACCGAAGTTTCCACATCTATAACACTAAATTTTGGCGAGCTCGCACTTAGACCTATTTTTGGTAAATCTATTAGACTTACGAAATACCTTTCTAGCGTCGTGCTCTTCCTTAGATCTATATCTAGACCTCATTTTCCTATAAGGTTTATCAGGATTGGAGTACTTAGAATTCCTATAATTCTTCTTCTTGCTAGCGGTAGAAGTATGAGGTAAACCGAACTAGGCAGAAAAGTCTCCTAGCTGAGATCTTTTTTTAAGCTTATCCATCTTAAGTTGTCTAGATAACTTCAATTCATTGCACAAATTTATTATCTCTTGAGTGCAGACTCCTATAAGCTTACCATAAATATAATCCTTATATGGGATTTCACCATTACTAGTCCTCAGCGCTTTTATAACTCTTTCAGAAAATAAAGGAGGAAGGTCATCTATAAACTTAGCTTTCCAATGCTTATAGATGTTTTCGGGCAATTCCATTACCCTACTCATATAAGTATCTTTATATCATCTAAATTCGCCTAAGGTTCTACAACGTAGACCATTTAATCGGGAACGAACAGTCTCATACTGATTGGTAAATCTACCATTGAAATGCTCTAAAATGCTTAAGACTAAAGTATAAACAATGTCTTCTCTATTTTTCACTAGAGTCATGCCCAAGTTATCAACACCTTCACTATTACAAGTAGCATTTATCACAACAGTATTTTTCTCAATAGTCATATAATTATCCCACCAACCTCTGAGTTGACCAGTAAAACCTACAATAATCATTATGCAAATATTTATATCTATGTTTTTAACACTTTTACAAATAGTTATATACATAAGAATTCAATGAATAAGAATGGTTAATTGACTATCAGTCAAACCATCAAGATTCCATTCATAAATTTCAGACCCACTATAAGAGGTATTAGTCTGATTCCAGTGGCGTTCCTCTATTAACACATCTTGACGAGTTGGTATGGAAGAATAATAGGTTTGCATACTTGGTTTATGTGCAAACTTAGTATTTCTATTCTTCTTGGGATAACCACGAAGTTTATTAAATTCTAAAGAAACATGATTTTTAAAATCAAAAGTTTTTTTCCACTTCATCCGCAAAATTGTCTAATAAAATCAATAGGCTTTGCGCTAAATTTGAAAATTTTTTTATCAAGAAGTTCTTCTAAATCATTTAACAATTTAAATTTAAAATCTCGAATCTCAGGGGGCCTCTACACATGAGTAGGGAGAACATGAACTTCTCAATTACCTTTAAAAGTAGAAGACGTATCATAAGTCTTTAAATCATTTTTTTATTTGGATTACCAAAATAGTTAATTCATTTAATTTTTTACCAAGAGAACTAATATGTTCACTTAAAACATTAACATAAAGACCCAAATAATTATTTTGAGAAATTAAATTAGTTATATCATTAATGCTGACTGTCGCAACATCTTCAACAAATTTTTGAAATGCAATAAAGGTGATGCCTGTATTATTTGGTAAAATAAAAGATCACTAAGGAGGATAAACAACCTTAATAAAGTATGTACTTAAGAGGGAATAAATTTGTGCAATGAGTTGAATTTATGTAGACATCTTCAGATAGATAAGCTTAAAGAAAGATCTCAGCTAGGAGTCTTTTGTGCCCAATTTGATTTACCTGATACTTCTACTAATATCAAGAAGAAAAATTATACGAATTCTAAGTACAGTCGGACCATACACAGGTTCAATCGGGCAAATATGATGAATAACATGCAATCCTTTATCAAAAAATGAATGTTTATTATAAGGAACACTTCTATCATCAAATTGAATATTAATCCTACCATAAGGATTTTGCGTAATATGAGAATACTCATAATTAGTGACAGCATTAGCCATCTGACTTGGTTAAATAACAGAATTTAGAGTCCACGTTGTTGGAAACTAAATTTCTTTCCATTTTATAGGTCTTGTAGTAGTGATCATAGATTTAACAAAAGTAGTTTCTACTAAAATACTCTGATCAAATGTATCATATAACTTGCATCTTGGATTTAACAGAGATAGTAATTTAAAGTTAATTTTATATGACCAACATATCAATTCAGATTCCGGTGCATAATTATAACCATGTGTTTTAATATTTAAATTCAAAGCATTAAGAATATTAACATCAGTTAAAGATAATTGCAAATTTGGAAGAGTATTAAAATATACAGGGCCATATGCAACAGTGGATTCCATCGAACCCATCAAAGATTTTCTAAAATTCAAATTTCTAGCATCACAAAGAGTAGCTAAAAAATATCTCAGATAACCCTTTAAGGGTTAAAGGTTTGAAAGCAATTTGAACCATGGCAATATGTAAGAATTTATATTGATTTTTATATAATTCGATCTCTAGTTTATTTAATAAATGAATAGTTTGTTAAAACGAAGTTAACGCCAAGGATTGCTCAGTTGTTTTAATTATTTGTTTATGATATATTTTATCAAACAAACCATAATCATAAATAGTTTTAATATCATCTTTAGGAATAGTCCATTTGTTTAACAAATCAAGGTTAAATCTACCTCTTCTAATCTAGTACTTTTAGTACTTTCTTCTCCTAGATCCATGTTAAAAAAGAACATATCTATGTCGCATACTTCACATCTATTATATATTTACCATGACAGTTCCTAGGCTCTGATTCCAAGATACATGATCTCTGAAGACAAGCCATAATCCGCGCAGTCATCTTCAACCTAGTTTATTAGCATCCGAATTCAAGGAATAAATCCGAACCAAAATATATATAAATTTTTATATAGTTTTATGATTGTATGGAAGAAACTCATCCTTTTACCCGAGCAAGGGGCCTGTCAAGATTTAATACGTATTTTTATTGAGCCCATGTGTATAGCAATTCTAACCGGGTATAGGTGCCCTTTTTCAACTCATTAACGGGCTTAGAACCACGACTGGCTAGACAAAGTCACAAAGAAAAAGTCAATAAAAACAGTATCAAATCTGATTGTACCACCATCTTCTAACCAAATCAAGAAACCATATATAAATTTATTTATATTTTGATAAAATATAGATCTTTCATGGTGAATATAAAAGAGAAGTTACTTATCCGACATAGATATGAATCTTTTAGCCGGCTATAGTCATGGCTAAGATATGAGAATTTTTAAAAGATTTAAAATAAAATATAATACCTTATAAATATGGCCGACTCCAAGGCCTATGAGTGGAACTATACAAGTTGTATTTATTCTGGCAAATATCCAGTAAACTAAAAGCTTTACAAAAAGAGAGATTTACAGTTGGAGAGATAAAGTAGAAAGAGGTGTGTTTGAATTGCTTCCTAATGAAATGAAAAACAAAATTATTTATAGAAGAATAAAAAAAACATTTAGAATCTCTGTACAGTAATGTTAGTTCCCATTTGTTCCCTTAACAATGTAACTAATTTTGATGATAGCTTTTTACTGTAGAGATGTCGCTACAATGTGTATTTTTCCTTTAAATTTTGGAGGAAATCCTCCGCCTTTATCAGTGTATCTTCTTGATGTAGTTGCTTAAACATGTTGAGCTTCTTGGATATTATCGATAGTATCTTCGCTTGTTTCACATCTCATAGAGGTGTCCGATTTCTCATATTGAGTGATGTTGAGAAGCAGACCCCTCTTGACTTCTTCCAAATAGTTGTTGATCCTTGCTTCTTATCTCCATCTTGAATGGAGATCTTTCTGGCAATATGCTTGACCAAGCTATCAGCAATTATTCCCTTTTTGGGAGTCATACCGTATTCTTGGATCCTCTTTTAAATAAGATCCAACAGTTCTTGCCCATATAATGTTTTTGTTTTAGGATTCTTCTTCATTAATTTATCCCAAAAATTATTAGAAAAAGTTCTATATAAGCAAGGAATTTGTTCTTCGGTGAATCCCACTTCTGGGGTGCATTTGTGAATCCAAGGGACAGAGAATTCAATGAAGAAATAAATCTGGTCTATTTTTTCCATATAATAGATATGATCTATATTGTATAACTCATTAAGGTCTTGTGAAAATTTAACCCATTCTTTATATAATTTGAGAAATGGACCATGCAATATTTTTATAGTTGGGCCGTGGTATGACCACCAATTTAAAAACCATTTAGAAATTAGTCCCGCATATATCTTTGCACATACTTTTATAAACCACGTATGTTTGTGTCTATCATTATTATAATAGAGGACTTTATCAAAGGCCTGAATGTAGTCTCAGTATGTGAAACTCATAGCGATTTTGTTTAGGCTGATCAACTTTCCTTTCATGGTGGAGATACCCCAATCTTCAACAGATATAATCTATTTAAATATAAACCGTTGATTAGGTACCGCTAGAATATCTTCCAGTGTTCTTCTTTTCTATGTATCTCAAAGTTTTCTAAAAGAAATATCATTTCTCTTTTTGATGCCTTCTCATAAGACTTGATATCATCATTGTCTTCTTTGGCTATTGATGCAAAAGTATCATTTTACTTTTATGACAAATAAGCCTGCAGATGTGCATATAATGGATTGTCTTCTGCAATATCTTCCAGATGTACAGAAGAAGAAGCCTTACTTTGGGAGATTTTTGATTTTATCAAACTCTTTCTTCCCATTTGTATAACTAGGTAGTTAGAAGAGGATTCGTATGACGATCTTGGGGATGATCTTCCCCTTGCCCTTGTATTATTCCCCCTACCTCTGCCCTTGGTAATCCAAGAAGGTTCCATCCTTTAAACATAATATTTAGCTTTATTCAAACATATCATAATAGTCACTGTAATAATTATCATCATCGATAGGTATGTTTTCTTTAGAATCATGTATAGAGAAATCTTCTTTAATAGTATTGTCGATAACTTTGCATATTATCAATTCTTGCATATCTTTATTAAGAGGAATAATCTTTAGAATAGTTATTTAAGTTTTTTCATCAACAAAGGTTGTATCAGAAACTCATGATGAATTCAAATATTCTCGAGATAAAAAATCCGAAAGAAAGTTAGCACTTCCCTTTTTATACTCCATATCGAAATCAAAAGGGGCTAAATGGGCCTACCACCTAGCAAATATCAATTTTGAAGCATCATATTTAAAATATTTGTTAAACATGTATTTAACAAACTGAGCATCAGTTTTTATCAAAAAATTTTAATTATATAAATCATCCTAAAATGTTAACACGCATTTAGTAATGGTCAACATTTCATGAGCCACCGTAGCATACTTTTTCTGGGCCTCACTCCATTTCCTAGAATTAAACCTGATCAAATACTCATTTTTATAATTGGGATTTATTTATTTCAATATCCCACCATAACTAATAAATGCATCTGTTTCAATAATTTTTTGCCAAGCAGGGTTAGCAAGAGTTAAGCAAGGTTAGGATTGAACTCGATGTTTAATATCCTTTACCAACTTAGTATGACCATCAGTCCTGTGTGATTTATGATCCTTTTTTAGACTGTCATATAAAGGGACCAAATCATGAGATAAATTTTTATAAAAAAGGGATATGTAATTTAAACTCCTTCAGAACCTTTGTAATTGAATTCTATCAATAATAATATCAGGAAAATTTGATGTAGAGTGAATTGATCTTTGAATTTGGGTAACTTTCCCTTGACAAATATGATGTCCTAGAAATCGGACATCATCTTGGAGCAAGCTCATTTTTGGTTTAGAGATAACCAAACAATTTTGCATAACAATTTTCTTAATGATATCAGTATGCTTAATATGCATCTCTAATGTTTTTGAGAATACTAAAATATCATAGATGTAAACAATGATAAAATCCAAATATGGATTAAAAATACCATTCATGATTTTCTTAAATTCAGATGGGGCATTTTTCAAATAAAATGGCATAAAAAATGCATACTATCCAAATGAAACATTAAAAGTCGTTCTATAAGCATGCTCTTTAAATATTTGAATCTGCCAATATCCTAATTTTAAATCAAATTTTGAAAATATATTGGCATCATATAATCTTGACAATAAATCTCTTTTGTTTGGAATAGGGTACCTAATCCATTTCAAATATTTATTTAACGGTTTATAATTGATAACCACTCTAGGGACACCTCGTTCCCTTTCAACAACATTATATAACATAAAAGGTTGTGCAAGACCAAAGTGATTTTGAAGGTTTTATTAAACCCTTTCGTAACAAATTATCAACTTCCTTTTTGCAGAATTCTACCAATTTGGTGTTCATCTGACAAGGACGAGATTTAGTAGGAATATTATTCTACGAAAAATCTTCTTCATATGGAAGAGTAACGATATTCTTTTTCCGATTCCAAAAACCACTAGGATGATCAGCACAAATATCAATAGCAATTTGTTCAGAAATCAATTTTTTTTCCTGTACATTGGTTGATTTCAAAGTACCAAATATATTATACTAAACAATTCTAGTTGAAAAGAATCAACATGCCTTTGTTTCATACTAATCAAAGCATTTATATCACGAGAAATAGGGTCAGTGATAAAAGTATAATTTATATTTCTATTTTTATAAGTAGCAGTAAATCATTTAGCAGTTATGCTAGTAAAAGGATATACAACATTTATAAAGGGGGTTCCAAGTATGATTGAAGGTATAACTGATTTTTTACCAAGAAAAAGAAATGTAGAATGCAGATTTTATTTTTGCAAATACGAGTATTAGGTAATTTATACTTTATATCTAAAGCATGTCCAAAAGCAGATTTAACCATATGAGTAGTTTTCTCAAAATACTTAGTAGGTACAATACCTTCTTGAATACAACTGACATCGGTTCCACTATCAATCATAGCAAAATCAGTTATTGAAAAACTATTATCAATCAAGATGGTGCACTTAACATACCATTTATAAGTAGTAACAATTTGCATTATTCCTAAAAACATACCTTGTCTAGGATCAAGATTAATAGGATTTTGAAGAACATGCTCTTCAACAATATTTTTCCTTTGTTATTAACAATTTCAATCTGAGTAAGTCTATGATCACATATCATTTGATTTTGCTTAAGATATTTAATCTCATTTTTTTAATTTTTCAATTTCATCTTTCAAATCATCAAAGGAAGAATCTTTTGTGTGAGTAGTTTGTTTATTAAGTCTGTTAGTATTTTCAGACAAAGAATAAAGTGCAGAATATTCAAATTCAAAATCATTCTTTTGTTTTTCTGAATTTTTTGAAGAACTAGAGCTAGCATTCTTATTAGCAGCTAAATAAATAAATATTTCACGAAGATTATTATCAGTAACTTCTTTCAAAAGTTCTATCACATTATCAGATGTAATAGTATTGACATTTAAACCTTCAAATTCAGATCGCAATTTATAAAATTCATCAATTTCACAAGAACAAATACCACCATGACAATTATTGCAACTATTCATTTTTTTCATGCTGATTACTATCAGATAAATCAAGCAAATCAATATCTTCTTCAAAACCCGAATTAGAATCATAATCAGACTCCGAACTAGAGGTTTATAATAAACTATAAATCTTATCATGAACACCTTCATCGAGTTCTATGGTTTTCAGCTTTTCAAGAATACAATTTGGTGCTATGTGACCGAAGTTTCCACATCTATAACACTTAATTTTGGCTAGCTCATTCTTAGACCTATTTTTGGTAAATCTATTAGACTTACTAAAGGCTTTTCTAGAGTCATGCTCTTCCTTAGATCTATGTCTAGACCTCTTTTTCCTATAATATTGATAACGGTTGGAGTACTTAGAATTCCTATAATTCTTCTTATTGCTACCAGCAGAAGTATCACGTAAACCGAACTGGGCAGAAAAGTCACCTAGCTGAGATCTATCTTTAAGCTTATCCATCTTAAGCTGTCTAGATAACTTCAATTTATTGCACAAATTTTTTCCTCTTTAGTGCAAACTCCTATAAGCTTATAAGTATAATCCTTAAATGGGATTTCACCATGACTAGTCCTCAGAGCTTTTCTAACTCTTTCGGCAAATAAAGGGGGAAGGCCATCTATAGACTTAGCTTTCCAATGCTCATAGATGTTTTCAGGCAATTCCATAACCCTATTCATATACGTATCTTTATACCATCTAAATTCTCCTAAGGTTCTACAGCGTAGATGATTTAATAGGGTACAAACCGTCTCATACTGATTGGTAAATCTACCATTGAAATGCTCTAAAATGATTAAGATTAACTATAAACAATGTATTCTCTATTTTTCACTAGTTGGCCAGTAAAACCAGCAATAATCATTTTGAAAATATGTATATTTGTGTTCTTTTACAAATATTTGCATACATAAGCATTCTATGAACAAGAATGGTTAATTGACTATCAGTCAAACCATCAATATTCCATTCATAAATTTCAGACCCACTATAAGAGGTATTAGTCTGATTCCAGTTGCATTCCTCTATTAACACATCTTGAGGAGTTTGTATGGAATAATAATAAGTTTGCATGCTTGGTTTATGTGCAAACTTAGTATTGCTATTCTTCTTGGGATAACCATGAAGTTTATTAAATTCTAAAGAAGCATGATTTTTAAAATCAAAAGTTTTTTCTATTTCATCCACAAAATTGTTTGATAAAATCAATAGGTTTTGTGCTAAAATTGGAAATTTTTTTCTTAAGAAGTTCTTCTAAATAATTTAACAATTTAAATTTAAAATCTCGAATCTCATGGGGCCTCTACACATGAGTAGGGACAACATGAACTTCTGAATTACATTTAGAAGTAGAAGCCATATCAGAAGTCTTTAAATCAATTTTTATTTGGATTACCAAAGCATTAAATTCATTTAATTTTTAACCATGAGAACTAATATGTTCACCCAAAACATTAACATTAAGACCCAAATAATTATTCATCTCATTAATGTTGAGTGCTGCAGTATCTTGTTCAACAATATTTTGAAAGGCAGTAAAGGTGATACAATATTATTTGGTAAAATAAAAGATGACTAAGGAGGATAAAAAACCTTAATAAAGTTTGCACTCAAGAGGAAATAATTTTGTGCAATGAATTGAAGTTATCTAGATAGCTTAAGATGGATAAGTTTAAAGAAAGATCTCCTCTAGGAGACTTTTATGCCCAGTTCTGTTTACCTGATAATTCTGCTGATAACAACAAGAAGAATTTAAGGAATTCTAAGTATAGTTGGACCATACACAGGTTCAATCGGGGAAATATGATGAATAACAGACAATCATTTATCAAAAAATGAATGTCTATTATAATGAACACTTCTATCATCAAACTTAATATTAATCCTACCATTAGGATTTTGCGTAATATGAGAATACTCAGAATTAGTGACAGCACTGGCCATCTGACTTGGTCAAATAACAGAATTCAGAGTCAAAGTTGTTGGAAAATCAATTTCTTCCCATTTTATAGGTCTTCTAGTAGTGATCTTAGATTTAACAAAATTAGTTTCTACTAAAATAGTTTGATCAGATGTATCATATAACCTATATCTTGGGTTTAACATAAATAGTAATTTAAAGTAAATTCTATATGACAATAATATCAATTCAGATTCCAGTGCATAATTACAACCATGCGTTTTAATATTTAAAGTCAAAAAATCAAGAATATTAACATCAGTTAAAGACAATTGCAAATTAGGCTGAGTATTAAAATATACAGGACCATATGGAACAGTGGATTCAATCGAACCCATCAAAGATTGTCTAAATTCAAATTTCTAGCATCATGAAGAGCATCTAAAAATATCTCAAATAACCCTTTCAGGGTTAAAAGTTTGAAAGCAATTTGAACTATGCCAATATGAAAGAATTTATACTAATTTTTATTTAATTCAATCTCTCGTTTATTTAACAAATGGATAGTTTGTTCAAACAAATTTAACGCCAAGGATTGCTTAGTTGTTTTAATTAACTGTTTATGAGATATATTATCAAACCAACATAATCACAAATAGTTTTAATATCAACTTTAGGAATAGTCCATTTGTTTAACAAATCAAGGTTAAATCTACCTCTTCTAATCTAGTACTTTTAGTACTTTCTTCTCCTAGATCCATGTTAAAAAAGAACATATCTATGTCGTATACTTCACATCTATTATATATTTACCATGAAAGTTTCTAGGCTCTGATTCCAAGATACACTGAAGTCTGGTGGTAATCCGTGTGGTCATCTTCAATCTAGTTTATTAGCATCCAAATTCAAGGAAAGAATCCGAACCTAAATATATACAAATTTTTACATAGTTTTATGATTGTATGGAAGGATCTCATCCTTTTACCTGAGAAAGGAACCTGTCAAGATTTAATACATATTTTTGTTGAGCCCATATGTCTAGCAGTTCTAACCGGGTATAGGTGCCCTTTTTCAACTCATTAACGGGCTTAGAACCACGGCTAGCTAGACGGAGTCATAAAGACAAAGCCAATAAATACAATATTGAATCTTACAGTACCACCATCTTGGACCCAAATCAATAAACCATATATAAATTTATTTATATTTTGATAAAGTCTAGATCTTTCATGGTGAATATAAAAGAGAAGTTATTTATCCGACATAGATGTGAATCTTTTAGCCGGCCATAGTCACTGCTTAGATATGAGAATTTTCAAAAGATTTGAAATAAAATATAATACCTTATAAAGAGGGCCGACTCCAAGGTCTATGAGTGGAATTATACAAGTTGTATTTACTTTCGGCCAATATCTAGTATACAGAAAGCTTTACAAGAAGAGAGATTTACAGTTGGAGAGAGAAAGTAGAAAGAGATGTGTCTAAACTGCTTCCTAATGAAATGACAAACAAAATTATTTATAGCCCTTAACAATGTATCTACTGTTGATTATGGCTTTTTACTATAGAGATGTCTTTAGAGTTTGTATTTTTCCTTTATTTTTTGGAGGAAATCCTCCACTTCTCTCAGATTATCTTCTGATGTAGTTGCTTCAACAGGTTGAGCTTCTTGGATATCATCGGTAGCGTCTTTGCTTGTTTCACTGCCTATAGAAGTGTCCGATTTCTCATATTGAGTATTGTTGAGAAGAAAATTCCTCTTGAATTCTTCCAAATAGATGTTGATCATTGCTTCTTTATCTCCATCTTGAATGGAGATCTTTCTGGCAATATGCCTAACCGAGTTATCAACAATTATTTCCTTTTTAGGAGTAATACCACATTCTTAGATCCTTTTCGAAATAAGATCCAGCAGTTCTTGCCCATATAATGTTTTTATTTTGGGATTCTTTTTCATTAATTTATCCCAAAAATTATTATAAAAAGTTTTGTATAAGCAAGTAATTTGTTCTTCGGTGAATCCCACTTCCGGGGTCCATTTATGAATCCAAGGGACAGAGAATTCAATGAAGAAATAAATCTGGTCTATTTTTTCCAGATAACAGATATGATCTGTATTGTATAACTCATTAAGGTCTTGTGAAAATAACCCATTTTTTATATAATTTGAGAAATGGATCATGTAATATTTTTATAGTTGGGCTGTGGTATGACCACCAATTTAAAAACCATTTAGAAATTAGTCCTACATATATCTTTGCACATACTTTTATAAACCATGTATGTTTGTGTCTATCATCATTATAATAGAGGACTTTATCAAAGGCCTGAATGTAGTCGCAGTATGTGAAACTCATAGCGATTTCGTTTAGGCTGATCTGCCTTTCTTTCGTGGTGGAGATACCCCAATCTTCAACAGATATAATCTATTTAATTATCATTTTTGTGAAGTTATAAACATTCTCACTGGTATTGTCGCCTGAAAAGTGTTGAAATTCAACACTACCACTACTTATCAAAATGTTTTCGTTATACGATCGGGTTTTGTATGACTCACCCAGTAAATATAAACCGTTGATTAGGTACCGCTGGAATATCTTCCAGGATTCTTCTTTTCTCTGTAACTCAAAGTTTTCTAAAAGAAATATCATTTCTTTTTTTGATACCTTCTCATAAGACTTTATATCATCATTGTCTTCTTTTGCTATTGATGCAAAAGTATCATTTTGCTTTTGTGACAAATAAGCCTGCCGATGTGCGTATAACAAACTGTCTTCAGGGATATCTTCCATATGTACAGAAGAAGAAACCTTATTTTGGGATATTTTTGAGTTTATCAAGCTCTTTCTTCCCATTTGTATAACTGGGGAGTTAGAAGAGGATCCGTATGACGATCCTGGGGATGATCTTCCCCTTGCCCTTGTATTATTCCCCCTACCTCTGCCTTGGTAACCCAAGGAGGGTCCATCCTGCAAACATAACATTTTGCTTTATTCAGACGTATCATAATAGTCACTGTAATAATTATCATCATCGATAGGTATGATAACTTTAGAATCATGTATAGAGAAATCTTCTCTAATAATATCGTTGATAACTTTGCATACTATCAATTCTTGAAGATCTTTATTAAGAGGAATAATCTTTAGAATAGTAACTAAAGTTTGTTCATCAACAAAGGTTGTATTGAAACTCATGATGAATTCAAATATTCTCGAGATAAAAAATTCGAAAGAGATTTATCACTTCCCTTTTTATACTCAATATCAAAATCAAAAGGGGCTAAATGGGCCTGTCACCTAACAAATATCAATTTTGAAGCATTGTATTTAAAATCTTTGTTAAACATGTATTTAACAGATTGAGCATCAATTTTTACCAAAAACTTTTAATTATATAAATTATCCTGAAATGTTAACACGCATTTAAAAATGGTCAACATTTCATGAGCCACCGTAGCATACTTTTTCTGGGCCTCACTGTAACACCCCTAAAAGCTAACAAGAGTCGCATGTCGATTTACCGTTGCTTAATTACTACAATATGTTTTGCTCTCATTTTGGGAACTTGAAATTTCATGATAATTGCTAGCTTGCTTAACGTAAATTATATCATAATTTATGGGATTGGATTGGGGTATTTATGTAATAGTTTAATTAGAATTATGTATAATTTTTGAAGGAGGTGAAGGATATATATATAAGAGTATATGTAAGCATTTTGGGCAGCACACAAAACTATTTGGGATGCCCATGAGGGACAATTGTGCACTAGGGATAAACATCACTCTTGAGACTATATTTTGACCCCTACTCTAGTGAATTTCGTGTCCCTTCAAATCTAAGAACCTTAGAGCACTATCTAACCATTTGTTCTTCAAAATCACAAAAGAAAAACTTGGTCCTTTTGGATGGAATTCGAGACACACACTGCTCTTTGGTAATTAGTCAAAATCTGTTTCGTAGCTGAGTAGTGAGTATTAATTTTAGAATATCTCATTCTCTATAACTCATTTTTGGGTGAATAAATATGATTTGGAAAGCTAATTCGTATATCTACAACTCTTATTTTTATGTAAAACTCTAATTTAGCTATTATGAATCCGAAATATGGGACTCAACATAGGACAAGTTCTGTCCAGATTTTGGGTTTAGAAATCCCGTATGAACAACTATTAGTGTGTCGATGATCTCCTTTTGTTCAAAATATATTTTGTGGTGATTCTTGTTTGTACCTTAAAAGATGTGTCTACATATTTCATTAAGGATATACTATTCAGTTTTGTCATTTTCCTTTTCAAATCTAAGTTGCAACATAAGGTACTAGACTGGCAAGAATCACTATTTTGGGAGTATACTTGTATCTGTACAGGCTAAGCTTACTTGTGATGATAATCATGTTTTATTTTGACATTATTGAGATATTAGGAATTAAAAAAGTTATTTAATTGTATTTTTAAGGTTTTATATACTTGTGAACAAGTTGAGGACTTTGATACGTGGTTGATGTATGGTTTGAACTTGCGCAGTTGTGCTGGATTGTTCTACGCTAAAGTATTGAGGTTTGTTTATAAACTTGTACTTACACTCTTTGAACTGCTGGTATATCTGAAAGTTGATCTTGGTACCTTGGTTACCTCTTGTCAGTTTGCATTGTCGTGTTGGTATGACGCTTGTGTAACTCGCCCACTTGTATGGATTGTTTGATCACTTGACACTTTTGTTGGGATCTTGTCCTTCTTGTGGCTGTGACTTGTTCACCATTGGCATGCCTCTTGATTCGAATCATTTTCCATCTTGACTCTAGATTTTTAGTCCGTCTTAAGAATGGAAGTTGTCCATTTTAAGTACGAACTAGAAAGCCACTTTTAATATGGTTCTTGGTTCTCTTGATTATTTGGCTTTGAACCTTCTTGATACAGGGCGTTGTCCCTTCTTGATACTTGCTTGTGATTGGTGTGACGACATGATGTATATATTGGGCGAGCCTTGTTATTGAATCTCTTGGAAATTGATGCTATGACCGTTCTTGACATTTGGATCTTTAAAAATTGAACTTCATACTCTTTATATATTGTTATTTGATTTAATTATTATGTTTCAATTGTGTTGCTCGTGACTTGAGAAAGGTAGCTTGGTGAATTTGATGGCTCCGAACCTATAGTTTTTACACCACTAAGCTATATGCTTAGTGATAGTTATTTCTATCGTAGGGAATGATCGACAGGAGGCATGAAGATGGCCATTGGAGATGGAAATTTTTAGAGCCTTAAGGAAGATCACATGTGCATATAGGCATCTATATTTTCTATAAATTTTGGGACTTATACATGATCTATGTGTTGTATATTTGCATGAAATTTTGAGGGCTAATCGGATCATATTACCATGGTTTGTAATATAAGCATGGCTACATGTTTTGTTCATTTAGAGTGTGTTAGCTCAAGTCTTGTAATATATTAAATTTACTACTTGTTTTGAATGATTGTATGAAGCATGAGCCACTTAATTTGGGTACTCAAAAAGTTGGTAATATTCTTTGTACATCATTTTTACTAGTGTGAGGACAATATATGTATAAAAATCTCATAAGATATTAGCTTATGTTATTTCCGAAGGGTCGTTACACTCACTCCATTTCCCAAAATGAACCCTGATCAAATACTCATTTTTATCATTGGCATTTATTTGTTTCAATATCCCACCATAACCAATATTAGATGCATCTGTTTCAATAATTTTTTGCCAAGTAGAATTAGCAAGAGTTAAGCAAGGTTAGGATTGAACTCGAAGTTTAATGTCCTTTACATACTTAGTATGACTATCAGTCCTAGGTGATTTATGATCCTTTTTCAGCCTGCCATATAAAGGGGCCAAATCATGAAATAATTTTTCATAAAAAAGGGATATGTAAAATAAACTCCTTAAGAACCTTTGTAATTGAGTTCTATAATTAATAATATCAGGAAATTTTGATGCAAAGTCAATTGATCTTTAAATCTGGGTAACTTTCCCTTGACAAATATGATGTCCTAGAAATCAGACATCAGTTTGGAACAAACTCATTTTTGGTTTAGAGATAACCAAACAATTTTGTATAACACTTTCTTAAAGATATCAATATGCGTAATATGTATCTTTAATGTTTTTGAGAATACTAGAATATCATAGATGTAAACAATGATAAAATCCAAATATGGATTAAAATATCATTCATGATTTTCTGAAATTCAGAGGGGGCATTTTTCAAATCAAATGGCATAACATTTCATTCATATTGTCCAAATGGAACATTAAATGTCATTCTATAAGCATGCTCTATAAATATTTGAATTTGCCAATATACTGATTTTAAATCAATTTTGAAAATATATTGGCATCAAATAATCTTGACAATAAATCTCTTTTGTTTGGAATAGGGTACCTAATCCATTTCAAATATTTATTTAAAGATTTATATTTGACAACTAATCTAGGGACAACTCATTCCCTTTCAGCACCATTATTAACATAAAAGGTTGTGCAAGACCAAGGTTATTTTGAAGGTTTTATTAAACCCTTCTGTATCAAATTATCAACTTCCTTTTTGCAGAATTCTACCAATTGGTGTTCATTTGACAAAGACGAGATTTAGTAGGAATATTATTCTCAGAAAAATCATCTTCATATGGAAGAGTAATGATATGCTTTTTTCGATTCCAAAAAGCACTAGGATGATCAGCACAAATATCAATAGCAATTTGTTCAGAAATAAATTTTTTTTCCTGTACATTGGTTTATTACAAAGTATCAAATATATTTATACTAAACAATTCTAGTTGAAAAGAATCAACATGCCTTTGTTTCATACTAATCAAAGCATTTATATCATGAGAAATTGGGTCAGTGATAAAATTATAATTTATATTTCTATTTTCATAAGTAGCAATAAATCATTTAGCAGTTATGCTAGTAAAAGGATATACAACAATTATAAATGGGGTTCCATGTATGATTGGAGGGTATAACTGATTTTTTACCAAGAAAAAGAAATGCAGAATGCAGATTTTATTTTTGCAAATATGAGTATTAGGTAATTTATACTTTATATGTAAAGCATGTCCAGAAGCAGATTTAACCATATGAGTTGTTTTCGCAAAATACTTAGTAGGTACAAGACCTTCTTGAATACACCTGACATTGGCTCCACTATCAATCATAGCAATATCAGTTATTGAAAAACTATTATCAATCAAACTGGTGCATTTAGCATACCATTTATGAGCAGTAACAATTTGCATCATTCCTAAAAACATACCTTGTCTAGGATCAAGATATATAGGGTTTTGAAGAACATCCTCTTCAACAATATTTTTCCTTTGTTATTAACAGTTTCAATCAGAGTAAGTCTATGATCACAAATCATTTGATTTTGCTTAAGAGATTTAATCTAATTTTTAAATTTTTCAATTTCATCTTTCAAATCATCAAAGGAAGAATCTCTTGTGTGAGTAGTCTGTTTATTAAGTCTATTATTAATTTAAGACAAAGAATAAGGTGCAGAATATTCAAATTCAAAATCATTCTTTTGTTTTTCTGAATTTTTTGAAGAACTAGAACTAGCATTATTATTAGCAGCTAAATGAATAATTTTTTCACGAAGATTATTATCAGTAAATTATTTCAAAAGTTCTATCACATTATCAGATGTAATAGTATTGACATTTAAACCTTCAAATTTAGATTGCAATTTATAAAATTCATTAATTTCACAAGAACAAATATCACCATGACAGTTATTGCAAGTATTCATTTTATCATGCTGATTACTATCATATAAATCAAGCAAATCAATATCTTCTTCAGAACTCGAATCATAATCATAATCGTACTTCGAACCAGAGGTTTATAACAAACTATAAATCTTATCATGAACTCCTTCATCCAGTTCTAATGTTTTTAGCTTTTCAAGCTTACAATTTGGTGATATGTGACCGAAGTTTCCACATCTATAACACTTAATTTTGGCGAGCTCACGCTTAGAGCTATTTTTGGTAAATCTATTAGACTTATGAAAGGGTTTTCTAGCGTCGTGCTCTTCCTTAGATCTATATCTAGACCTCTTTTTTCTATAAGATTTATTAGGGTTGGAGTATTTAGAATTCCTATAATTCTTCTTCTTGCTATCAGCAAAAGTATCAGGTACACCGAACTGGGCAAAAAAGTCTCCTAGCTTAGATCTTTCTTTAGGCTTATCCATCTTAAGCTGTCTAGATAACTTCAATTTATTGCACAAATTTTTTCCCTCTTAAGTGCAGACTCCTATAAGCTTATAAGTATAATCCTTATATGGGATTTCACCATGACTAGTCCTCAGAGCTTTTCTAACTCTTTTGGCAAATAAAGGGGGAAGGCCATCTATAAACTTACCTTTCCAATGCTCATAAATATTTTCAGGAAATTCCATAGCCCTACTCATATACGTATCTTTATACCATCTAAATTCGCCTAAGGTTCTACAGCGTAGACCATTTAATAGGGTATGAACCGTCTCATACTGATTGGTAAATCTACCATTGAAATGCTCTAAAATGGTTAAGACTAAAGTATAAACAATGTCTTCTCTATTTTTCACTAGAGGCATGCCCAAGTTATCAACACCTTCACTGTCAGAATTAGTATTTATCATAGCAGCCTTTTTCTCAATGTTCATATAATAATCCCACCAACCTCTGAGTTGGCCAGTAAAACCTGCAATAATTATTTTGCAAATATTTATATATGTGTTTTTAACACTTTTACAAATAGTTGCATACATAAGCATTCTATGAACAAGAATGGCTAATTGACTATCAGTCAAACCATCAAGATTCCATTCATAAATTTTAGACCCGCTATAAGAGGTATTAGTTTGATTCCAGTCGCGTTCCTCTACTAACACATCTTGAGGAGTTGGTCTAGAATAGTAATAGGTTTGCATACTTAGTTTATGTGCAAACTTTGTATTGCTATTCTTCTTGGGATAACCATGAAGTTTATTAAATTATAAAGAAACATGATTTTTAAAATCAAAAGTTTTTCCTATTTCATCCGCAAAATTATATGATAAAATCAATAGGTTTTGTGCTAAAATTGAAATTTTTTTTATCAAGAAGTTCTTCTAAATCATTTAACAATTTAAATTTAAAATCCCGAATCTCATGGGGCCTCTGCACATGAGTAGGGACAATATTAACTTCTGAATTACATTTAGAAGTAGAAGCCGTATCAAAAGTCTTTAAATCATTTTTTTCTTTGGATTACCAAAGAAGCTAATTTATTTAATTTTTTACCAAGAGAACTAATATGTTCACCCAAAACATTAACATAAAGACCTAAATAATTTTTTATCTCATTAATGCTGACTGCCGTAACATATTCTTCAACAATTTTTTGATAGGCAGTAAAAGTGATACCAATATTATTTGGTAAAATAAAAGATGACTGAGGAGGATAAACAACCTTAATAAAGTCTGCACTCAAGAGGAAATAAATTTGTGCAGTGAATTGAAGTTATCTAGACAACTTAAGATGGATAAGCTTAACGAAAGATCTCAGCTAGGAAACTTTAATGCCGAGTTTGGTTCACCTGATACTTCTGTTGATAACAACAAGAAGAATTATAGGAATTCTAAGTACAGTCGGACCATACACAAGTTCAATCGGGGAAATATGATGAATAACTGACAATCTTTTATCAGAAAATGAATGTCTATTATAAGGAACACTTCTATCATCAAATTGAATATTAATCCTACCATCAGGATTTTGTGTAATATGAGAATACTCAGAATTAGTGACAACATTAGCCATCTGACTAGGTCAAATAAAAGAATTCAGAGTCCAAGTTGTTGGAAAATCGATTTCTTTCCATTTTATAGGTCTTCTAGTAGTGATCTTAGATTTAACAAAGTTAGTTTCTGCTAAAATAGTCTGATCAGATGTATCATATAACCTACATCTTGGGTTTAACATAGATAGTAATTTAATGTAAATTCTATATGACAAACATATCAATTCAGATCCCGGTGCAAAATTATAACCATTCATTTTAATATTTAAAGTCAAAGCATTAAGAATATTAATATCAGTTTAAGATAATTGCAAATTAGGCTGAGTATTAAAATATATAGGACCATATGCAGCAGTGGATTCAATCGAACTCATCAAAGATTGTCTAAAATTCAAATTTCTAGCATCACGAAGTGCAACTAAAAACATCTCGGATAACCCTTTAAGGGTTAAAGGTTTGAAAGCATTTTGAACCATGCCAATATGAAAGAATTTATACTTATTTTTATTTAATTCGATCTCTCATTTATTTAATAAATGAATAGTTTGTTCAGATGAATTTAACGCCAAGGATTGCTCAGTTGTTTTAATTAACTATTTATGAGATATTTTATCAAACCAACCATAATCATAAATAGTTTTAATATCAACTTTAGGAATAGTCCATTTTTTTAACAAATCAAGGTTTTGAGGTAAATATACCTCTTATAATCTAGTACTTTTAGTAATTTCTTCTCCTATATCCATGTTAAAAAAGAACTTATATGTGGCCTATAGTTCACATCTATTATATATTTACAATGAAAGTTCCTAGGCTCTGATTCCAAGATACATGATCTCTGAAGACTGGCGGTAATTCGCATAGTCATCTTCAATCTAGTATATTAGCATCCGAATTCAAGGAATGAATCCGAATTGAAATATATACAAATTTTTATATATTTTTATGATTGGATGGAAGTATCTCATCCTATTACTCGAGCAAGGGGCCTGTCAAGATTTAATATGTATTATTGTTGAGCCCATGTGTCTAGCAGTTCTAACCAGGTATAGTTGCCCTTTTTCAACTAATTAACGAGCTTAGAACCACGGTAATCTAGATGGAGTTACATAGACAAATCCAATAAAAACACTATCGAATCTGACATTACCACCATCTTGCAACCAAATCAAGAAACCATGTATAAATTTATTTATATTTTGATAAAGTCTAGATCTTTCGTGGTGAATATAAAAGAGAAGTTATTTATCCGACATAGATATGAATCTTTTAGCCGGCCATAGTCACGGCTTAGATCTAAGAATTTTTAAAATATTTGAAATAAAATATAATACTTTATAAATATGGCCGACTCCAAGGCCTATGATGGAATTATACAAATTGTATTTATTTTCGGCCAATAATCGGTAAACTAAAAGCTCTACGAGAAGAGAGATTTACAGTTTGAGAGAGAAAGTAGAAAGAGGTGTGTCTGAACTGCTTCCTAATGAAATGACAAACAAAATTATTTATAGAAGAATAAAAAAAAACATTTAGAATTTTTGTGTAGTAATGTTGGGTCCCATTTGTTCCCTTAACAATGTATCTATTGTTGATGATGGCTTTTTAATGTAGAGATGTCTTTACGGTCTATATTTTTCCTTTAATTTTCGGAGGAAATCCTCCACCTCTCTTAGAGTATCTTCTGATGTAGTTGCTTCAACAGGTTCAGCTTCTTGGATATCATCAGTAGCGTCTTCGCTAGTTTCAGTACTCATAGAAGTGTCCGATTTCTCATATTGAGTGATGTTGAGAAGAAGACTCCACTTGACTTCTTCCAAATAGATGTTGATCATTGCTTCTTTATCTCCATATTGTATGGAGATATTTCTGGCAATATGACTGACAGTGCTATCAACAATTATTCCCTTTGGGGGAGTAATACCACATTCTTGGATCTTTTTGACATAAGATCCAGCAGTTCTTGCCCATATAATGTTTTTGTTTTGGGATCCTTTTTCATTAATTTATCCCAAAAATTATTATAAAAAGTTCTGTATAAGCAAGGAATTTGTTCTTCAGTGAATCCCACTTTCGAGGTCCATTTATGAATCCAAGGGATAGAGAATTCAATGAAGAAATAAATCTGGTCCATTTTTTCCAGATAACAGATATGATCTGTATTGTATAACTCATTAAGGTTTGGTGAAATTTAACCCATTCTTTATATAATTTGAGAAATGGATCATGCAATATTTTGAAAGTTGGGTTGTGGTATGATCACCAATTTAAAAACCAATTAGAAATTAGTCCTGCATATATCTTTGCACATACTTTTATAAACCACGTATGTTTGTGTCTATCATTATTATATTAGAGGACTTTATCAAAGGCATAAATGTAGTCCCAGTATGTGAAACTCATAGCGATTTTGTTTAGGCTGATCTGCCTTTCTTTCATAATGGAGATACCCCAATCTTCAACAGATATAAACTATTTAATTATCATTTTTATGAAGTTATAAACATTCTCACTGGTATTGTGGCCTTAAAAGTGTTGAAATTCAACACTACCAGTACTTAACAGAATGGTTTCGTAATACGATCGGGTTTTGTATGACTCACTTGAGAAATATAAACTGTTGATTAGGTACCGCTGGAATATCTTCCAGGGTTTTTCTTTTCTCTGTATCTCAGAGTTTTCTAAAAGAAATATCATTTCTTTTTTTGATACCTTCTTATAAGACTTGATATCATCATTGTCTTCTTTGGCTATTGATGCAAAAGTATCATTTTGTTTTTGTGATAAATAAGCCTGCAGATGTATGTATAATGGATTGTCTTCTGGGATATCTTCAAGATGTATAGAAGAAGAAGCCTTACTTTAGGAGATTTTTGAGTTTATCAAACTCTTTCTTCCCATTTGTATAACTGGGGAGTTAGAAGAGGATCCGTATGACAATACTAGGGATGATCTTTCCCTTTTCCTTGTATTATTCCCCCTACCTCTGCCCTTGGTAACTCAAGGAAGGTCCATCCTGCAAACATAACATTTTCATTTATTCAGACATATCATAATAGTCACTATAATAGTTATCATCATCGATAGGTATGATTTCTTCATAATGATGTATAGAGAAATCTTCTCTAATAATATCGTCGATAACTTTGCATATTATCAATTACTTCAGATCTTTATTAAGAGGAATAATATTTAGAATAGTAACAAAAGTTTTTTCATCAACAAAGGTTGTGTAGAAACTCATGATGAATTCAAATATTCTCGAGATAAAAAATCTGAAAGAGAGTTATCACTTCCCTTTTTATACTCAATATCGAAATCAAAAGGGGCTAACTGGGCCTGGCACCTAGCAAATATCAATTTTGAAGCATCATATTTAAAATATTTGTTAAACATGTATTTAATAGATTGAGCATTAATTTTTATCAAAAATATTTAATTATATAAATCATCCTGCAATTTTAACACGCATTTAGTAATGGTCAACATTTCATGAGCCACCATAGCATACTTTTTCTGGGCCCCACTCCATTTCTCAAAATGAAACTTGATCAAATACTCATTTTTATCATTGGGATTTATTTGTTTCAATATCCCACGACAACCAATATTAGATGCATCAGTTTTAATAATTTTTGCCAAGCACGGTTAGCAAAAGTTAAGCAAAGTTAGGATTGAACTCGAAGTTTAATATCCTTTAACAACTTAGTATGACTATCAGTCCTAGGTGATTTATGATCCTTTTTCTGCCTGTCATATAAAGGGGCCAGATCATGGGATAAATTTTTATAAAAAAGGGATATGTAATTTAAACTCCTTAAGAACCTTTTTAATTGGGTTCTATCAGTGATAATATTGTCACGCCTCAAATCCCATTAAGACGGACAGGCACCCGATGCCTTAAAGGCCTTAGAGAACCAACATGTAACATGTTCTTACTATGCATGTAGCTATGACAATTTTGTGACCAGTTCACTTAGGATGCAGCGATACGAACCAACATAAGTAGACCTAAAACTTATATTTAAGACTTGGCCATTGAGGCCACAGCTTGTTAAGACGCAACTGAACCATATACATAAGTCTACAAAGCCTCTAACGATAGAAAACCTTAGAGTAGGTCGGGACAGACCCCGCCTTACCCTTAACTACGACACAATACCAAAATAAATCTACCATGGACTCAGTAAAGCTCCGAATCAACCTGCAGCTCACCAAAAGTAGAATGACACCAGTAGAGTTGAATGAGCTTAAAGAGCAGTTAAAGGATCTCTTTGATAAGGGCTTTATTCGACCAAGTGTCTCACTTTGGGGTGCTCCAATCTTATTTGTGACAAAGAAATATGGTTCCTTTAAAATGTGTATAGATTACCGTTAGTTAAACAAGGTTACCACCAAGAACAAATATCCTCTCCCAAGGATTGATGATCTTTTTTGTCAACTTTAGGGTGCCACTTGTTTCTCTAAGATAGATCTCAGATTTGACCACCATCAGTTAAGGGTAAGGGAATGTGATATTCTAAAGAAAATTTTCAAAACCTGTTATGGTCATTATGAGTTTTTGGTTATGTCGTTTGGTTTAACCAATGCATTTGTAGTATTCATAGACCTTATGAACAGGGTATTCAAACCTTATTTAGATATGTATGTTATCATCTTCATTGATGACATTCTAATCTATTCGAGGAATGAGAAAGATCATGCTAGTCATCTCAGAATAGTTTTCCTGATTTTGAAAGATAGAGAGTTGTATGCCAAGTTCTCTAAGCATTCTTAGGCCACATTGTGTCTGGAAAGGAAATTAATGTTGATACCCAGAAGATTGAGGCAGTGCAGAATTGTCCTAGACCTATATCTCCAACTGATATTAGGAGTTTCTTGGGATTAGTTGGCTATTATAGAAGGTTCGTAGAGGGGTTCTCATCTATTTTATCCCCTTTGACCAAGTTAACTTAGAAGACAGTGAGGTTTCAATGGTCTGAAGCTTGTGAGAAAAGCTTTCAGGAATTGAAAAATAGGTTGACTAATGGCCCAATTTTAACCTTACTAGAAAGTACGCAAGGCTTTGTTGTTTATTGTGATGTGTCTAGAGTTGGTTTGGGTTGTGTTTTAATGCAGAATGGCAAAGTCATAGCTTATGCCTCCAAACAGTTGAAAGTTCATGAGAAGATTTAACCAACCCACGACTTAGAGTTGGCAGCCATAGTATTTTCTTTGAAGATATGGCATTATTATTTGTATGGTGTTCATGTTGATGTATTCACTAATCACAAGAGTCTTCAATACGTGTTCACTCAGAAAGAGCTTAATCTCAGACAAACAAGGTGGTTAGAATTACTCAAGAATTATGACATGAGTATTCTTTACCACCCAAGTAAGGCTAATGTTGTTGCTGATGCTTTAAGCAGGTTATTTATGGGTAGTACCACCCATGTTGAGGAATAAAAGAGAGAGTTAGCGAAAGATGTCCATAGACTTGCATGCTTAGGGGTCCAACTGATGGATTCCACAGAAGGAGGAGTAGTGGTGGATGGACTCTAAGAGAGAATCATGGAGGAAGCTCATAGGTCCAGATATTCCATTCATTCGGGTTCCACAAAGATGTATCGTGACTTGAGAGAGGTGTATCGGTGGAATAGTATGAAGAAGGGCATTGCAAAATTTGTTGCTAAGTGCCCGAATTGCCAACAAGTTAAAGTAGAGCACCAAAGGCCCGGTGGTTTGGCTCAGAATATAGAACTTCTGGAATGGAAGTAAGAGATGATTAATATGGACTTCATCATAGGTTTACCAAGGTCTCGCAGGCAGCATAATTCTATTTGGGTGATTTTCGACAGAATGACAAAATCAACCCACTTTTTGCCGGTAAAGACTACCCATTCAGCAAAAGATTATGCTAAGTTGTATCTTCAAGAGGTGGTAAGACTTCATGGGGTTCCGGTCTCCATTATTTCAAACAGAGGTACGCAATTAACTGCACAGTTTTGGAAGTCATTCCAAAAAAGGCTTCGGTTCAAAGGTGAACTTAAGTACCGCATTTCATCCTCAGACTGATGGGCAAGTAGAGCACACTATTTAGACCTTAGAGGATATGTTGAGGGCTTGTGTGATTAATTTCAAAGGTAATTGGGATTATCACCTACCTCTCATCGAGTTCGCTTACAACAATAGTTACCACTCGAGCATCCAAATTCCTCCTTATGAAGCTCTTTATGAGAGAAGATACAGATCTCCTATTGGATGGTTTGAAGTTGGTGAAACGAGGTTGATAGGACCAGATTTGGTTCATCAAGCTATGGAAAAGGTAAAAGTGATTCAAAAGAGGTTGAAAATGACGTAGAGTCATTAGAAATCCTACATTGATGGAGTTTGAAGTAGATTATTGGGTATATCATAAAGTTTCACCCATGAAGGGTGTTATGAGGTTTGGTAAGAAGGTGAAAGTTAGTCCCCGGTATATTGGACCTTATCGAATATCCAAGAGGATTGGCAATGTAGCTTATGAGTTGGAGCTACCACAAGATTTAGCCGCGGTTCATCCAGTGTTTCACATCTCTATGTTGAAGAAATGCATGGGCGATCCTTCATTGATCATACCAATTGAAGATATTGAGATCAAGGATAGTTTATCTTATGAATAGATTCCGATTCAAATTCTAGGTCACCAAGTTCGCAAGTTGAGAACAAAAGAGGTAGCATCAGTCAAAGTCCTTTGGAGGAACCAATTTGTTGAAGAAGCTATTTGAGAAGCTGAGGAGGATATGAATAAGAGATATCCGCATGCCTTCGAATTCAGAGAAGTTCCGAATTAAGGTACTAATCATGTCTTAGTATTTATTTATAAGCTGGCATGTTGTTTTGCATTTACTTGTGGGTGCTTGAACTGAATGTTGCATGTTACACCCTTAACTTAGTAAGAGTAATCTCATTCAAGGACGAATTTTCCCAAGGGGGAGATATTGTAACATCTCGCAATTTGAAATAGCTAGGAAGAAGCTAAGAACTGGAAATAGTCATTTTTAGAAATAATGAAAATCTAGAAATTTGTTTAAATTAGGAAAAGTTGAGTTTTTGGTCAACTTCAAACGGGCATAACTTCTAGCTCAAGATGAGTTGGAGGTACTTTTAGATATGGTAGGAAAGTTCTTGGAATGATCTTTCCAATGCCACTGAGTTTGCATAATTTTAAATTCATGAGTGAGTTATGCCTTTTAGAAGTTGGGCTGTTGGGATAAGGAAAGTCCAATCCGAATTTTGAAAAGGTAGTTTGGTCTTTTCCTTACCCTTTTATTTTAAGTCGTTTTTGGTAATTACTTAGGGGTCTAAACTGAACTTAGTCAGTTTACGCTTTTGGAAAAAAGAGTTAAGGTTTTGAGAGAAGAGAAAAGAAGAGGAGAAAGGAGAAGAATGCTCAAGATTCATCAAGATAGTCGAGTTTAGCATGCAAATTTCGTCGGGGGTGATCCCTACAAGGTATGTGATATCACATAACATTGGTTTAGTTCACCCACGTGCCAACCATGATTCAATTCAGCGAATTTAAGTCTTTGAAAGTTTAGAAATTGAGTTCTTGATGAACATTGTTGAAGGTTTCGTTTGAATTCTTATGGGTTGTGTTGTTGAAGTTTCTTGCACTTTGATTCATGTTTTCTGGGTGTAATTTCGGTTTGAATCTACCATATATTGAGAGTATAAATGATTATAAGTGTTTGGGAAAAGAACTAAGTGAAATTAGAGGGTTTAGAGCTGAAAAAGGAATTAGAAGAAAATTCGGGATTTTCAATGAAGGGGCTGGGGCGCCATGCCACTCAGTGCGCCCCAAACCAGTCTCTAAATATGGGGCTCTGGGATGACGCACCAGCTAGGTGGCCCAACTTTTTCTCTGAATTTTGAGGGATGGCGCCCTGTGCCTCTTAGAGCGCCAGGGACACCAATTCTCCCCATTCGTTCGCCACTATTTCGTACTTGTTCCTTAGCAATGTACCTATGTTTTCTAGTTGATTCCAACACTCTAAGGTACATCTAAACATCATGAAATCATCCATAAACATCAGATCATGAACCTTGAATCCATAATCCAATTCAAGAAAAGTTAAGATCAAAGTCAAGAAAAGTAAGAGTCAAGTTAAGAGAAGTTCTTAGAGTTTTCCAAAAGTCATTTCCAAATGTTTTAACTTTGTTTTAAGACTTAAAGTTCAAGTTTAGTAGAGATTGAAGAGTCAATTTTGAAGTTTATTTCTTCAAAAGAGTATATCGGGACTATGTATTCCAAAAGAGTAACATATTTTCACATTTAAACAAGAAAGCAAACTTTGATTTCCAAAGAGCCTTTGAGCTAGTTTTCAGAAAAGAGAAATCGCTTTCTAAATGAAGCAAAAGAGGTAACTATGATTTCCAAGATAGCCTTTGAGCTAAGTTTTTGAGCAATTCTCTCAAATCATAGAAAGAAGTATGTTTTTAAACATAAGAGCTAATATCACATTTTTGGAAGTAGTATTGAGCACCGATATGAGGGAGAGTTCATACAACGCACAACCCCCATAAACCATGTAGTCATTATGGGTAGAAAAGGATCATACTTTTTAGATGATTCCTTTAGTGTTTTTTAGCATAGACTAGTGGATCCACTTAGTAGTTCAGGTTCTATACCCTTGGCAAGGTATAAGACGGCCCTGACAGCGTGAGGCAAAACGTTGTATCATCACAATAACTCTTACGTGATGGTTGTCGGTTAGAGAAACTCCCACAGAAGTAATTGTATTCTTATATACATAGTTTATTGTATTTTTACATACATTTCAGAGTTATATGTATCTTTGTATACACACAAAGTTGACAGCATGTTTTAAACAACTTTTCTTTATATTGCACTTGTTTTAAACTGCTTTATATTAAAATGAGTTCAATTATGTTGAGTTGAGTTGAGCCAGGTAAGTTCTTCAGTTCCTTTCAAGCTTATGTCTTGTTTTAGAATTCCCCTCACATACTCGTACATTCAATGTACTAATGTCATTTAGCCTACATCTTATTATGATGCAGACACAGGTAACTAGGATCGGCATTCGGCGCATCGTTGATCCAGTGAGCACTCCAGAGTCAATTGGTGAGCCTCCTTGCATTTCGGAGGACTCCTTTTATTGTTTTTAGTTACATTGTTAGTTCATTAGGATGTCGTAGGGTTTGTCCCAACATCCATCTCAGTTGTTTTAGAGGCTTCATAGACAGTCAGATGTTAGTTATTTAGTCTTTTCATTGACTTTATCATTTCATATACTTTAGTTGTCATTTTGGCCAAGTTGAATGTTTGACTTTTAAGCATTATCAGTGTTTTATTATTCCACTGAGTATAGTGTTTTTTATCATTATAAATATGCATAGAGTCTTCCGTTGAGTTAAGTAAGCCAGGCCAAGGGTTCGCTTGGGGCCAACAATGGTTCTCGAGTGTCAGTCCTACCCAGGGTGTAGGCTCAGGGCATGACAGTTAGTTTACTCTAGTTATCAAGCTGAACTGCCTTCTGTAAGAAGCTTGAATCGTTCGTCTACTCTTGTTATCAAGCAGAACTGCCTTCTGTAAGAAGCTTGAATCGTTCGTTTACTTTAGTTATCAAGCTGAACTACCTTTTATAAGAAGCTTGAATCGTTCGTTTACTCTAGTTATCAAGTTGAACTGCCTTCTGTAAGAAGCTTGAATAGTTCGTTTACTATAGTTATCAAGCTGAACTGCCTTCTATAAGAAGCTTGAATCGTTTGTTTACTCTAGTTATCAAGCTGAACTGTCTTCTGTAAAAAGCTTGAATCGTTCGTTTACTCTAGTTATCAAGTTGAAATGCCTTCGATAAGATGCTTCAATTGTTCGCTTACTCTAAAGTCTTATTACCAAATTCTAGTTGTGAAACTAAAAAATGCAAACAGGGTTCTCAATCATTATTTGAACACATGCAATAAATCTCTCCAACACATAGAATTTAGACTATAGCTACTCCGTTTGGCTGAACCTGTACGACGTTGTAAAGTGTCTAAAGAACGGGGAAATAATTGAAGTGTCAAAAAGGAAATAACGATCTAATTAAACATTATGTATATAGGGAAGATGTATTAAAATATTTTCTCATCTTTTCTTACACAAGGAAAAGAGTTTGAAATATATTCGAATTTTGACTGAAATTGATGTAACAATCATAAACTTTGAGCAGGACCTATTACCACTGCACTATTTAATAATATATTTTAAAGATATATAGGTGCCCACGTGGATATTATAAATATTAATTTGTCCAGTTGGATACTTATATCTTTAAAATACACTATTAAATAGTACAGGAGGTAATAGGTCTTGCCCAAAGTTTGGGATTGTTAATGCAATTTCAGTCAAAGTTCAGATATATTTCCCGATTATGTTTATAAGGGGTCATTTGGTTGGGAACTAGTTATCCCCGGATTAACTATCCTGGGGTTTGTTATCTTGGGATAACTTATCCCACCATGTATATGGGATAACTTATCCCGTCACTATGCTATATATGGTGGAATAAGTTATCCTAAATGTGCCAACCAAACAAGACATTTAAATTTTATCCCAGAACTATTTTTTAATCCAAGGACTATTTATGTTTATCTCTCACACCAAACAAGCCCTAAGTATATTAATTGTAAATTAATCACAAAATGTTAATAAATTATGAAACATAAACCCCGGCAAAATGCAGCATTTCTTTTTTGTAAAAAGCGAACTGTGGAGGCTAAAACCCTGCAAAATGAAGTGAATTTTTCCTGTAAAAAGCAAATTGGAGCGGGGAGGGGGGGGGGGGGTGTTAAAACCGATGCAATTTGACCGTCGCTAAATGTTTTGGCAGTTGTTTAAAAAACCCGGCAACCTAATTGAAGTAGACGTTATTTCGTGGGCTTTAAAAACCGCCGTGATAACTAATTGTGGGAGTTTAAAACCGCAAATTGCAAATTTAACCCTTCCGCAGATTGTAGCTTTTTTTTTTTTTTGTAGTGTACTATATTGTGCTTGGTTAACTAGATAAAATGCAATAATTGAGCAACGTAGACTTGGATTTCAAAAAAAAAAATCATAATGTGGAAAATATCTTCTCTTGGAAGTAGGCATAGTGGTCCCTCTATGATTCCTTCTAGACATTTTGACAAATATTCATGACCAATGAGGTCCATAAAATGCATGCCAATTAGCTTGCCTCTTTTTTTGACTGTCATCATGTAGTAAGAGCCAACAAGCCTAACAACATGTGTTAATGTATTCACTATGGAGTAGGAGTAACTAACCTACAACATTATCCTCTTACCGGATTTAAGAGTAAATTTCAATAATCTATTAAGGGTAAATTTGTTCTAAAAATATTATGAAAATGCTATATTTGAATCAAAAGTATAGCTGGAGAGGTATATTTGGACCCAGTGTATAATAAGGGATATATTATATTTGATGATTTTCCGTTGAATATAACCTACTTCATCAATTAGGAGGCAATTGTGGGTCAACCAAGTCAACTAATTTATCCAGTTGCCAACTTGTATAAAAGAACTACTACTCTCTTGGGAGAAATGCAAGAGAAGCCATGGCTTTCTTACACTGTAGTTTTCTTCTCATACTTGTCTTCTGCATTTCCACTGCTGTGTCTGTCAATCCTCTTGGCAATTTTTGCGATGATGCAACCAAATCCAATGATGCTAAAACATCAGCAAATATTGGAAAGGTGTTAGCTGAATTAGTGTCAGTTTCTGCTAAAGATACCTTCAGTACTACCTCGTACGGTGATGCTAAGAACCAAGTATATGGCCTCCTCCAATGCAGAGGAGATGTTAGCAGCAATGACTGCTTAAGTTGCATCCGTGATGCAGCAAAGGAGATTCGGAAAAGCTGTCCGGACCAGACTGATGCCAGAATTTGGTATGATTATTGTTTCTTGAGGTACCAAGCTAAGAATTTCTCGGGACAAGTTGAAACAGTTCCTGGTATATTCTACTGGAACATCGACTTTGTATCTGATCCCGACTTCTTCAATAAAAAGTTAGCACAACTCAAGAATCAAATAATTGCAGAGGCTATTGTGCCAAAGAACAAAGGGCTCGGAAAAGGCAAGAGTAAAATCTCACCTTTTCTCACATTATATGCCTTGATGCAATGCACAAGGGACCTACCAAAGATAGACTGTGCCCAGTGCCTGGCTGTAGCTGTTGGCAATTTCCCCACTACTTGCTTAAACAGGAAAGGATGTCGAGTCCTGTATAGCAGTTGCTATGTTCGTTATGAACTTTACCCATTTTTCTTTCCCTTAGAACCGAAAGAGAAATTGGCCAACGTATCAATGGACTACTACACATTCAAAATGTCTAAACCTTAATTGGTAATTAATGTATAGTACTTGATGTATTAAGAACTTGAAATGTCTTTTACAAGTCTGTGTTTTCATTGTATCATTTCAAATAATTACAAATGTATGAGCAAACTCAGTGCAGACAGTTCCATAAATGTTTTGTCTGCTCAGAGAAAAGCTGTACAGGTTACAAATTGATGAATTTAAGTAGCAAGCTTTTGAATGATTTGGTGGTCTATCCTTTTCTTAAAGACTTAGTTATTAGCTCTGCCGAAACTTCTAGGGAAAGGGACAACATCTTTGACATCATTCAGGCCAGTGGCATAAAGCACCAAAGGTTCAAGCATTAGGCTGAAACCGGAGGTTTTGACAGAGCCATGTCTGCGAAGATCTAGATACCATTCGTACTGCTGTTTTTGCAAGCCCAATGCTTCCGTCCTAATAACAAAGAACATTGAACGGCTTAGCACAATATCGCTTTCCCTGAGTTCCAATGCTCAAGTAACAAAAGAAAATGTGTCTGGATATCTATGAAGGGGTAAAACTATACATCTGAACTTCAAAGCAAACACAGTTTATTACCTTGAGCTCAGCACATTGAATCGTTCTTCACTTTGGCTTCCCCTAATCACAGTTCCTACCTGCAAACAAACTTAACTTTAGCATCATCACCAATTCAGATTGTTATTAGGACTATGTTCACATTCTTAGTAATTAACTACAAGTACACAGCCTCTACTCGGCAAACGACTGTAATCCCTAATGAAATGTTCCGATATTACCTTTGGTAAAACCACATCAAATGTTGCAACCGTCATCCCATCTTCATTCAAACGGACATAAAATGGTCTAAGTCCTTTTGGATGGTTGTATATAATGACTGGCTTTTTATATATCTCATCAACCAAATAACTGCAACCAAGAGATAAGAAACTAATGAGCATGTTCGCCCTTAATCTATCAAATTTACTCAGGAAAGTTGCTAATGCATACCTTTCATGTTCTTCGGTCAATGAAACTCCAAATTCTATCTTACCCTGAAACCTCTTGCCAGCAACCTATTCTCGTGCCATTATACAAGTGTGAGATACCCATCATCAAAAATTTAGCCACGCGTTCAAGAAATTGTGGCAAAAATACTTACCTGTCTCAGAACTTCTATGGCTTCGGCATAGGAAATCCTGTCAAATGAACTTGATAGTGTTAACTGAAGGCGCTCCATAACTTTTTTGTCTATCCGTTTCAAGATAAATTGTAGATCTTCCATGTAACCCTCTGAAATCCTTTTGCATACAAACTTCAAAAAGTCGTTCGCGCATTCCATGGCATCCTGAAATTAAAGTGGCCTTGTAGTTATGGCAAAAGTAGAAACATTAATGATGAACAAGAGAAACATGGGAAATATGCATCTGCAATTAGGCACTAGAACAAATACCTCTAATTCTGAGAAGGCCATTTCAACATCTACCATCCATGTCTCAGCTAATGACTTTTTCGATTCTGATTTCACTGCTTGAAATCTGGGGCCAAATGAGTAGACATTTCCAAGACCACATGCTTGACTCTCAAGATGAAGACGACCAGAAACAGTTAGATAAGTCTGGCGTGCAAAGAAATCTTTAGAGAAGTCTAATTTTCTTGTTTCAATTGTGACTCCAAAGTTTGCTTTTTGCCTAGTTTCTAACTGTGAAACTAGCTCCTGTGTTTTCTTCAAGTCCTGTTGTGCAGCAAATAGAGCTTCCTTATTGCTATTGGTTCTGTTAAGTTCTTCAACTTTCTTAGATTTTTCTTTGATAGAAGCCCGTATGGCTTCAACACTCACTCCAGCATTTTCGGTGGAACTAATTTGGTCATAGTTTTTGCCCTTGTTAAGAAGAGTTGTAACAACAAATTTCTCGCTAAAACCTTCAGAATCAGTGCTTGTAAGTATGGGTACTTGAACATGAAGGAACCCTTGATCTTGGAAGAAGCCATGAGTTGCCCAAGTAAGTGCATTATGAATTCGCATGACGGATGCCACCTACAAAAAGAAGAGAATCCAATTAAAAAGGTAATATACGCTCACCAAAGAACTTAAAATGAACTGATCAAAGAAGTTCAAACTTCGAATTTGAGAGACCATATACTACTCCAATTTCAAGATTCATAATTAAAAAGCTTAAAACAAGTTATGTACCTATCTCTACAAGAAAAAATGAACTACCATCCAATTATATCAAGTGCATAAAACTCCTAAAGTAGCTATCATTTCAAGACAAAAGGGAGGCACCCAATTAACATGAGGGAAAAGGCAGTAAAATGTAAAATGGAGAAAGTATCACCGTGGTTGTCCGAGGCCGAAAGTGGGAACAATCTCTTAAGGATTCCAGAGGCAAGCGCTTCTTAGATAACGGATAATTAGATTGATCTACCAAACCAAGATGTAGGATTTTCTCTGCTTGGAGCTCAATAATGTGTTTCCCCTGCAGTGATGGCTGCTGCAGCATACCTTCAATTAATACACATGTCCCCGTAGCCATAACTTGGCACGGAGTAGCTAGTGCCGAATCCACAAGAACCTGAAAGATTGATCATGAACCAACATAACATTATACCAGACATTCTGAAAACGAGACATTTCGACAAACAGATAAAAATCATAAAATATACCTGAAGACTGGCCACACAAGAACCATCACTAACTTGCAATATTGACACCGAAGGTTGTGGCTGAAAAACAACATTAATTTTTTCACGTACACGATATTCCCCTGCCCCGAAGACCTTCATAATAGACCTGAGTAATGGAATCCGAGATTGAAGAACCTCAGAACATGTAACATCTTTTGTACTCACCACCTGTGCCGGTACAGAATGCGGTGTTGCAGGTTGTTTCTTAATCTCCCTGGAGGACTTAACCCATCCTCCAATTACAACCCTCTGACCAATTAACCCCACCCCACCATCACTACGTCCTAATAAAGTTTTCAACATCACCCTTTTCGTGTATTTCGAGCACTCAACCACCGCTGCTTGTTCCGAATCCATATTCTGAAAACGAGTTTAAGAAGGAGAAAAAAATGAAATGTACAGTCGTTGAAGGTGTAGTGTTGATGGGGTAGGGATTTATATTGAAGAAACATTGGACAATTATGATTCTTTGCTTAAGAAGACATTGAGGAGTTGCAGAGGAAAGAAATTGCTTAGGAAGTTTGGGGAAGAAGGAAAAGCGTTATGAAGGAGGCTAAGGTTTGGTATTCTTCCAAGGTTGGAAACTCGCGGGGGTTACATTCAAATTGCTTCTTCAAACAAAATCATAAAATCCACCTAATAGATAAATGATAAATCTACACAAATTGAAATAAAAAATGATTTTGATTTGGTTTAGTTTAAATTTTTGATAAATTTGAAATACTCGATCATACTTAATTTAGTTTAGTATTAAACATGAAAAACCGGACCAAAATAAAAACAAATATTTATTGTTTTGTATTTATTTTGCTATAAACATTTGTTAAATGTATATGTTATAACGACTCTCCTAGTTGTTTTGTATCTATTTTCTCCATGTTAATTATTTTTGTAGTTTCTATAGGTGATTTATGACTTGGGGAGATTAGTGACACTATTCTCGAGATGATTGGATAAGTTCCAAAGAAAATAATTCATTTGAAAGAATCCAATAAATAAATGTGAAAATTTTATAAATGACATATATAAGTCTAATATTTTCAAGTTATGACAGTATAATAATACTTTCAAGTTGTAACGATAAAGAATTTCAGGTTGTAACAATTTTTTTTTTTAAAAAAAAAAAGAGTTTTAAAATAATAGTAAAAATGATTTTTAGAAATGATTAAAAAGTAAAAAACGGATAAAGTTATAGTAATTAATTTGAATACAATAAGGATAATTAATAATTGCCATAAATTTGGGAAATTCAATACAAAGTATGAATATTTATTTTTCTTTTTTACTCTATTTGCAGTAACTCAAAAAGCATATTTACTTTTTTTAGTAGTAATTACGGATATGTTAGTAGTAATTAATTTTGAATTCATTAATGATACTCTTAATATGTGTCATAAAATTAGGAGATTCATAAAAAAAGGAATATTTATTTTCCTTTTTTACTCAAATCAGTTAAATTTCATTCAAAAAACAGAGTTCTTTTTTTTTTTTTCAAACGTTTATCTCTCCTCTTAATTTTTTCTGTAATTTGTTGTCCTCACAACTAGTTTCAGTTGATTTTTATCCAATAATCTTCATTTGTGTTGTAATGGACGGCTTCTTATCAATATTAATAAAACATGGTGGTAGATGAGATCCTTCTGGTTGGTGTTCTTTGTGATTTTTTATTTGTATTGTTATACAACTCAAGCGTAAAAAAAAAAATTTATGAGCAATGATACTAGAAAGGAAGTTTTTAGATTTTGGTTTTGTATAATATAATTTAATTGTGACGTTTTTTGTATGAACACTCTTTTTTTTTTAGATTACATAATATTTGTTTGATAATGCAAAAGATTTTGGTATGATTTTTTTTTTTTTAATTTATGGTTTCTGGTAAAAAATAAATTACATAGAATTTATTTCTAATTGGTATATGGTCGTACCACTTTTTATTAGAACTTTGGACTTATATTTGAATGAATTGTGTATACTGGTTACTTAAAAAATTATTCAGATTTTGTTTGTGTATAATAGTTTTAATTATGGTGTATGAACATCACATAAAATTTGTTTGAAATTGGTATAGATTTTGGTTTGAACATTTATTTTTTCTGTATGTTTCTAGTTAAAAAAATTACATAATTTTTTTTTGAAATTGGTATACTGGTTATACCATGTTGGTACGATTTTGACATTATATTTGAATGAATTTCATATACTATTTATCTAATAAATGACAATTAATTGTAAGAAGCACTATTAATTTTATGACACTAGTATAAAAATTGACGTAAATTTTGTATGAAATTGGTATAATAGTAAGATCAAATTTGTATGAAAATTTATAGTTTTTCTGGCGCGAATCTGGTATGATTCAATTTCTATTTTTGGCATTATATTGGTTGTAATTGTGCATAATAGTGGGATGAAATTGGTATACTATTTATTTAATTAAAGATAATTGCTAGTTATAAATTGTATGATTTCGTATTCTTTTTTGCATGAATCTGGTATGAATCAGTGTTTACTTTTGGCATAAAATAGGTATAAAAAGTATGCATAAAAATGATATGAAATTCTTATACTGATATAACATATGTATAAAAGTTATTTGTACTTTTGTATCTTGTTATACCGATACAATAATTTATGATGGAACAGAAAAATGTTCAATTCAAAAAGTGTTGGAGCATAAATTATTTCCGTCTGGTTCAAAAAGAACTGTAGGAAGACCACAACTTGAATGTTGGAAATAGCTTGCTGATGTGAAGTTCAAGAGGTCTAAGGTTACGTGCAGTACATGTCGTCGAGAGGGACACAACATGAAGACATGTTCAAATTACCCCGCTGGAAAAAAAAAGGACATAATTTATTTTTATTTTGATTTGATTGTTTTATTGTGACAAACTCATGTTTTTTTGATTTATTTTGTCATTTAAGTTAATGAATTATAATTTCATAACATTTATCAGAAAAATTGAAAAAAAAAACATGAAATTGAGATTTCAAACGAATTAGCCAACCTAAAACTAGTTAATGTTGTACTCAATTAGCATACATTTGATATCTAACTGATATCCAATTGGAAAATTTGAAAAAACACGTAATTGAGATTTCAACTAAATTAGTTAGCCTAAAACTAGTTAATTTTGTACCCAATAGACATACATTTGGTATCGAACTGATATCCCATTGAAAAATTCGAAAAACCAACATGTAATTGAGATTTCAATTAAATTAGTCAGCTAAAACAAGTTAATATTGTATCCAATTAGTATACATTTGGTATCTAACTGATATCCCATTGGAAAATTTGAAAAATCAACATGTAATTGAGATTCAACCAAATTAGATAACCTAAAACAAGTTAATATTGTATCCAATTGGTATCCATTTGGTATCCAACATATATCTCACTTGAAAATGGAAAAAACAAAATGTAATTCATATTTTCAATTGGTATTAAACTGGTATCCAACTGCAAAATTTAAGTATATTTGTATCCAACTGGTATTTAATTAGTATCAAACTGGTGCCCAATTGGGTATCAAATTGATATCCAACTACGAAAACTAAGTATATTTGTATCAAATTGGTATCTAATTGGTATTCAGCTGAAACTACAACATATAATTAAGATTTCAATTGAATAAGTCAATCTAAACTAATTAACATTGTATCCAAATGGTATCCATTTCGAAAAACTAATTGTTACAATGTATACAATTGGTATCTAAATAGAAATTTATGATATTTAATTCTTATTACTTTATATATGCAGTTTTTTTCAAACTAAAATCTCAATCTAAAACTGGTTACTGCTAATATCCAATTTGTATCCAGGTTGAAAAATTATGACTAATATTGCATAAAATTGATATCCAACTGGTGGCCAACTTTTATTCATCTGGGTTTAATTAAGCCTTGTATATTTATATACTCAACATAAAACATACTATTCATTTTCAAATATCATGAACGAAAATCAATAAATTTGTTTAATACTACATATAAACAATAATGCATAGTATATATTATTGCCAACAACTGAAGCAAAAAATGAATATCCTAAAATCATGAAAGTCTAAGCCAATCATCTATCTGACAACTGATCTCTTTGGTCTTGGTGTAGAATAATTGGTAGTATCCAGATCATGTTCTTTTGCTATGCTCGGTCCATTAATTTTGCTAGCAACAATACCAGTTACTTCACTCTCACTAATTGTGTCATCAACATTCTCACTTCCTCCATACTATAATGGGATTGTGGCGTACCTTTGACGATATTTTACGTCAATGTCACCCATATCAAAAACTTTATTGCTAATACATTCAGCAAATAAACATGTGTACATGCCACAACACTAAAAAGACATTGAAAAAAATTATTTTGAAAAAAAAAAAGTGAATTAATTATTATGAAAAAATTACAATAATTTAGGAATCCATACATTGATATTGGATCTTGTTAATGTACATCATTGATAAATTCAACTTTGAGAGGATCAAGTTGAGCGCAGTTTTCATTTGAATGGAGAAGAAGAACAATGGAGAAGTTGGAAAGAGAAAGAAAAATCGGCGTGGATAGAAAGAGAACGTGGGTATGTGAAAGTGGGGTGGGGTGTGGCATGTGATAAGGTAAAAGAAATCCCTTGAAAGGTGTAATTGATAATTATGAACTTATTCTCTCTCATAATTTTCTCTTTCTCTCACCTATTAACATTATACAAATTAATTAATTTATAAATTAAAACTGATCTGTTAATAAATGTGACAGTAACAAAAGAACAAGAATCAAGGTAATATTCCTAAAAATGTGTAAGAGATAATTATGGTAGATTCTTTATTTATAACATTTAATAATAAAAATAAAATTATAAAAGACTAATTATTTAATAAAGTAAAATTAAATTTATTTATAAATAAAAAGTGATTTGTTATAACCCGTAATTAAACTATTATAAGCAATAATATTTTAAAAGTAGATTTAAAACCAATAATATTGCCCCTTAAATATATATATATATATATATATATATATATATATATATATATATATATATGTGGGGTGATTTTTCCTAAATAAAATTAGGTCAAGAATTATTTGATCTTCAACAAACAATAGGAAAATAAAAAAAGAAGGAAAAATTTCATAAGTAAAAGAGAAACTTACAAAAATGAATATAAATTTAGGGTTATTAAAATTTAATAACTATAAGTATAGTAATTACAAAAAATGACTACAATTTATGTGTCTAACTCGATGTATTAACGGTATAAATTTAGTTATTTTGTTTTTATACAATTATAAAGTTGTAGTTGGCTAGCCCTAAATAAGGTATATTTTTTTTTAATAATGGAAATTCCTTTAATTACATCCTTAAACTCTCAACTTCCCATTATTCAATTAACAACTAAAAATCACTCATTAACGTGATATCTGCTTGGATTCTTATCAATTTAAACAAAATTTGAGATGCAAGATACTCAAAATCTTTAGTTGTCTACATTGTTCTTTTCCAGGTGTCATACATGTATTCCTAAAAATTGGTTTAGATGAATTGATTCATTGATTTTGTGGAAGATTAATATTTAATTATGAATCTAAATTATATTGATTTTGAATAGGTGAATTCAATGATAAGCATAACTATATTGACCAGACATTCAAAAAAGTGGAATGAAAAAAATTGCTACATTGAATATTGTATTGATGGTATAGTGTTGAAGGAATATGCTTCGTATTCCGATTTAGTTAATCTAACTTTGGATCAATTAAATATAGATTTAACTACAAAGTGTATCAAAATCAAATACAATATTGAAGATAATGATGCTCCTATGAAAATACGCAACGACATGGATGTCACGATATATGTTCAGTTGAAAAAGGTGAGCACAAAATTTAGAGTATATCCATTTTGTGTAAGTACTTTCAATATGGATATAGTTTACTCTGAATCTGGGGAAACTACTATTGAAGGAGATGTGACGCGGCTTGAATACAATTGTGGATTAATTGATACAAGTGATACATTGCCTTTGATCGAAACAATATGCAATAACCCAGTGGACATATTTGATGGTGTCAACAATTTGATCATTACCAATAGAAATCAAAAGGAAGTAATGGTAAATCAAATATACATTGACAAGTCAACATTGAAGGATGTGATGAAAAAGTATTCTATTGAGAATAGGTTTCAATTCTTGGTGGAGAGATCAAATTCTATTAGGTAAATTTTCATTATAATTCATTGAATTGAAATGTATTCATTATTGAACGTAACAACTAATCAGTACCAAATGTTTTCAAATTGTATTCATAGTTATACACTTGTATGTAATTCTAAAGAATGCAAATGATTAATAAAGGTATCCAGTATTAACAAGTCCAAAATGTTTAGAATTAGAATTTTCAACAGTTAGCATGCATGTCCTTTGAAAGATTGGATATACTCATAAGGACAAACAACACGTGGATTGAGTGTAGGCATTATCGTACCTAAATTGAGGAATCATAATAGGAAGAACACTCCCAAGAATATCATAGACGACATGAAATTGGAATTGGGGGTTGACGTTACCTACATGTTGGAGTGGCAAGCAAAGGAAAAGGCATTAGATTCTATGATGGGGCAACCAACTACATCATACAAGAAGTTGCCTAGGATACTTGTATATACCGGATAAAACATACCTTGGTTCACATATTTGGATGAAGAAAACACCCGAAAATGAATCTTTGTATTTGTTTATATCATTGCATGCTTTTATAAAGGAGTTCAATTACTGTAAGACAATCATTGTTGTAGATGCTAGCCACCTAAAATCAGCATATACTGGTGCTTTCATTTTAGCCAGCACTATAAATGGAGCAGGTATTTGTTATATCTGAATGCAATGTCATTAGGTTTAAAATTTGAACATAAAATTGTTATTATATAACAGGCAATATATTACCTCTGGCCTACAAAGTCATTGTTTCCAAAAATGATGTTGTTTGGACGTGGTTCTTTGAGCAATTGCCTATGGAGAAAGAGAGAATATGTGTATTGTATCCAACAGAAATAAGAGCATAATAAAGGTTGTTTCTAAAGTATACTATAATATGCAACATTACGCCTGCATATAGCACTTGTGGGCCAATGTATGCAAGAATTTACAAAATCAAATTAGCAATAGAGTGAGGTATTCTACAGTTGGACGAAGGCATATACACAATATGATTTTGATAGGCTAATGAATAAGATTGAGCAAATGATATTAGGGTTAAGAAATACTTGGAGGTGGTGGGATATAAAAAGTGGACAAGGTTGTATGCACCAATTTATTGAGGTTGGAAGACGACATCGAATATTGCAGAGTCCACTAATTTGATATTGGTAGAAGTAAGAGAATTTTTGATATTTTATTTTATTGAACTAACTTGAGTTATTGAAAGAATACGACATGAGTGTTCTTTTCATTTGGGTAAAGTGAACGTGGTGGCATTTGCTCTTGGTAGAGTATTAATGGGAAGTGTTGCTCATGTTGAAGATGGTGAGAAAGAGTTAGTTCGTAATGTTCATAGATTGATCTGATTGGGTGTTCGCTTGGTTAATTCTAATTAAGGTGGTGTGATTGTTGAGAAAAGTTTGGCATCATCTCTTATAGCGGATGTGAAGGCTAAGCAAGATCTTGATGCAATTATGTTTGATTTAAAGAAATTGGTTCTAAAATGAACCATTAAGATTTCTCCCAAGGGGGAGATGGTGTCGTTCGATACCAAGGTCGGTTATGTGTTCCGAATGTTGATAAGTTGAGGAATTAGATTTTGACAAAAGCTCAAAGTTTTTGGTATTCTATTCACCCGAGAGCCACCAAGATGTACCATAATTTACGAGAGGTCTATTGGTGGAATTGGACGAAGAAGGATATTGCAAAATTTGTGGCTAGATGTCCAAATTGTCAACAAGTGAAAGTTGAGCATCAGAAACTCAGTGGTTTAGCTCAAGACATTAGTATTCCTACGTGGAAGTGTAAAGATTTGAATATGGACTTCATTACGAGCTTACCTCGTACTCGCCATTAGATTGATTCAATTGGGATTATTGTGGAGCGCATGACAAAATCAGCTCACTTTCTTCCCATAAAGACTTCATTTTCAGCCGAAGAGTACACCAAGCTTTATATTCGGGAAATAGTGAGGTTGCATGGAGTGCCTTTATCTATTATTTCCGATTATGGTACTCAGTTTGCATGTCACTTTTGGAGGTCATTTTAGAAAGGTCTTGGTACTCAAGTAAAGCTTAGCATGACTTTTCATCCTCAAACCAACGGGTAAGCCAATCATACTATTCATACTTTAGAAGATATGTTAAGAGCTTGTGTAATTGATTTCAAGGGAAATTGAGATGATTATTTGCCTTTGATTGAGTTTGCTTATAATAATAGCTATCATTCTAGTATTGGGATGTCTCCATTTGAGGTTCTCTATGGTAGAAGATGTAAGTATCATATTGGTTGATTTGAATTTGGTGAGGTCTCTTTGATAGGGCCCAACTTGGTGCATGAGGCTATGAAAAAGGTTTGACTTATTTGTGAAAGGTTGAAAGTGACTCAAAGTTGACAAAAGCTTATCCCGATGTTAGAAGAAGAGAGCTTGAATTTGATGTTGATGATTGGGTTTACTTGAAAATGCCATCCATGTAGGGTGTGATGAGGTTAGGAAAGAAAGAGAAGCTTAGTCCCTGATATGTGGTCCCATATCAGATTTTGAGGTGTATTGGAAGGTTGCTTATGAACTATAGTTACCTAATGACTTAGTATCGGTACATTCGGTATTTCATGTTCCTTACTGAAGAAGTGTGTTGGAGATCTGCCGTCCATTGTGCCTTTGGAAAGTTTAGGAGATAAAGAAAGTTTTTCATATGAAGAGGTTTCGGTTGAGATTTTAGACCTACAAGTTCAGAATTTGAGAAATAAGGAAGTTTCTTTCGTGAAAGTTCTTTGGAGGAATCAATTAATTGAGGGTACTACTTTAGAGACCGAAGCTTATATAATGTCCAAGTATCTTCATCTCTTTCCCTCCGTTTGTGTTCTAGCTTGAGGTATTAGTTCCTTGTGGTTCATTCTTTCAGATTCATGAATTTTAGTCATTCTCATATTTCTATATGCATGCATGTTCATGGAAAAAAACTTGATTTTGATGTTATGATTTAGCTTAGAGTGATTTATCCTTGTTTATGTGCATTATGATGAGATTTGCATTCATGATGGGTTCTTAGTTTCTCTCTTACTCTATTCATGCTAGTTTGAGTCCCATTTAAGGACGAATGTTCCCAATGAGGAGGTATTGTAATACTTTAAAAATTGGAAAGTTAGATTAAAAAGGAAAAGTTAAGTTTTGGGCATTGATGTTGTGGTCTACGAGTCCCATTTACAGACTATAGGAGGTTCTACAACCCGTAGAAGGTGATTTGTATAACTTAAGTTGAATTTTGAAAACTATAAGTTTTTGATGTTTGACCTACGAGTGAACAGGACTATTCGTATGAAGTTTGATAGAGGAATCACTTATAGAAGGGACGCAAAATAAGTGAGATTTTAGACTTGAACTTGGGTTCTACGGAAGGGGTCTACGGATCGTAGACCAGACGACAGACCGTAGAAAGGTCTCGTGGGAAGTTGAATGAATTTTATGTCCAGTAAGTGAAATCTACGATTGACCAGTACGGGCCGTAGAAAGACCTAAGGATCGTAGGTCCAAACCGTAGCTCGCATCTAACAGTTATTTCTTAAGGGTATTTGGGTCTTTTCCTATGCAATTAATACCTATACTATGTCTTTCTAATCCTATTTGTAAGTCTTATAACTAATTTTCAATTCCTAAAACTACACAAACCTTATCATTCTCTCAAATTCCCAATTACCATCCAAGTTCATCCTCTCCAATTCTCTCTCAAGTTCAAGGAAGAAAGCTAGGTTTTTCAAGCTTCATGGTCTTCTTTTTCAGAAATACTTCTGAAAGTATTTAGCAAATATATCAAGGCATGTGGGAATTCACCAATGGATTATATTCATCCATTGGGTCCGAAAAGAATTCAATTTCACCCAATTTGATTGGGGTTTTCATGCAAATCTCCATGGGTCCTATTTACTATAATTCAATTGTTTGATTTCAACCTTATTATGCATGATTTGATTCAATTACATATTTTTCAATTGATTTCATATGGACCCATGCTTGTTACTTGATGATGAATTTATGAAGAAAGCTTGTGAACTTATGAATTAGGTTTTATGAAAGCTATTCATGTCTTACAAAAATTATGTTTTGTGAACTAAGGATGCTTTTGAGATAAATGTCAATGAATTGTGAAAAGTTTTCTCACATATTATGAAATCATGGTTGTGAAAAGTTTTCTCACATATGAATCATGATATAAAGGAGCTACTCTATGATGACTTATAATTTGATTGGTTGTTTAATTATGCTTTTCCATGTATGACAAAATGAATATGATTATGACTAATTTCGTTAGGATTTAACTTAACACTAAGAGGACTTTGAGGTGGAGACTCAAATAGGGTAGTGTCGTTACCCTCCACTTTCTTATCCACTTAGGCATAATTAAAGCATAAGTGAGCTAGCTTGAGGGGGGGGGGGGGGGGGGATAGAATCAAGAGTCTTTGAGTGGTTTACAAAAGACTCTAGAATATTCAAGATATGTTCTTGGAAGGCTTAGAATTCCCTATGCTTGTAGGAAATTCTAGAAGAGGGACTAGATTGTAAATATGTAGGGACTTATATAGTAATTTTTATTTACACGTTAGTCCCTAAGAGAGTAGTATAAATAGAGGGGTTTTCATTTGTAAGGCAACCAAGTGTAAAGCTTTCTCCAAGCAATACAAAAAGTCTTCTTTAAAAGCTCTCTTTGTCATTCTTCATTCTCTTAGCGATCTAAGTTTCAAAGGGTTTATTTGAGCTTACAAGATCGTGAAAGATTCATAAGTAAGGTTTCAAGTGTCGCATGGAGTGTTAGTGGAAGTCTAAGTCTGTGACAACGTGGTATCAGAGCAAAGGTTGACACTTAGGGAATGCCAACAAAAGAGACGCCAATGTTGCTAGCACCACGAACATTAGGCTGGATGGTGGAATGAAACACCACAAGGGAAGGAAGCACCTTAAGAGTAGCGAGGAATTGTTGCTTGAACCTATGCCAAGTAAAGCGCTAATAACTCACCTACCTTCGACCATTGAAGCAAGTAACGATGAACGTAGTAAGGACACCGTTGACATGCATGCCCAAAGTAGAATGGATTGCGAGGGTTGACACAGTGAGGCAGGCTGTGGAGATCTTAGGCAAGCATTTGAACAAGGTCAATAATAATTTTAAGATTCTCGAGGATTTCACCCTTGAAGAGAATGACAACATCCGCAAAGAGTTGGAGGCGTGTAGGCATATGAAGTATGAGACAAAGAAAATATCACTTTCTTGGAGTCTCATCTCATGGAGGCATTAAGCACGATTGAAACTATAAAGACCGAGATAGAAGCGTTCAAGGAAGGAATGGAAGCTGAAAGATCTACTACACCCAATAGGGATAGGGAGGCCAAGATGGAGACTCCCAAGCTACCAATGTTCAAAGGTGTATGTGATACGCAAGAGGTGGAGAATTTCCTGTGGCATTTGGAGAATTACTTCAAGTGTAATAGGGTGAAGAGTGATGAGAACAAGATCAACATTGCGGTGTTGTACCTCTCAGAGATGGCCATGTTATGATGGAGTCGTAAAAAGTAGAAATAAGGAAATGGTTTTGCACTATCAACACATGGGAGAAATTCTGAGTGGAGTTCAAGAAGGTTTTCTTCCCTAACAACGTCATCTATAAGGCAAAGCACAAGCTTAGGGAGTTGAAGTAGACAAGTAGCATAGGTGAAGGAGTTCACCATTGTCACGCTTCAAATTCCCAACCTCATAGATAAAGATATATTGTTCCACTTCATGGATAGGTTGCAAAATTAGGCCAAGATGGATTTGTAACGTCGACAAATTAGGACTATTGATGAAGCCATCATGCAAGCCAAAGTTTTGACAAACTTTAGGCATGAGAAGCCTGACCGAGCCAAAGGATAGGAGATGAGAGGTAGTTATGACCAAGGTGGGGAGATCATGGAAAAATCAAGGAACAAAAGCTATATCCCAAGAACCATGACACCTATAAGTCTAATGGAAAGAAGTCTAGAAGTCAAAGCGATATAGAGAGGAAGGTAGAAACTACAAAGAGAAATGGTTGCTACATATGCAATGGGTTACATGGCTAAGTAAGATTCCCTAAACTGAAAATCCTTGGTGCTATATTACGGGAATGAAAGGAGAAAGAGGCAAAAGAACTAGGGCAAGGTTTAGACACGATGCAATTGGGCTTGATTAGACTATGCAGAGCTATCGTCAAGTAATCAAAGAGGCTAAAAGAATATGTCACACAATTTGTAGACATTATGATCAATGGACGACCCGTTAGTGCTATGGTCGACACAAGTGAGGAGGCCAACATCATGACCATGACCTTATCAACAAAGTTGGGATTGAGTTACAACCCAAGTAACACCCACCTCAAGATAGTCAACGTACCACTGACTTTATGTGCAGAGTCACTCATGGAGTAAGAATTACACTAGGCATGTGGCAAGGTAAAACCAACTTTATAGTCTCCCCTTTAGATATCTTTGATATCATTCTTGGGAAAGAGTTCTTCCAGAAGTGTCACATGATGATCGATCCTTATCTCCAATGACTCATGGTCATGGAGCAAGATGGATGGTTCCCTTGATTAAGGTACCAAAAATGGAAGAAAAAGCTCAACTATCGGCCATGCAACTTGTGAAGGGCCTCAAGAAGAAGGAGTCAATGTTCATTATCATTACTGCGAATTTAACTGAAGACGATAGTGCTAAAGGGACTTTTCCACCATGAATAGAGGTCTTAGAAGAGGATAAAAATGTGATGTCTGAAGAGTTGCACATAGACATTGATCGAGTCAATGTGCTACTGGTTGCGCTTGCAAGAAGACTAGATTTGGTTGTTCATACAACAACAATACGTCGAGGTTGTCGCAACATTAGGTCAGGGAGAGTTTCATTGCCCGCCACTTTCTTATCCCACTTAGGCATAAAATTAAAGCATAAGTGAGCTAGCCTAATAGAGAAGAATCTAAAGTCTTGGAGAGGTTTGCGAAAGATTCCAAAATATTCAAAATATGTTCTTAGAAGGCTTGTAGAGAATTCTAGAAGAAGGACTAGATTGTAAATATAGAGGGACTAGTATAGTAATTTTTATCTACAATTTAATCCCTAGAGAGTAGTATAAATAGAGGGGCTCTAATTTGTAAAGCAACCAAGCAAGAACAAACCAAGTGAAAAACATTCTCCAAGTAATACAAAAATGCCTTCTTTAAAGGCTCTCTTTGTCTTTCTTCATTCTCTTAGTAATCTAAGTTTCAATGGGCTAACTTGAGCTTACAAGATCGTGAAAGATTTGCGAGTAAGTTGTCAAGTGTTACATTGAGCATTAGTGGAAATCTAAGTCTGTGACAGTAGTCTCTAGTAGCAATCTCTAGTCCCAAACTACGTGCCTCTGTAGGATTGTCATAAATTACCTAGCTAGTGGATCCACATAGCATTAATGATATGAAACGGAGCTCTACCTTTGAAAGAAGACTTTCCCTTATCTGTGTGGGATTTACATCGGATTCCATGTTATAGCTCACATGGTTTATTGTTGGTTAAAGGTAATATTCCATAAAACAAACTATGTTACATTCAAAAACATTTTATGGAAGCTTTCATTATGTTTTAAGTATGCATTGACCTTGTTCATGATTTATGATTTCTCGATAATGGTTTTTATTGTGTTTTAACTTGGTCATGCATATCATGTTTAAAATCCCCAAATGATCATGTTTATGTTTTCATGCATTTCCCCATACTTAGCACATTCCATGTATTAATGCATATTTGTGCCTATATTGTTTTATAATATAGGATCCGACGTTTCTCCTCCCACTCTTGGCTACATTGGGATTGATTAGCTTGACTACTTGGATTGGTGAGTCCTCATGCTATGAGGACAATACCATTGATATTTTAGTTCTTTTGGTTTATGTCTTTTGTTTCAACTTGTATATGGTGTACGAGCTACATCCCAATAATTATTATGATGTTATAAAGGCTATACTAGACACAATTTTAGTATTCCATACTTATGTTTAGATTTTTATAATATGAGAATTTGATTGACTATTTGATACGCTCAAATTACACTTTCCTAAAGAAGTATAAGCGAATGTTATCAAGTAAAGAACCCAATTTGGAGGTTGGGTCGATCCCACGAGGAATATGGTTTAGACTTAAACTTAACTCACTATTATATTCGTTTAGTCAACTTATTTATGAGACAAGTAAATAAAGGTTGGGGGGTGGGGGGTTGGAAACAAATAACCAATTGTTGTTTAAGTAACAAGTAAGCTAGATTTAAACCTTGAGTTATCAATAAGAGAGAGAAACTAGGGTGTATGTGTTCCCCATAAGCTCTTAATGCGGTAATCCTAATAATAGTAATCATTTCCTAGTGTTTTACATGCAAAGTTGGTAAATTAGGTATCCCTAAGTGTTTGGTCCTCCAAATAGGGAATTTCACCCCGCACCTTGGTCTGGCTACGTGTGTATAATTTACTAACTCTTACCTTTACCTCAAATTACACATTACATCAATGTATAGTTTAGTTTTCACCCTCGCACCAATTGACTTTAGACTATAAGATAGTATCATGCTAAATCTCTGTTGATAAATTATTTTCTTATTAACTACCTCCTTGGTCCGGCAAGTAGCAACAAGACGAGTTCTAATGCGTGCACTCTTTAAAAAGACTTCTAAGCGAAAGCATTATCAATGCATACATCAACACTATTCAAGAATTACTTAGTTATTATTCATACGTTGTTAATTGCTCATGGTTCCCACAACCCTAGTTGTGGATTTATCTACTCATGCTTGAAAGAACACAATCCATGTTTTGATAAGAAGAATTCATGAATTTACGTTTAGAGTAGAAGAAACCTGAAATCTCGAATTGAATCCAAAGCAAAAATCTTATAAACTAAAATTCAGAAATCAAATTGCCAAATTTTGCAAGTTAATTTCCAAGAAAATATCAAGAACTAAAAGTATATAATAGTGTCTAATCAATAAGAAAAAGAAAAGAACTCTCAAAAGTATCACCTATCAATCATCTTCTCCTCTAAATAATTATTTCTATGGACTTTTTATAGGTATAGAAAACTCTAAATAAATTTACTGAATCCAAAATAAATTAGGAATCCAAAACCAAAAGGAATTGGATTCCTATTTTTTCCGCGCGAACAGTAGCCGCCCCAATTTTCTTTTATTGTTATAGCCTTCAATTCTGACACGTGACATATGCCTTATTGCAAATTCAAATTGGATTCTTTGAATTTCGCCCGCTTTTCAATATATATAAATATTAATATAATATTCAATTTAATCCATTAAGCTATCCGCTTGATTTTCTTTTTCAACCTTCCATTTTTAATTCGTTTTAGCTCCAAACTTCTTCATGTTTCCACCAATTTAATCATACAAATAAAATATATTATTTAGCACAATCCATAAAATCCAAGCTCAAAAGGATAGTTAAAATATTAAATATGAGGCAAATAATAATTAGATATATATATAATTTTAGGCTCACATCACTCTTCTCTCTCATTGTATTTCTTTTACGTCATGCTTATGTTAAGTGGCTTGTTTACAACCTCTTGGGGTTCTATTCGCCATGTCACGACTAGGATATACTTTGCGTCGTGATGATGTTTGCTTAATCAAGCACAACTTCCAATGCAAGTGTCTACGATCGTACAATAGTAAAGTAACTCAACCAAGGGTTGGGATCGTTCCCACAGGAAGTGATTTTGAGAATTAGTAGAAAAATAAATTAAGTTCTAATTAGTCATAGCTAAAGACATTATCGAATACAAACATGTTAAATCAAAGGGGTGACGCAAGCGTCAATTATCAATGGGGGTTTGTGACAAGAAAGCGAAAACAACAAAAAAAAAATAAAGAAATATACAAATATGGAGACAAGATTCTTGGGATGTGATAGAAACACGAGTTAGACTAGACTATTGGGTACATGCTTTTGATAGTAAATCCATTGAATATTTGTGACTAGGCTAGACTATAATAGGGGTAAATTCTCTCTCGAGCAACTTACCCCGAATCAAATGGATTCCTCTCGAACACCCACTTGCCGCATGAAGAACATCCTCCACCTTAGCCCACTCACTCTCTTGAGCTGAGTGTGTGAGAGAGAAAGACTAGGGTTCACACTCTCGAGTTAAACCTCATGTCGACCCACTCCCATCGGCCATCAATTTAGTAGTCTTAGTTTTACGACCTCTCTCTTGAGCTAGCCGAAAACACAAAGGTGAAATCGTATTTGCAACTATAATTTCATTAAGTTCCTTTACAACTACTAAACAAAATCACATCTAAACAATAATTAAATCATCAACAAGCAAGACCCAACAGATAATCTAACCCATATTCAGAAAATCACACCCCAAGAATTGGGGTTTTAGCTAGACATGTAAAAGAGATAGAAATTTACATCAATATGAGTTTGCATTCAAATGGGTATGAAGATTTAAGTCTCAAAAACAAGCCAAGAGTTAAGAATCCACAAGACCCAAGTCCAAATTCTTGGAGTTGAAACCCTTTGAATCTCCAAGCTCTTCAAAACCCTCTCCAAACTTAAAACTCAAAAATTATATATTAAAAATCTCATACTAAGCTAAAACTTTTCAATGAGTATTTATAGTTTTCAAAAATCTGTGCTGCAGCGGATCATTCGGCGCCATTAGTCGGGATTTTCGTTCAACTTGACGATTCGCCCTTTGGTAGGTTTCATCATCATCTTGCTCTATCCTTCAGCATCGTCGTATTTTGGATCATTGGGTGACATAGTACAGCTTCACGGAACTGCTCGGCGATACGCCGACTGCTCTTATTCACTACTGATTTGATCCTTTCCTTCAAGGCTCAACACATTGGAACAAAAGGTGAGGATAAGAATTTTTGGCCACTCGCTGAATGGGTTCGGCGATTCTCAGATCTTCATTTCTTCGTTCTTTCAACTGCCTTTGTTCCTTTTTTGCTAAGTAGTGTCAATGCTTTCCTTCAAACTCCAAATATCTGAAACTTAAGGATTTTCATCAGATATTGAGATAAAATATGCATTTGAGGACACTAATTCTATCAAAATATAGACATAAATGAGTCCAATTTATGGACTCATCAACGCCCCCAACTTAAACTTTTGTTTGTCCCCAAGCAAACTCAAGTTCAGCAGTTCAAAAAGGGTGTCTCGAATAGTGCTACACAAGACTCAATAATGAATGCACACAACAACACTCAATTTACTTATGCAAAGATCAAATATGCACTCAAAGATTCAAGTTGTGATTCACCAATATCAAAGAATCCCATGCTCACAATACTTGCTTCAAATGCAAGTTCAAGCTCAACCAAAGTGTTCAAATGCCCTCACACAAGGAATGATTCCATATTCATTTAATGGTTCACAGTTTAAAGCTTCAGAATCATATGAAACACTCACACTCACAAAGAAGAACACAATGCATAATTTCACCAATAGGTTTGCCGTATTTTCCAATCAATATTTGTTTAAGCTCACTAAAGATCAAAAAGGTCTTTTCAAGGCTTGTAATGGGGTTGAGTGCAAATGTATGGTCATTTAGGCTCAGTGACTTTCATCTTCATGAAATGTGGTGCTCACAACACTTCCTTTCCTTTTCCTTCATCATTCTCTTTAGTTCTCATAAGTCATCCTATTATTCCCTTTCCATGGATTGTTTGGGAACCCCATTTATTTTGTACTTTATTCCACAACTTTCTTTTGTCATTCTTTTTCTTTTTCTTTCTCTTCTCTCTCTCTCTCTCTCTATTTTTTTTTCTTTTCTATGGAGGGGTTCCATTTTTCTCAAAATCATGGGTAAGAGGGACTTTCTTGCACTTCTTGATTTGCCTTTTCTTTTCACCATACCCCAACTTAGGCTTTTGGCCTAAGTTGGCTATTCAACTAACCACAACTTCATAAGAATTATGGGTAATGGATAAAGAAAGGCTATGATTTCATCAAGTTTCTTTCAAAGAAAGGTAAGGCTCAAGGGGTGTTCAAAAACGGTTCACACACTCATATGGTAGGTCACAAAAGAGGTATATGTCAAATTGGCTCACACTCTTAGAAGTTGCCTAAGATCATATCAAGAGATAACATCACTTAGTTGACCGAACCAACGGGAAAAATTCTAGGATCTATCATGCATGGTTCAAAGTAAGCTCATCACACTAGGCATTGACACTACAGTCAAACAAGACTCCACACTTTTGCTAGTGGCTAGTGTGCAATGATCATCACAAAAGACTCAATTCGATATTAGGCTAGTCATAACGAGATGCAAAGAGTTCACATATTGTCTATGCAACTTCATTTGGCTTCATCGTAGCAGCGCATTCATGTTTGTTTGATTGAGAGCACTATTTAAGTCATCGATATTGATCGGAACTAAGACTTAAATTTTGCAAAAGAATAGCCACATTCAATACACGATGGGTGGCAAAAAATTTCTAATGGATCAAAATCATTTTTGCAATTTAAACTAAAAGGAGCCATAAGCTCAAACATCCATGCAAAGTAGTGTAATAACACAATAATAGCTCACAACCCAAAATATAAAGTTAAAAGAAATATGCACAAAGGTGGGCCTCACCCCACCACAAACAAAAATCATTTGTCGTCAAATGCGAATAAAAGTATCTAAAAGTGAAAGTAAGTAAGATAGAGAGAAAAGTAAAGAAAAATCCTGTCTACACAGTCGCTCCATCTATCTGGGCATCAGTGCCCGATGTGTCAGCCTGGAATTTGATAATGGCCCCGAAGCTTCTTCAGAAGATTCAGTGGCAGCTAACTTACTAAGATTGTCCAAATCATTGAGCCACCAAAAAGAAGTGGATAGCTGTGAAGAATCCACGTCTCCATGAGGGAATAGTGGGGTCTCGAGTATTTGTTCTCTTACTGGTACTGGGCTTATTGCCCTTATTATCCATTTTGGGAGGATTTGTTGCCTTTGTATTTTTCTTGAAATTTTTCGCTCTTGTTTGTCGGGGTGGCATATCTCTTCCAGATACTTTTAGTCTATCTATTTCTACAAAGCTTTGAGAAAAAGTTAGAAAGTATTCAGACAAAAGCAAGGTAGTTCAATTGCAGAATCACTTCGCCGAACCAGTTGGTGAAGTGCACAACTACTTAGGCGGTTCGCCGAGTGCTGTGCAGAGAGAATACAAGGGTGCAGACAAAGGGCGAACAGGAAGTCTTTCGGCGAGGTGCTGAATGCTTCGGCGACATCATGTTTCTCATTGAAAGCTACAGAATTCAACATCATATTTGACATTAAATTAAAGGCGAGATGGGGATTTTAAGCGAACCGCCGAGTGGTTCGGCGAGCTCGACCCAGCTCACCAAATGACACAACGTGCTTACTTTTGACCCAACTTTCCCAAATTCAACCTTGTGACCCCCTAAAACAAAATTAAGGCATGCATAACTCAAATTAGGCTTAGACCCAGTGACAATCATGCAGAACCCATGATTTTTCGTCCAAGTTAAAGTGCAACCTTTAGGAATTAACTATTTAACTTAGTACGAGCAAAATTTGCGAACCTAACAGGAAAACAAATATTCTAATCCTACCAGAGAGGCCTAGCACACATCATTAAAGTAATGTCATTTCATTTGAGAACAACTTTCTAGGAAAGAAACATAGGGCTCGGAAACCAACCTTGGATGCTAATTAAGATGCTACTGAGATGCTAGGCGGCAACGCAATCCAAATCCTAGCACAATTTAATAACCAGAACACAATAGAAATGCAGCGATATTGAGAATAAAAATAAGTGCGAATTTGTAAAGTTTGAAAATGAGAGAGAGCATAGGAATTTGAAACTTTTAACCCTTTGGCTTGAAAAACTATCCAGTTCTTGCCCAATCGACGACACTAATTGTGAGCGCTGAACCATTCGACGTAACGCTGAGCAATCACTTTCCTCGTCGAGTTTTACAGAATCCCCCAGTTCTTGTGGGGATCCAAACGGCGATATAAATTAGGGCCACCGAGCTGATCAGCAGCTCACCACTCATTTATTTGGGCCTGCCGAGTTGTATAGACCCCAAAACCAAGCAGGGTTGGATCAAACGGCTGTGAGAGTCGAGTCGCCTAATACTTCGGCAACCCACCAACCGACATTTCCCTCGCCAATCTCTTTCTTTCCAAATGCTTCCCACACTTCTTCCTACACAATTAACACACCATTATTTCTAAAACCAACATAAAGCAATAAAAAGGGTTTTTGGGTTGCCTCCCAAACAACGTCTTAGTTAACGTCGCGACATAACGCAAATCAACACCTATTCCTCATTTTTGAAGTCGCCTATGGTGTAACTAGGCAAATCCTCGGCAAATGGTGGATAGCGACTTGATATCAAATGACCTATCTGGTCATCTTGCAGCTGAATTGTCATGAAATTTGTGATAGTTGTCTGATTCAGCATTTCGATGTTTTCTTTCATCTCATTCACATCTTGTCTTGTTCTTTGATTTTTTGTTGAATGAGCGAGAGGACTTCGTCATTTTGTATTCCCTCCTTCTTCTTCCCTTTTGTGCACTCTCGAAGGGAGGAGTGTTTGTCCTTTTTCAAGGCCTGTGTTTCCAACTCCAAGACTCTTTTGGATAAGAAATTCAATTGAGTTAACAGTGCATCCCGCTCTTATACCTTGTTGGTCTCCTTGTTGGCTTCAATCATACCATCTAGGAGTTTGGATACAACTTCATAGGGTTGGTGTAGCATACCACCCGCGATAAGTTGATCAGCGCTAATTCTATTTTCGGGTCCCAGACCCCTATAGAAGCTCTCTAGTAGCACCTTGTCGGTCATCCCATAAGTGGCTCATGGCTGCAGCACTGCCTGAAACTTTAACCACATTTCCTAAATAGTTTCATCCCCTACTTATTTGAACGTTAGGAGGTAGTCCCTAAGGTTCAACAGTTTCAAGAAGGGGTGATCTGTTTGAGACCCATAATGATCTTTTATATCAATTTTTTTGCTTCAATACACAAACAAGCAAAACAAAACTAAAAGTGAAGTAAGTGAACTACAATTAAGAAGAACAAAAATTTTACTAAACTAAGAATTCTCAAATAACACCACTCCCTGGAAACGACGCCATTTTGATGTTTGCGTAATCAAGACACAACTTCCAATGCAAATGTCTACGATCGTACAATAGTAAAGCAACCCAACCAAGGGTTGGGATCGTTCCTACAGGAAGTGGTTTTGAGAATTGTAGAAAAATAAAATTAAGTTCTAATTAGTCATAGCTAAAGACATTATCAAATACAAATATGTTAAATCAAAGGACTAACACAGGCGTCAGTTATTAATGGGGGTTTGTGACAAGTAAGCTAAAACAACAAAAAAAATATATAAATATGGAGACGAGATTCTTGGGATGTGATAGGAACACGGGTTAGACTAAACTATTGGCTGCATGCTTTTGATAGTAAATCCATTGAATATTTGTGACTAGGCTAGACTATAATGGGGGTAAATTTTCTCTCGAGCAACTTACCTCAAATCGAATAGGTTTCTCTCGGACACCCACTTGCCGCATGAAGAACAACCTCCGCCTTAGCCCACTCACTCTCTCGAGCTGAGTATGTGAGAGAAAGACTAGGGTTCACTCTCTCGAGCTGAACCTCATGTCGACCCACTCCCACCGGCTATCAATTTAGTAGTCTTAGTTTTACGACCTCTCTCTCGAGCAAGCTGAAAACACAAAGGTGAAATCGTATTTGCAACTACAATTTCATTAAGTTCCACCACAATTACTAAACGAAATCACATCTAAACAACAAATAAATCATCAACAAGCAAGACCCAACAAATAATCTAACCCATATTCATAAAATTACATCCCAAGAATTGGGGTTTTAGCTAGACATGTAAAAGAGATAGAAATTTATACCAATATGAGTTTGCATTCAAATGGGTATGAAGATTTAAGTCTCAAAACAAGCCAAGGGTGAAGAATCCACAAGACCCAAGTCCAAATTCTTGGAGTTGAAACCTTTTGAATATCCAAGATCTTCAAAACTTTCTCCAAACTTAGAACTCAAAAATTCTAAATTAAAAATTCTATATTAAAAATATCATACTAAGCTACAACTCTTTAACGAGTATTTATAGTTTTCAAAAATCAGTGCTGCAGCAGATCATTCGGCATCGTTAGTCGAGATCGCCGATCAACTTGGCGATCAGCCCTTTGGTAGGTTTCATCATCGTCTTGCTCTATCCTTTAGCATTGTCTTGTTTTGGATGATTGGGATACATAGTACAGCTTTGTGGAACTGCTCAGCGACATACCGATTGCTCCTATTCATCGCCGATTTGATCCTTTCCTTTAGGGCTCAGCACACTGGAACAAAAGGCGAGGATAAGACCTTTTGGCGACTCAATGAATGGGTTCGGCGATTCTCATATCTTCATTTCTTCGTTCTTTCAGCTGCCTTTGATCCTCTTTACTAAATAGTGTTCATGCTTTCCTTCAAACTCCAAATATCTGAAACTTAAGGGCTTTCATCAGATAGTGAGATAAAATATGTATTTGAGGACACTAATTCTATCAAAATATAGCCCTAAATAAGTCCAATTTATGGAATCATCACGTGACACATAATCATTACATAAGTAAATCATAATATTTTGTGAGAGATACCACTTACCGATATAAACCATGTGAGTTATAGCATGAAGTTTAGTGTACTATTTCCACACTGAAAAAAGAGTGTCCTACTTACCAAGGTAAGGACCATAAACATGAGTTTAGGTGGATCCATTATTTAGTGTCTATCTAAGACAAGTCCTACTGTGGTACATAGTTCTGGGACAAGAGAATTGCTTCTAAAGGTCTTAAGACTCTACTAGCGGGTAAACCTTTAACCCAAGGTCCACTCGGTGCTAAGTGAACTCCCAATTGAAGGCATGCATAATCATATGATATTCATATTCATAATATTTGAAATGGTAATACCAAATAATTCATAAACTTCATAATCATCTAATAACTCCTTTAAATCATGATTTCATAACATACTTATAAGAGACACTTAACTAAAGCATCTAAATCATGTCATCTTTAATAATAAGAAGTAGTTAAATTAGAAGCATTCTATTTCATAAAACATGCTTGATACAATATCTAAAATTATCATTGATTTATAAAATCTTTAAATCATAATGCATGCACATCAAAATAGCTTAGTTCGTAATCATAAAATACTTGTGTAGCATGAGTTCATGTAAATATCATTGAAAACATTGAAATATGATCAAATCATGATGAATGAACGTATATACAATTGCACCCAAAAGAAGAATCATATAAGGAAAATTTGAGGTTTCATAATTGATGAAGAGGAACCCAATGATGAATTCCCCACATACCTTGATGAACCCTAGATTGAAATCTGAAAAGGAGACTTGAAGCTTGAGGAATCCTTGATTCACGTTGAGGGAAAGGTTGAAGATGAAGACTTGAGGGTTTTGAGAGAATGAGAGTGAATGGGGAGAGTTTCAGTCTTAGAAACGGTTATAGGTCCTCAAAATAGGCTGGCAGCGAAGTATTTTAGGAATTAAAAGAGTAGGAAAAGACGCAGATCGTACTGTCCATTTATTATCAAAATACTAAAATCCACATCTCCAATAAAAATCCATGAACCAAGGTCTACAAACCGTATTCCATTCAACAACCTTTCAAACCTCCTTGTATACCCATAGTCTAGAAAATCACCTTAGCTCACGACTTGAACCACAAACTGCTCTGTATGGGCCAAATTTCCTTCTATGGTTTGTACTGATCAATCATAGAACTCAAGTCCCAAAGTTCAACTTTCTGAAGGCTACTACCACTAGACCAATTATGACTCGTCAATCCATCCACAAGTCATATTGGTGGCTCATATAATTTGATTTGAGACTTGAAATTTTATGAAATTCTTAAGAACTAACCACTATTGGGCATTCACAGGCCGTAGAACCTTACACGTCACGTACATGGCTTCGTACAAACATGAACCAGTAATACTTTCTAAAATTTTTCAACTTCTAATGACTTTTACACTTTTGAGGTGTTACATGGTTCTTACATGTTGGACCGAATCAGAAGGTTGTAGTGATGGTTCACTTAAATTGTTTGAACCTTTTACTACATCTATCTACATTTGATAGTCAACTAGATGAGATAGAACACGCTTCATAAAGTCTTTATAGTCGTAAACACTTTTGTTACATAAAGGACAATGAACCAATGATACATGAGTCAACATTCTGAAAAACAAAATAGAAAAGGAAGCAATATAAAAATGTTAATATTTGAAGTCAAACAACATAAAAAATTTGCCTTAACAGAGGAAAACTTTAACTATCTAATGAGGATGGTGGTGGAGGTAGTGATAGTGGTAGTTGTTGGGTTTACATGCACATCTGTATCACTATCATTACCTTTAACACAACGGGGATGAAGTAACGGTAGTAGTTGTAGTGGTGATTGTGAATTAGCTCTTTCATTTCTCATGATTCCTACATGTTGTACCGATTCTGAAGGCTTTGATAATGATAAACTAAGTATATCTCAACCTTATACAGTGTGTATCTTCTTTTATTGTTGTATTTGATGAGATTCAACATGTTTCAATAGTTTTTTATAACCATAAAAAAAAATTGGCCACAAAAATGACAATGGAGTGGGGATAAACAAGTTGACATTTAAAGAACAAAATAGAGAAGGAAGCAATGTCAAAAATATTAATATTTGAGGTCAAGCAACATAAACTTTTTACCTAAAAAGAGCTTAACTTCACCTACATGATTTGCTCCGAACTAGGAGATGAGACTGGATTGTGCATGACAACTCCAGAGACTGTATGAAGAATTTATAGGCGAGTGCCCTACTCACCTTTGGACTTGTAGATTTTACATCTCTTATAATGGTAAGTTTATTAAAGTCATAGCTCATTAATAAAAACTTGAGAATTATTGATGTTTTGTTTTCCTTTTTAGATATACTATCCAATTTTTATAGATTGGTTAACTTGTTTAAAAAAATCTAAACATTGTGAGATGAATTTTTTTCCTCTTTTCATTTTTTTTTTAAAACCTTCCAATCTCGATGAATATAGAAATAGATTATCCAGGGACGGATCTACGTTGACCTTTCCGGGTGCTTGAGCACCCGTTAATCTCATATTGAACTAACTATATTTATATAGAAATTTGAAATCATGAGATAACATGAAAGAGTGAGCACCCAGGTAAGAAGTATTGAATTGGCGCAATGGTCATAAGTGGGTTCTTAAGGTTCATGTGCAAATGTGTTTTGTCCCGGGTTTGATCCCCTTTGGAAGCATTTCTTAAAATTTTAAAGACAAGTTCTTCTTCTCTTCTTACTTTCTATCATTTGCTAAATTGTCTTAAAAAAGTTTTTATTAAAAATAAAAACTTTTCCTTTATCCAAAATAATATTTATTATAGTTCTTATTATTATTATTATTATTATTTTCGCTATTGTGCTTAGATATGATTGTCTTTTTACCAGTCATGAATTTGTTTATTCTATTTTGTAATTGATAGGTAAGTGAGAACTCACGACTTTAAAATCCTGAATCCACCATTGAGATTATCACAATAGTTTTGTGGTGAATACTTATGGCAAGATTGAATTAACTTATGGCAACTCCTTTATTATTCTTCCATTATGAGTAATTATGAAGATTGAAGTAATATTACAAGCTTTTTAGCTATAAAAATGTACCTACCAAGAGAAACAAGGTCATGATATACTAAAAAGACAATCTACTCAACGTTTTCTGATTCGTTCTTTTTCTCAAAGTAGAAATTAAGTATTTTTATTTTTGATAAAATGATATCTATACTAGTGAATGTTCAGTACATAAAAATGCCTTTCACATCTTATTTCCATCTCTAAGAAAATTCTTTATTGCGATTCAAATTTGGGTAACTAAGACAAGCAATTGAACACCTACCAACTAAGTAAATCCATCCTTTGCCATCAAATCATCATTTCAAAAAGCATAACATCAATAACTAGGTGAAGGTGAATATTATAACAATTGAATAAGGTTTGATAAAACATTGGTGTCACGCTCGACCATGGGCCTAGGTGAGATCAACACTTGATGTCTTAATTTGCCCAAGTGAACCAGCTACATCACATAACTTTTAGCATATGCAGAAGAATAAGGTGTTACAATGCATACAATAAGACCAATTCTTTTTCATTGGTAAGCCTTTATTTAATTACAAAAATTAAATACATTAAAAAAAAATCTTGATTTACATCATGAATGAACGTACTAGACTAGACCAATCTTATAAACTTCTAAGATAATATCAATAATTCTTTCGTCGGGGGAAAGACAAGACCTATAAGCACACCTAAAAAAGATGAAACAAATGTCATTCCCCAAAATAAAATGGAGCTCACCAATAGTTGAGTGAGTAGAACCTAGCATGTTGCTCAACCATCTGTCTGAGTACCCAGTGTCTCCAAAAAGGAACATAAGTAAATTTGAAATTGTATTGCATGTAAAAGAGATGCATGAAACATCAAGAAAAACTAAAGAAGATGGAAGCTCATGAAAACATAGTCAAATCTTGAAAAATAAAAGAAAGTTCAAATCATCATCAGGTTGACTTTCACGTATATCCTTTATCATCATTAAGCTTATTATGAGAGATTTTCAATCTAACCGAACTATATCCACCACGTAAGAACATGGAGTTTGATCTCTACTTGATCATCTAAACCATCTCTTACATTGATGGGGTATGAGACATACGTAATATATTTTGCTAGCAAAGGATCTATATTAAGTCACACCTCAAGGCATCATGTACTATTCATCCAAATCAACAATGATTCTAATCATACATTGGTTTGCATAGTTTTAGTCATTGTCTTGTAGACTTATGCCTTCTCGGTTATCAATACTGCTCTTGTTCAATACATATATAGATTAGGTCATAACCATATTTAGCCTCATAAGCTAATAATCATAGTGCAGTAGCTCATAAATCATAGATAGTTTCATATACCTTCATAAGTTTATAGATCATATTTCATAAGTTGAAGCGGTCTAAATCATGTCAAGTCATAAATTTTATATTCTAAAGAAAAATCATGGTGTTCTTTCTTTTGAAGAAAAATAAAATAATAATTCATACTTGTAAAACCTCATAGTGAAAGTGAATTGATTCTTTGAACAAGAACACCATAGAGAATGAATAATAACATAGAGAGATCCTGAAGTTCATAAGGAATCACCAAGAACAGACACGGAAGATTTTCAGCATCAATCCTAACTTGTTCACACAGAAAAACTTAGACATAAATAACATAGCGTGGGGAAGAATAAAGATATTCCTGTACATAGAGAGAGCACTAGATACTTTAAATCATTTATTATTATGGATAAAAAATCAATCTTCTCCAAACTCTAAGCTTGCATTTTTTAGAATAATGGCTTCGAGGCTCCTATGATCATGGATTAGAAATAAATTATAAATTTGTATATGGTGCTAAAACACTTAGATTAGCATATGAAGACTTACAGTAGTGTGGGAAAGTGTTGAGAAAAGAGAATACTCGTGTTAGGTCTCCAAAAAAGGACTAGTGCAAAGTTTGAAAAAGTTCAAACTAAGTAGTAATTTTAGACTTGGGCTACGCTCGGACATTCACCACATCAGCATCATCAAGGTGGCATGGGTAGTGTGTTGTAGTGACCATCGCGTTGACCTTCACTACTAAGTGTGTCGTGTTGCAGTGCCTATTGCATCTCTATACTTGGTCAATTTCTCTAAACTCTTATTCCCAATAATTTTCAATGCAACATGGTGATAGTTGTGGTGAACTTTACTACGTTGAGCATCGCGTTGTGGTGTCTAGTACGTCCCACTCTTAGTATAAAACTAAGAATCCCTTATTTCTTCCGCTATGGAACAGTTCCTATCTCGGTGAACTTTAATATTTTGGGTACCACATTATACTCATTGATGGTGCGCCACCACTTAAAAAAATATATTGTCTCCTTGGGTAGAACATGTGTAACGTCTTCTATTAAACCCATATAGACAACTGTTAGATGTGTTGAAATCCAAAATAAAATTACGATATATCGAGCATGATCGTACACTCATTTTATTGTCACACATCTCATCCTAGTTCATCATGATCTATAGGTTCAACATGTGTTAGTATGAAAGTATTAGGTGTTACACTTATATATCAAATTCAATACACAAGCTAGTCGTAGAGCACTTATATATTGTTTTGTTTGTGATTCGATCTCGACTCATAGTTGGGCAAATTATATTGCATACAATTGTATACAATTTCTCTGTTGGAAGAGTGAATTTGAATATTATTGATAACATAAAGGACAATGGAGCAGTTTCTAGTGAGTAATTGTTCTAAAGAATAAAAATAAAGTTCTGGAAAAAAAAATCTTAGAATTTTATTTTTAAAGAAATAACAACTCTAAATTATGATCACTCATTGTTGCAACAAAGTTACACTACAACGAAAATAATTTTCAATGGATTTAATAAAAAATGATATTGTTGTATATGACATTACAAAAAATGTGAATTTCCAGCGAGAGTGTCCATTGAAATGTCATAGTAAAGATGAGATTTTTATAAAAAGTACATCAGAGATATTTTTGACACGACAATTTATTATGGATTCCAACAAAATTAAATTGGAAATTCATGCATTTAGTAATGTTAGTTGTTATATAATAATTTGTTTAAGTTAATACATATAATTGAATTTAGAACTAAATTATGATAATAGTTGCCATAATAGTACATGCTTAGGATAAGGCATTTATTTTCCTTCATTAGAGAATGAACTATTTCATTTTGAAACGACATTAAGAATATCCATGGGGTGGAGAAATTATACGCCAATTCCGTTCAATTAAACTACAAATTTTGTTTTATTTATGATTATATCCAGTATCACTGACTGACATTCTGATGGTTTCTATTTAATTAAACAATAATTTGTCTATTCTAGAAAAAAACTGTTATGTAATACATAAAACTCTGAATGAATGGAACCAATATATATGACAATAGATTTTAGTTTATAGTAGTAATACACACAAAAAAATGACTCCAAAAAATACCATATTAAAATTTCTAGGGGAGTACAATTTTGTAAATAATGAAAAAAAAAAAAAAAGAATATACAAACAATTGGCAGTTCAAATAATTTACGATCATCAAAAAGGATGCAAATGCTTTAGGCATATATACTCTTGGCCTTAAAGCTTTAAACTTAGATCTACTTCACTAGTTTCATCATCACAAATGAGTTGAGGTTTGAATTTCAACAAAGATGGATCAAATCTATCCAAAATAGAAAAATCTATCTCATTTATATGTGGTCCTTCAAATACAAGAGGGGTTTCATTTATGTCAATAACTATTGACTTTAAACCTCGTACATAGGGTCCTTCTTGTTGGTTGGAGTGTTTGTTGAAAAATATTTACTTGCACGCCCATGTTAGCATCATTTTCTCTAATTGAGAGGAAGATATGATGGTGGTGGTGTTAGTAGTTGTTGATTTGTATGCACATCTGTGCCTTCATTTCTACCTTTAATTGTGCTAGCATTATATGAGGATGGTGGTGGTAGTTGTTGATTTGTATGCACACCTCAGTCATCATCGTTATCTCCGATAATATAGATATCATATGAGGATGGTGATGGTGGTGGTGGTGGTGTCATTGACGTCGGCAGCAACAATGTTCCTGTTAGTTTACAAGTACATTTGTATCACTATATTATCTCTAACCCACCGAGGATGAAATGATGGTGGTGGTGAGGGTGATTGTGAATTAGCTCTTTTGTTTCTCAAGGTTCTTATATGTTGGATGATTCAGAAGGTCTTGGTAATGGTTCACTTAGATTGAACCTTCTACAATGTCTATCTCCATTTTGTTGATTGGATGAGATTGAATATGAATCCTAAATTCTTGATAGTTGTGGACAATTCCCCCAAATAAAGGACATTTGATCCGTTCTAGATGAGTCGACATTCTGAAAAACAAAAATTGAAAAGAAAGCAATATAAAAAATGTTAATACTTAAGGTCAAACAACATAAAAATGTACCCCAAAAAGAGGCAACTTTACCTATCTTATTTTTTCAGAACGAGGAGATAGCACTGAATTGTTCATCTGAATTATGAAGACTATATAAAGAATTTATAGGTCAAAGACTCACCTTCAAACTTATAGATTTGACATCTCTTATATGATAAGTTTGTTAAAGTGATAGCTTGACAATCAAAACTTGAAAGTGTTAATGTTGTTTTGTTATTAATTATACTATTGTACTTTTGTTATTATATATAGATTCCTCCAATTTAAATATATTAGTTAATTTATTTTAAAATATCTGAATATTGAGAGAAAAATATTTTTCCTCTTTTGAATTTTCATTTTTCAAAAGAAAATTAGTGCTAACAAACTAATTTTTTTTAATAAGAACTTCTTGCATTTATTGCTACTGCACTATTTATTCATTTTGTGTTGGTTTTATTTTTAAATTATTATTTATTAAATAAGTCATTTTTTATAATATGTGTTAATATGAAGGTAAATTTTTCAAATCATAATTAATTTATATTTATTTTAAATAGATTTAAAGAATGGTTACCAACAAAACAAAATAAGGGAGGTAGATGCAATATCTTAAACCACAGGAAAGGTGAGTGTTATAAGCGAAACCTGGAGGGAGGTCTTTGAAATTGTCCCTAATAATGATTGTCCTTTTGTTATTATATGTAGATTTCTCCAATTTATATATATTATTTAATTTATTAGAAGAATCTATATACTGCAATAAAAGTATTTTTCCTCTTTTGAATTTTCATTTCTCAAAAGAAAATTAGCACTAGCAAACTAAACTCATTCTTTAAAATAAAGATTTCTTGCATTTATTTTTGTTGCACTATTTATTCTAGTTTCTACCGCTGTTTTACTTATCATTTATGTAAAAATAGTCAGTCAAAATGATTAATTATTAACTAATTGAATGAAACTTGACTTTTGAATTCTAAAATATTTGTTTGTATAACATTTAACAAATTTTATCCTAATTTTTTGTGTTAATTACCAAACCATAAAATTTTTTTTATCATGATTTAGTAGAAAATGATGTTGCTGTAGCAATTAGTTGTACCTTTTTTTTTTACAAAGATGTACCTTCCAATCTTTATTAAATTCAAATTAAGTTATCACAATAATTTCTTAGTAAATACTTGTGACTGGTCATTTAATATTCCTTCAATAAGAGATATTTTGCAAATTGATATTGCAAGCTTTTTAATTCTTAAAAATGTATCTACTAGAATAAACGAAATCGTGATATACTAAAAGGATGATCGTACTCCACTACACTAGTATCCCTGAAGGTGTGCTAAGTAAGTCAAATACTCCTTCTCTACTATCCTCCTTGCTCTAAAAATAATATCACCCTCTTAGGTGCATGGTTAATGTACCCTTCTAGACCGAATGAGGAACACTAAACATAATAAAAGTAGCAATCTTTGCATAACAATCCAAAATTGTATAGTAAAGAGATAACCAATTCATATCCAAAATCACATCAAAATTCACCATATCAAGAATAATAAAGTCCACCCATGTATCATACCGCCAACAAGGTCAGAACACTAGATCGAAACCACTAATAAATCACATACATGAGTAGAAACATATATATGTACTATCAAGAAATCACACATCACATTCAGGTACGTAACAAAATAGGCAGACACATAAGAATAAGTAGATCTTGAATCAATTAAAATAAGAGTTTGTCAACAGATATATGAAATAGTACATGGGATAACCGCATTAGAAGCCTCAACCTCTTTTCTACCTAGAAAAGCATAAGAATATACACATCGATTCCCGAACTGTGTGCCTCCATGACTACCTTCACGGCCTATCCATTCTCCATTCCTATCTATTTTAGTTAAATTGTTTTTATCTCGATCCAAATTAGTGTTACTAAGATCCTGCACAACCAATCGAACATCTATCTACCAAGCAATACCATAATTTATTATTAAATCAATATTTTACAAGACATAACATCAATAACTAGATAAATGTGAATATTATAACAAACGAATAAAGTTTGAGTGAACATCATAAATCAAATTGTATATCCAAACAAGTTATATAACATCTATTATATATGAATATAAAGAAAGTAAAGGTAATTCATGTATAACGAAAGCTTACATAAAATGACATTAGCTCTACGTGGGAAGTTGACGATTTAACTTAATAGATGAAACATCTTAGGAATCAATTTAGCATTCACAAAAAGAATTTATACAATGTGTTAAGTGGTGAATCATAATTACTAAGTATGCATCAACAACTTCTATTTATACTTTAGGGATACATCTTTCATAAAAAAGATGAATGTATGTAATGATGCAAATCACAAGTAATTTATCATACATATAAACAAGCATACATACACTAAGTACGTTAAACATTCTTCTATATCATATATCCTTGCATATTATATATATTTCTGTAACACCCCGCGACTTCTAAGTAATGAATCAAACCATTCTTTATATGCGTATAGGCTCGAACTCGATGATTTATAATTGTATGTATATGTGTTGAGATCAACTCTTAAGTGTGAGAAATATATTGGCAGTGAACTAAGGTTACAAGGGACTCCTAGTATGTGAAGAGTTTTTGTAGAATAATACCAAGAAGATGGAAGATCATGAAGCCTTCTTTCCAACGCCTTCGACCATTTGTCAATCCAAGTTATGTGCTAAAGGTTGCGCTCATTTTATTGTACATTATGTTTTCTGCGCAATTTGCTGCGTGAAGTGGACGTCCACCGCATGACAGTGAGGGAAGGTTAGTGTCACTGTTAGGGGTGTGCAAAGTTCCATGCTGCCAAGGCTTCAGTTGTGCAACCGTGCATGCCCTCTGGAATTTCTTTTAGTTTTCTCTTCTTCTCATATTCTAGAAGGGGTGCTTTCGTCTTTTCCTCATCCCATAACCTCAACCCACGTCTATTAACCTCTCTCAAAAGCCTTATTCATTCAGATTTCATAAGTTATGACAAACTTCATTTCTAAGAACTCTATAGAAGGGTTTCTCAAGTTCAAGCTATAAAAGATTCAAGTCCAAAGCTTTTCTTCAAGAATTTCTAAAATTTAGCAAGGTTTTCCATTCTAGGTACGTGGAATTTCATTAATGGATATCTTTTCATCCATTAAATCTCAAAAAAATCATATCCTCCAGTTAATCAAATTCTACAAAACCTAGAATTCATATGAAAAGAATGAATTACATCTTATTTCAATTTTTCTTCCTGAATAGCCCATGAATATACATTTTTACCTAAAATTAAATATTTTTATATGGTTATTTTCGTAAGCCCTCAGAATAGGGAAATTCTTGTCTTTGAAATTGCGTTGCTTGAATTACATGTTTTATTCATGATGACAGATTTTTTAATGATAAGTTGTACCTTTAACCTTTTAGCTCCATGTGTATATGATGCTTTCAGATAAAGCAATTTGTATTTTAGTCTCATATTTCAGTATTATTGAGTTATTTGGTATTATCTATTATGTTGTTTATCCGTATAATTCAGTTGAGGGTATTACATATCAACGAGTAGACATAGGAATGAAGGCTCACCCATCAATTATGATTGATACCTTTAGTAGAAATTCCTAAATCTCAAAACTACGTACCAATGTAAGTTTTAAGGGTCACCCGTCAGACCATGAGGTCTATGACTAACACCTTATTCCATTTTGGACATCAACTTAGTGGATCTAAGTTAGACAGTGTTTGTACCTTGGTAAATTACAAAGCATCTTTCCAGTTGGGGGTATAAGTTGAACTCCATTTAGCTTAGATGAAGTATGTCAGTTAATAGTATCTACCACAGTTCAATCTAATATATTTAATGACCTTGTATTTCAGTTTACTCAGTATAGTGTTGATTAGTTCCATTCTTATTACTCGGTCATTGCATCAGCTCATTTATTTCAATTTCATATTCAGTTCAGCATTTGAGATTTATTATTTTCAACTTGTAAGATTATTATGTCTATCTCACATATTTAGTATATTCAAAGTACTAATCACATACTCTTTTGCACTATATTATTTTATAATACAGATTCAGATACTCAGTATCCAACTCACGGTTAGTATGATTTTTGTATCATCTTAGAAATTGAGCTTGTTGAGTCCTTATCTTTCGAGGACAAAGGCTATTGTTATTTCTTTATGTTAATCTTTCATTTTCAGAAAGTTAGAGTTAGTTGGGGGGCTTCTCCCAGTAACTTATCTTTGTAAAGGCTTTCAGACAGTTAGACAGTAGTTTCAGCCTTATGGTTTTTTCAAATAAATTCTATTTTGACCATTTAGTTGTTATGGATTTATTTCAGTTTAGCTTCTGCATCAGTTATCTTTAGTTATTATTTGTATGAATCCTAGTATCAGTCCAGACTATGGGTTAGCTTGGGGTCACTTATGGCTCTAAGCACTATGTTACGACTAGGGGTAGTCTTAGGTCATGACAAACTTGATATCAGAGAACTAGGTTTAAGTGTCTTAGGATGTCTGAAAAGTTTCATCTAGTAGAGTCCTTTTTATGGGTGTGAAGTGTGTCACACTTATAAAGGAGAGGCTATAGGATGTTTAGGAAATACCTTCTTTTCTTTCATATTCTAGATCATCCAATATAACTATTCCCTGAGAAACATATGCAAATTTGTGTGTTGTTCTAATTTTCCTAACTATTCCTCATCTTCGAGGTGATAGAAGTACTAAAACTCAATTTGTACCTATAAGGTGTTCTCAAATAGAATTATCAGCATTTCAGAGATCATAGAAAGAGATTGAGAAGAGCTCATTAATGTGCTTTAGTTAATCAATTCTAAATCTTTCGTCCTTATTTATGTGAATCGTATTGTTTAGTCAAAATATGATATGCATTCAAATTCTACTATAATCCTTTGTTACATAGAATATTCATAAAAGACGAACGTATGTGTCTAAATTCTTAGATAATATTATCACCTCGAAGATAGTGTGATTTGAATGTTATGATTTATTAATAGAATGACCCAAAATTAGAAGTGTGAATCTAGAATTGTATTAGTCAAAGGATAGTTAATTATAAGAGTGTAGTATGAATATATATGTGTATATATATATATGTAGAAGTTGTGTATCCATTAAGTTAGAATTGAGGATATGTCTTCAGGTGATAATTAATGAGTAGTAAGTTGATGTAGATCTCATGGTAGAAGGTAGAGAAGAAGTCATTGGTTGAGATGACTTAGATTATGATTGAATTAGGAAGAGAGTTTATGATCCATGTCATTATGAAAGTATAAAAGTGGTTAAAGATTGATAGATCTAGGTTGCACTTTGTGGTTTCAAAAAGGAACCCCTTGATGATTATATAACTATGAATATAGTTTGGATTTATTTTATGGAATTGATTTAATAGGTTTGGAATAGCATATGTAAGAATTTAAGGTTACGAATTTTCAGTAAGTGTGACGATGCAACTATGATGTAGATGTAACCCGTAGGTGAGACAATGAATGGTGACTAAGTAAATTGATAAAAGAGTCCTTAAGAGTGAGGAAGATAAAAGTAAACCCGAGGTAATATGCGGTTCCATGATATTCTAAAATTATTTAGAGTTATGTATTTCTAGTTGGTATATTTAAGTATCTAAGTGTGGAGAAGGCTAAGTATAGTATGTCTTATATAGTGTTCTTAAAAGTTGAAATGAGGATTTAGAGATAGAAGGTGTTATGTCTCTTAGTTAAACTTTAATCTCTATTGATTAAGAGGTATATGAACTTAGAGGTGTGTCAGTAGAATAGAAAAAAATATTAGATTATTAGGAGCTAGGAAAATTGGTTATGTTTGCTAGTAAGAGTATAAGTTATATGATGATGAGTATAGAAGCCAAAATAAGTTAAAAGTGGTATCTTTGAAAGAAATATTCTATAATGAAGCTAGTATCTTCCAAATATAGATTGTCCGAATAAGTTAAGTGTTCATATGTATATTATTGCTCAGTTTAAAGGTTATGGAATAGACCCACAATCTTGAAATGTTGGCCTTGACCTAAGGGGGAGATAATAGGGAGAAAAACCAAATCAAATTTTATCAATCAGATTGTGCTGCATTTCAGAAGAAGTTATGATGAGATAGCGATTCATTTCCTACTCTAGAGTATTCCTCGAATTTAAGTCATTATGATACTTTACTCATATATTGTGTGTAGGCATCATGCACCTTATACAAATTCTTATCCATGCTCAGATTCTATAATAGAAAACAATAGCTTCAGAACAATGACCCTCATATATTTACTCCATACTATGACTCTACCTCTATGATATACAACTCACAATGAATATACCCATGATTTCTCAATATGCACAGTCCTATGTACTAATGATATATTCTTGGTGACTAGTGAAATCCCAATATGTTAAGTATATTTTCAGTATATATTTCTTAAACAACTCGTGCCTATGATTTTGTTGTTCTAAGCCCTACTTACATTCACCCATGATAGTGATTGATTGTTATGACATGTTCTATGCCTAGAATTTCTTATTAAGTGAGGTTTATGCTTTAAGTACATGATGTACTTGTGCCTATTACACTTGCCTTTTCAAGACCCCATTTATGAGTGTCAATGTTATGGTAAGTATAAGTTATGATTTAACAATATCTCTTTTATTCTAGATCCTTATACACTAGTCCTTTAGTGACCTTCCCTATGTTGTGATAGTGGTGTTGATAGCACCTGAATAACGATTTTACATGAGAAGGTAGTTGTCTATTATTAGAAAGATCTAGATATGTTTATCTAACCTAGGGTTATAAAAGTGGAGGGAAATCAAAGATCTATTGTATGAAATAGTTAGATGAAAAGTCTTGGTATCTTTCTTGGGAGTAATCCTTGAAATTTTCAGCTTGTAAAGACATTAGGAAAGCTAAAGACTATTAACTGGGTTGGTTAGCTTGAAGTCCATGAAGCGGTTATAATATGGATGAATGAATTATGCACTAGTAGCTTCTTGATTTGAACTCGAGGTTAGTTGAATGGTATGGTAAGAAGTTGTATTCTTGGAATGGAATTTCCCATAGAAATATAGGATTAGTATATTCATTGTACGTGTAACACCATGTAAGTTCAGGCTAGGCTTGAACATTATGATAGCATGTAGTTAGACTCTAACTTGAGTAGAAGCACATGTATACTTATGAGGGTTATAAGTTGCAAGTGGTGAAAGGTAGTATTCAAAAGAAGAAAGATAGTTAAGAAGTGTTTCTAAGCTTAAAAGTCAGTAGTCATATCGCTTAAGGCATAGTAGAATTATTTGTATCTCATGCCTATGGTACACATCACATGCCAAGTAGCTTCTGATGGTGTGTTGCCTATGTTCAAGTATACATCATTCATACTTTATGAATTTATATAGGTGTCACACATGAATTATGCCTATGATTCCTTCCCTCGAAATGTTATAAGAGTTCCTTTTCCAAATCTTCAAATGCTAAGTCTAAAAAAGACCAAGTTCATGTCATTGTTTATGTTCTTCATGCCTATGCTAGTTCTTATTCTCTGAGCTCGTGCTTTTACATTCTTATTGTTGATTGCTAGACACTAATTGTTGGTAAAATTCAATTTATATTATTATATACAACACAAATAGCCCAAATAAATCATAGCTTCCTTTATTCACAAGTCTATTGTAGTTTTGATCTTCATTCAAGGACGAGTGATCCCAAGAGGGATATTGTAATGCCACACAATTTTTAAGCAAAGATTCAAACCATCCTCCGTGTGCGTATAGGCTCAAACTTGATGATTTATAGTTGTATGTATATGTGTTGAGATCAATTCTTAAATGTGAGAATTATATTGGATGTGAACTAAGGTTATAAGGGATTCCTAGTATATGAAGAGTTCTTATGGCATAATACCAAGAAAATGAAAGATTGTGAAGTCTTCTTTCAAATGCCTCCGACGGTTCATCAATCCAAGTTATGTGCTAAAAGATATGCCTATTTTACTAGTATTACATTTTCTGTGCGATCCATCGAACAAAGTGGACGTCCACCAGGCGACCGCACACGAAGATCAGTGCCACTATTAGGTGTGTGTGAAGTGCCGCGAGACCAAGGCTTTAGCTGCCAAACTGTGCACATACTCTGGAATTTCTTTTAGTGTTCTCTTCTTTTCATATTCTAGGAGGGGTGCTTTCATTATTTCCTTATCTCATAACCCTAACCTACGTCTATTAACCTCTCCCAAAAGACTTATTCATTCAGATTTCATAATTTATGACAAACTTCATCTCTAAAAACTCCATAGAAGGATTTCTTAAGTTCAAGCTATAAAAGATCCAAATCCAAAGCTTTTCTCCAAGAATTCCAAAAATTTAGCAAGGTTTTTCATTCCATGTACGTGTGATTTCATTGATGGGTATACTTTCATCCATTAAATCCCAAATAAAACCTTATTCTTCAGTTAATCACATTCTACAGAACCTAGGGTTCATATGAAAAACATGAACTATATCTTATTTCATTTTTTTCTTCATAAATAGCCCATAAATACATGTTTTTACCTAAAATTCAATAGTTTTATATGATTAATTTTGTAAGCCCTCAGAATAGAGAAAATTCATGTCTTAAAATTGTAGTGCTTAAATTACATGCTTTATTAAGGATGATAGAATTTGTTATGATCAGTTGTATCATTAATCTTTCGGTTTCACATGTATATGATGCTTTCATATAAACAATTTATTATTTCAGTCTCAGATTCCAGTATTATTGAGCTATCTAGTATTATCTATTACGTAGTTTACACATATAATTTAGTTGGAGTATTACTTAGACTACATGCCCACGTAAGTTTTAAGGATCACCCATCAGACCAGGACTGAACCTTAGTTCCTTTTGGGCATTAGCTTAATGGATCCACGTTAGACAATGATCGTACCCTGTCAAAGTACAGAGCACCTTTCAGCTAGGGTATAGGTTGGACTCTGTTTATCTCAAGATGGAGTATATCAATTAATAATATCTCTCATAGTTCAGTATCGGATATTTAATAACCTTGTATCAGTATAGTGTTGATTAGTTACATGCCTATTACTAGGTCGCTACATCAACTCATTTATTTCAGTTTCATATTTAGTTCAACATATGAGATTTATCATGTTTAGCTTGTTAGATTATTGTGTTTATCACATATTCAGTACATTTAAAGTACTGACCACATATTCTTTTGCGCTATATTGTTTTATAATATAGGTTCATACTCTCAGTATCCAATTCGCGGTTAGTACAATTTCTGTATCATCTCAGTAGCTGAGCTTGGTGCGTCTTCATCTTTCGAGGACAAGGGTTATTATAATTTCTTTATGTTAATCTTTCAGTTTTAGATAGTTAGAGTTAGTTGGGGGGCTTGTCCCAACAACTCATCTTAGTAGAGGCTTTCAGATAGACATTAGTTTCATTTTTATGGTTTGTTTAAATGAATTCTCTTTTGATCATTCAGTTGTTGTGAATTTATTTCAGATTAGCTTCCACATCAGTTATCTTCAATTATTATTTGTATGAATCTTATTTTCATGCCAGACCATGGGCTAGCTTGGGGTCACTTGTGACTCTAAGCAGCGTGTTATGACTTGGGATAGTCTCGAGTCATGACATAGTCCGTCCATAGAGAGACGGACAATGTGGTTAGGGAAAACATATTTGAACTTTTAGTGTAATGATAAAAGAAGTTTGAAATCACTTTGGACTATTAGTTTAAATCTAAATGTAACATTCTTGTATTTTTGAATCCCTTTACTCAATTCACCACATACTTCAGACCACATAATCAACTACAATTTTTCGTTAATATATGCTATCAAGCTTGTGACTCTCAAAATCATGAGCTATACTACATTTTTTTTTAATAAGCTATTCACTCACAAGTCACAACCAAAAGATAAATCAACTTTCATTGCTTACTAATGATGAACTTGTGCACATGAAAGTAAAATAATATCAAAATATTTAAACAATCATTTAAGAAGAAAAATGAACAAAAACATTAAATCAATCATTTAATATAATAAAAAGAAATAATTTATATTGATATTATCAAACATTACTTCCCAAGAAAAGATAATGCCTATTTTATTTGAATTTTAACAATAATAAATTAAATTAAGCTAAATACTAACATATTAAGCAAAAGGGTATTTACATAGATCATTACATTTACTTGTGTATCATTGTTCTAACTTTTGAGTATCCTGAAACATCACCAAAACCCTCGGCTGTTGCTTTCTCTCCCTGTGAGAAAGGGGAGAGCAAAATGTCCATCTCTCGTCTTCTTTCACCTAAATTATGATCAATGATCAACATTGCAGGTAATATATCAAACACCCACTTGAAAATTTTGTCTTTTTCCCTTCATTTTTGCCTCAGAATTTTGATTCTTTATTCTGATGTTGGGTTGGGGTGTGATTATTTCACTTGGATTTTGTTGAAAAAGTGAATTGTTTTTCTATTGGTAGAATTAGGCAGATGAGTACGTAGTTTATTAGATACCAATTTGGGAAAAAGTGTATCATTTTCCTTTCTTTAGGTCTCAAAATGTTGGGTGTGGGGTGGATGGGGTTGAGAGGTATTGTTTTTATCATGTGTTCTGAACCTATTTGCTGAATGTAGTGAATAAGTAGTTTATCAGATAGCAATTTGGAAAAAGTGAGTCTTTTTCCTTTCTTTTGGTCTCAAAATGTTGGTGTGGGGTGGATGCCTGGATTGGGGTTGAGGGGTATTGATTTTATCATTTGTATGTGTTAATGAACCTATTTGCAGAATGTAGAAGAGTGAATAAGTAGTTTATCAGATACCATTTTGGAAAAAAATGAATCTTTTTTCCGTTCTTTTGGACTCAAAATGTTGGTGTGGGGTTGATGGGGGTTTGATTTTATAACTTGTATGTGTTAATGAACCTATTTGCAGAATGTAGAAGAGTGAATAAATAGGTTATCAGATACTAATCTAGAAAAAGTGAATCTTTTTCGTTTCTTTTGGTCTCAAAATGTTGGTGTGGGGTGAATGCCTGGATGGGGGTTGAGAGGTACTAATATTATCACTTATATGTTTTAAATTAACCTATTTGCAGTACGTAGAAGAGTGAATAAGTAGTTTATCAGATACCACTTTGGAAAAAGTGAATCTTTTTCCTGTCTTTTGGTCTCAAAATGTTGGTGTGGGTGGATGGGGGTTGAGGGGTATTGATTTTATCACTTGAACGTATAAGAGTGAATAAGTAGGTTATCAGGAACCAATTTGGGAAAAGTGAATCTTTTTTCGGTCTTTTGGTATCAAAATGTTGGTGTGGGGTGAATGCCTGGATTGTGGTTGAGGGGTATTGATTTTATCACTTGTATGTTTTAATGAACCTATTTGCAGAATGTAGAAGAATGAATAAGTGGTTTATCAGTTACCAATTTGGAAAAAGGTGAATCTTTTTCCCTTTCTTATGGTCTCAAAATGTTGGTGTGGGGTTTAGGGGTATTGATTTTATCACTTGTATGAGTTAATGAACCTATTTGCAGAATGTAGAAAAGTGAATAAGTAGTGTATCACTTGTATGTGTTAATGAGCCTATTTGCATTTGCAGAGTGTAGAAGAGTGAATAAGTAGGCTATTAGATTCCAATTTGGAAAAAAGTGAATCTTTTTTTTCCTTTCTTTTGGTCTCAAAATGTTGGTGTGGGGTGAATGCCTAGATGGGGGTTGAGGGATATTAGGTTTATCACTTGTATTTTTTAAATGGACCTATTTGCAGTATGTAGAAGAGTGAATAAGTAGTTTATCATATACTACTTTGGAAAAAATGAATCTTTTTCCTTTCTTTTGGTCTTAAAATGTTGGTGTGGGGTTGATGCCTTGATGGGGATTGAGGGGTATTAAGTTTATCACTTCTATGTGTTAATGAACCTATTTGCAGAATGTAAAAGTGGTTTATCCTATTATTCAGATACCACTTTGGAAAAAGTGAAGTTTTTCTTTTCTTTGGTCTCAAAATATTGGTGTGGGGTGGATGGGGGTTGAGGGGTATTGATTTTATCACTTGAATGTAGAAGAGTGAATAAGTAGGTTAACACATACCAATTTGGAAAAAGTGAATCTTTTTCCTTTCTTTTGGTCTCAAAATGTTGGTGTGGGTTGGATGGGGGTTGAGGGGTATTGATTTTATCATTTGTATGTGTTAATGATACCTATTTGCATAATGTAGAGTAAATTAGTAGTTTATCAGATACCCATTTGGAGAAAAATTATGTCTTTTTTCTTTTAACATTTTTGGTGTAAAAGCTACTCTTGGTTTTTTATATTGGTTTTGGGGAGGGAGGGTCGAGAAGTACTTTTTTTTCCCTCAAATGTATGTGTTAATCGAGCTCATTTCTATTGACCGAATGTAAAATATGGTGTTCTTCATTGACTGATAAGGGTGAAATTTCACAGTCATTGAAGAAATCAGAGGTTGTGGAGTAGCAGAAAGCCATGGCTATGGAAAAAGAAGTAAGATCACTTAATTATAAATGCTTATGAGTCTTTAACTGAATTTTGAGCTAAACTTTTAGGGTTGAAATTTGATTATAATATTAGTGTGGTCCTAAAAATATTAGTTGCTTATTTAGCATTCATTTGCAAGATTATGAGCTTAGTAGTTTTAGCAGTATGATGTGCAGTTGATCTGGATTGAATGTTTCCCAATTAACCTATTGGTGAAATTATTATGTATGATAGTATGAAATTGTGCACATGTTTGTTGTTTGTTTGTCAATCATATTGTGGAAAATGTTGAACAAAAGGGTAGTCAAATTGTGAAATTATGATAGAAATAAGTAGTGGATGATTAGTATGCTAGGCATTGTTCCATGAGAAAAAAAAAATGTAAATTTGACTATTTACACTAAACCATGCTGAAGATATGGACCTAGAAAAATTTGATGAATAAGATCTTTAGAATATCCTGGTGGCCTTAGTAGAAATTGAGTCATTTGGAAAATGATGAAATAAAAAGAAAACTAAAATCAAGCTTTGGTTGATTGCTAACAAACATTATATGTAACGACTTGTCTATTCATTTTGAGTATTAGGATCTTTTCCCTTAAATGGCCTTTTACATAGACATAAACCATGTTTATGACTCGTTGGAACTAGTGGTATGGTTCTCGAGGCAATCACATGTGTGTCAACGAAGAAAGCCAAAAACTAGAAACTTGGAAAGCCTAAGGGTTGACCAAAACAATATTTGGAGTGAACAAGTTTGAAATTCAGGTGCAACAGTGCATGAGATTGCTTCTCGGATCTACAAACACAGCTAGATGTCTAATTACTATCGAGCCATATCAATATGTTGGTCCATAAATATATAGAAGAGACCTAGTTAGTAAGTGCAAAGAGTAAATTGTATCCATTACTTAAGGCCCACTCTATGTGAGTATCAATATATACTGTTTCTTTAAATTATAAAGAGGATAATCAACTTAACTCTTATGGTATGAGGCAGAAATTCTAACTGAATGAGTTCAAATAGCTATGGAAAGATTTGCATTATTCGGCCTATGCTTACACATGCGATTACTCATCTAGTGTTTAAACAAAATTTAAAGTCCTATTTTATCTTGGCCATGAAATTGGACTTTGCAAAATCTTACTCACTTGATTGAGTGATTCTTAAGAATGACATTGAAGGTGAGTGATCTTAAACTTTTCTCCTTGCTTGTCCCATGGACAAAACTTCAAGTTCAACAAGTTTTCACTTTTTGACCTTGAAATGATTGCCCATGGGGCAAGCTGTGTTCAAGACATGTCATTGAGTGTAGTTTCATGCGAATAATTGGTTGCAAGACTAAAATCTATTAGTGTGTTATTTCATTTCAATATCCAAATTATGTCATGTGACACAATTTCATGAGTACGTTATTTGGACTTCACTATTTAGCTTGTACGCGTTTTTTAATATTTTTTTTTTTGCACTTCTAACCACTTCGAAACAATTTTAGACATGAAATTAGTAAACCCTAATCTTAATCAATACATATTTGAGTTGTTCAAAAGTGGTTAGACTTGTAAATTTTTATGCAATGCGGATATAACTTAAATGAACAACAACATACTCGGTGTAATTCTACAAGTGGAGTCTGGAGAGAGTGGTGTGTACGCATACTAACACCTTACGTCTGACATAGATGTTGGTGGCTTCTATTTGGTGTCTTTATCTATTTTAGAAGAAAATCATGTGATCTACATAATTCGGAATAAATGGTACCACTAGATATGATATTAGATTTTAGTTTATAGTGAATACAAAATATATTTCAATGACACAAAGAAATACTATATCAAAATTTCAAGGGAAAAGTGAATACAACACTGTAAAACATGAGAAAGCTTAGAAACATCAATGCAATTGATGGCTCAGACAATTTTTAATAAAAAAGAAGCAAATGGTTTAAGCATGGGTACTTTTAGCTTTAAAGTTTTAAGGTTAGATCAAGCACACTAGTTTCGTTATCACAAACTAATTGAGGTTCGAATTTCAACTCAAATGGATCATGACTCTAATCTATCCAAAATAGGGACTTCTTTATTTTGGTTAATAGCTATTGAATTTGAACCTGGGTAATAGGTCATTCTTGTTGAATGAAACATTTGTTGCCTCTAGCTTACATGCACACATTTGCCATTATCATTTCCTCTAAGTGAAGGAGGATATGATGGCAGTGGTGGTGTTATCTATTGGTTTGTATGCACACCTTTGCTATCATTGCTAGCTCTAATCGGGTTGGCACGATATGAGGGTGGTGGCGGTGGTAGTAGGGGTTGGAGTAGCAAGAAATCGATCAACATTCTGTTAAACAAAATCGAAATGGAAACAACATCAACGATGTTATTATTTGTGAAATAATATAAAAAACTTACCTAATAAAAGGGTTAGCTTCACCTATTTGATTTGTTTGAAGCGATTAAATGAGACTGAATTGTGCATATCAACTTTGAAAACTGTATGAAGAATTTATAGGTCACTGCTCACCTTTAGAATTGTAAATTTTCACGTCTTATTATGGTAACTTTTTCGAATGTTACAACACTGCAACATTAAATTTTTTTTATGCACTTCTAACCACTTCGAAACAATTTTAGACATGAAATTAGTAAAGTGTTATATCAGTCGATACATATTTGAGTTGTTCAAAGGTGGTTAGATGTTTAAATTTTTATGCAATGCGGATATTAATTAAAAGAACAACAACAACAACAACAACAACAACAACAACAACATACTGTAATCCCACGAGTGAGATCTAGAGAGGGTGGTATATATGCATTCTAACAGCTTACATCTGACATAGATCATGATGGCTTCTATTTGGTGTTTTTATATGTTTTCAGAAAAAATTATGTGACCTACAAAATTCTAAATAAATGGTACCAATAGATGTGATATTAGATTTAAGTATATCGTGAATACACAAAAAAAATCGATGACACTAAGAAAAGTTATATTAGGATTCAAGGGGAATACAACTCTATAAATAAGGAGAAAACTTAAAAAACACCTAAGCAATTGGTGATTCAAACAATTTTTGATAGAAAAGACATAAATGGTTTAAGCATGGATACTCTTGGCTTTAAAGCCTTAAGGCTAAATCTAGCCCACTAGTTTCGTTATCACAAACTAATTGAGGTTTGAGTTTCGACTCAGATGGATAAGATCTATCCAAAATAGGGACATCTTCATTTTGGTTAATATATATTGAATTTGAACGTCAGACATAGGCCATTCTTGTCGATTGAAACATTTGTTGCGTCTAGTTTGCATACACACCTTCTTCATAATCATTTTCTCCAAGTGAAGGCAGTTGATATGACAATATGATGGTGGTGCTATATTTTGGTTTGTATGCACACCTCTGCCATTGTTGTTACCTCTAGTTGAGTTGGCACGATATGAGGGTGGTGGTGGTGGTAGTAGGTACTGGTTTGCTTGTACACCTCCGCCATAAGCATTTTCTCTAAGTAAGGGAGAACGATATGCTTGTGGTGGTGGTATCTGATGGTTGTATGCACACCTCTGCCATCATTGATACCTTTGACCGAATTAGCATGATATGATGGTGGTGAAGGTGCTAGTAGTTGTTGGTTTGTATTCTCACCTCTTTCATCTTCTTTACGTCGAACTGAACGGGCAGGATGCAAGAATGGTGGCGGCGGCAGCGACATAGGTGGTAGTTGTTGGTTTACTCTCACATTCTTACCACTGTCATTACCTCTAACCCAGAATGGATGAAATGCCGTTGGGGTGTGTGGGGGGGTGGGTGGGTGATTGTGATTTCGGTCTTTTGTTTCTCATGGTTCTTACAAGTTGAACAGTCTCTAGAGGTTTTGGTAATGGTACACTTAGTGTGTTTGATCCTTCTGCAATGTATATCTCTTCTTGTAGATCTACTAGATGAGATAGAACATGATTCATGAATTCTTGATAGCCTTAAACAGTTTTGGGACATTGAGGACATTCGAGCAACTCAAGATGACCGACAGTCTGTAAAAAAAAATTGAAATGGAAACAACATCAACAATGTTGTTATTTGAAGACAAACAACATAAAAAATTTACCTTAAAAAAAGGTCAACTTTCACCTATTTGATTTGTTTGGAGCAATTAGATGAGACTAAATTGTGCACATCAACTCTAAAACCTTATATGAAGAATTTTTAGGCCATTGCTCATCTTCAGAACTATAGATTTCACATGTTTTGCTAACAAAATTGGCAATCTATGGTTACCATTACAAGATATGTGAAATCTACAGGTTTGCGGATGAGTACTAGCCTATAAATTCTTCATATAGTTTTAAGAGTTGATATGTACAATTTAGTCTTATCTAATCACTATGAACAAATCAAAATATGTGAGTTGACCATTTTTAGGTAATATTTTTATGTTATTGGACCACAAATAATAATATTGTTAATGATGTTTCCATTTCAATTGTGGTTTACAAAATGTCGACTCATCTCTAGCTACTCCAATGTCCTCTATGTTCCAAAATTGGTCGGGGCTATCGAGAATTCATGAATCATGTTCTATCTCATCCAATAGTGAAGGTTCAAGCACACTATGCGTGCCATTACCAAGACCTTCAGAGTCGGATAAAAATGTAAGAACCATGAAAAACAAAAGAGCAAAATCAAAACCACCATCGACGCCGCTACTATTACACTCATTTGGGTTAGAGGTAATGATAGCGATAAAAATGGGCACGTAAACCCACAACCTCGGGAGGATGGAACATTGGAGAAGTCATATGATCAGTAATCTAACCTCTCACCCTGGTCTACAAGCCATCTGGTGTGACTAGTAGAATATCTGCCTGCGCCATCCCTCAAGAAATCCAATCATGTGGACAATAGTGTCTTGAAGTACTAGCATAGCAATAAATCCAGGTGGAATTGTCTCATTATCTAGAATATCATAAATATCTGGGGACGTTGGTCAAGCACAGCCCTAAGCAACTGTCAATACTCTACCTCTGACCTCTCACTAGTGTTGTGACTACGACTCTAACTCTACCACCTTCCACGACACTGCAATAGGTGTCAGTGTAGACTCCTCGCCTCCAGCTCCAAACTCACAGATCCTCACCATCTATAGAAAAATGAAACAAAGAGATTTAGAATTTGATAAAGTAAACTACACACGATAAGGAATGGTAGAATAGAAATTTTCTTAATATCATGAAGCCTCTCGAAGATAAGTACAAAAGTCTTTATAACAATTTGCAAGACCATATTAGACATTGATCTTGTATTCATGAGACATGTGAACCATGTTCTGATACCAAATTGTCATGACCCAAAAGTACAAGCTAGCCATGAAGGCACTTACCCTCCCATAGGCAAACCCCGAATATTACTCGATTCATTTAAGTCATAAAGCGAAATCAAGTAAAACATGCAAGTGTTGTATTTCACCCCAAGGATTGATTATATGCATCCATGCCATCTTCTTTATGCTCATGCATCTGATGTTTTGGGGGTTTCTGATTCTTTTGATCGTTCTTGTTATAGTAGTTTGAGACATATAGTATTAGTAGCTTTATCTATTTGAAACAAGTTGGGTGTCATCACTGGAACTTCAAATGGACCTCTTCATTACTCTCCTTTGTCTATACAATGGCAATCTTGCAATGACTTAGTAGGAACCTGGTTAACTGATTCCCTCACCAAAGGAATTTCTCAGCGTGTTGACTATTTGAACTTGCTAGAGATATTTGGAATGAATTGGAAGAAAGATATGGTAAGACTGATGGTACTAGAATCTTTGAGCTTAAGAAGAACTCGTAGACATTTCTCAAGTATCTTTATACATTGCTACATACTATAACAAAATCAAAAAGCTTTGGGATGAGATATTCTATTTCTGCAAATCAGGTGATAATGTGTACTTGTGGTGGTAACAAGAAGGTTGAAGTGGAACAAAAGGTTTATCCGTTTTAAATGGATTCAATTAGACTGATCTACAAGTGAGAAGAATTGTTCTTAACTTCCTATGATGAATCCACTTCCTTGTTGGTTGAATAGAAACAAATACAAGTCTCCTTTGCTTCTCATTTTGGATTCAATTCTGCTTTTTTCACCGCTAGTCTCTCCAAACCACAGTTCCTGTCCGAAGTCTCTTTTGATCATCACAACCTCTTTTGTTTTGTATTGCAAAACAAATCACTCCATCGAGAAATGTTACAGGCTAAATTATTATCCTTATCATTTAAAGTTCACAAAGAATACTGGTGACCCTAAGAATACTGGTCCAAGGAAGACAGCAACATATGCTGAATTTGAGACTTCTGGTCCTGGTCATACAGGGGCACAATCTTAGGTTTAGGTTTATCTGGTGTTTCTAACATTCCAGTCATTGTTGTTAGTCTAACTAAAGATCAGTACTTCCACATACTGTCCCACTTGCAGCACTCTCATCTTTCACCACTCAATAATCCTCATAGCATCTGCTAACTTTACATGTAACATTACACAAAAAAAATCAATGACACAAAGAAAGGTTCTATTAGAATTCAGGGGGAATACAACTTAATAAATAAGTAGAATACTTTAAATAACATCTAAGCAATTGGTGGTTTAGACAATTTTTGATAGAAAAGACCGCAAATGGTTTAAGCATGGATACACTTGGATTTGAATGCTTTACGGTTAGATCCAACCCATTAGTTTCATTATCACAAACTAATTGAGGTTTGAGTTTCGACTCAGATGGATAAGATCTATCCAAAATAGGGACATCTCCATTTTGGTTAGTAACTATTGAATTTGAACCTCAGACATAGGCCATTCTTGTCGATTGAAACATTTGTTGCCTCTGGTTTGCATACACACCTTCTCCATAATCATTTCCTCTACGTGAAGAAGAACGCTATGATGGTGCTGGTGGTGGTATATTTTGGTTTGTATGCACACCTCTGCCATCATTGTTACCTCTAATTGAGTTTTTACGATATCAGGGTGGTGATGGTAGTAGCTATTGGTTTGATTGTACACCTTCGCCATAAGCATTTTCTCTACATAAAGGAGGACGATATGCTTGTGGTAGTGGTGGTATCTGATGGTTTGTATGCAGTCGTTACCATCATTGATACCTTTGACTGAATTAGCATGATCTAAGGGCGGTGGAGGTGCTACTAGTTTTGGTTTGTATGTTCACCTCTTCCATCTTCTTTACATAGAACCAATCGAGCGGGATGTGATGATGATGATGGCGGTAACATAGGTGGTAGTTGTTGGTTTACTTGCACATTTTTACCACATCATTACCTCTAACCCAGAATGGATGAAATGCCGATGGTGGGGGTGGTGATTGTGATTTCGCTCTTTTGTTTCTTATGGTTCTTACAAGTTGGACATACTCTAGAGGTTTTAGTAATGCTACACTTAGTGTGTTTGAACCTTCTCCAATGTATGTCTCTTCTTGTAGATCTACTAGATGAGATATAAAATATAACACGATACATGAATTCTTGATAGCCATGAAAATTTTTGGGACATAGAGGACATTGGAGCAGCGCGAGATGATGAGTTGACATTCTGTAAAAAAAAAAAAATTGTAAAACAAAATTGAAATGGAAGCAATATTGACATGATTATTATTTTAAGTCAAAGAACATAAAAAAATTACCTAAAAAGAGGTCAACTTCACCTCTTTGATTTGTTTAGAGCGATTAGATGAGACTGAATTGTGCACATCAACTCTGAAAACTTGTATGAAGAATTTATAGGCCATTGCTCACCTTCAGAACTGTAGATTTCACATGTGTTGTTACGGTAAATTTTTCAAAAGTTATAGCTTCGTAATGAAAATTAGAAATTTGTGGTTACAATAACCAGATTTGTGAAATCTATAGAAGGTGAGTACTACTTTCTGGCCTATAAATTCTTCATACAGTTTTAAGAGTTGTTATGGACAATTAATACTGAAAAAAAAGAGTTGATATGGACAATTCAATCTTATCTTATTACTCTGAACAAATCAAATAGGTGAATTGACCATTTTAGGTTATATTTTTATGTTGTTCGACCACAAATAATAATATTGTTGATGTTGTTTCCATTTCAATTTTGGTTTACGAAATGTCGACTCATCTCTTGCTACTCCAATATCCTCAATGTCCAAAATTGTTCGTGGCTATCGAGAATTCATGAATCATGTTCTATCTCATCCAATAGATCAACAAAAAGAGACATACACAGCAAAAGGATCAAGCACACTAAGCATACCATTACCATGACCTTCAGAGTCGGTTCAACAAGTCAGAACAATGAAAAATAAAAGAGCAAAATCACCACCGATGCCACTTTCATTTCACTCATTCTGGGTTAGAGGTAACGATAGCGATAAAAACGTGCATGTAAACCCACAGACCCAGGAGGATGGAATATTGGAGCAGCCATATGATTAGGAATCTAAGCTCCTACCCTAGTCTACGAGCCATCTGGTGTGACTAGTAAAATATCCGCCTACGCCATCCCTCAAGAAATCTAAGCATGTCGACAAGAGTGTCCTGAAGTACTAACCTAGCATTAAATCCAGGTGGAATCATCTCATTATCTAGAATATCATAAATATTTGGGGACGCTGGTCGAATACGGCCCTGAGCAACTATCAATACTCTACCTCTCACTAGTGTTGTGACTAAGGCTCTGACTCTACCACCTTCCACGACCCTGGCAGTAGGTATCGATGTAGGCTCCTAGCCTCCAGCTGCAAATGAACTGATCCTCTATGCTTGATAAGGAATGGTAGAATAGAAATTCTCTTAATATCATGTAGCCTCTCGAAGACAAGAACAAACATCTTTATAACAATCTGCAAGACTCTACTAGACATTGATCTTGTATTCATGATACTTGTGAACCATTCTCTAATACCAAATTGTCATGACCCAAAAATACAAACTAGCTATAAAGGGTCTTACCCTCCCATAGGCAAACCCCGAATATCACTCAATTAATTTTTAGTCATCACAAAGCGGAAATCAAGTAAAACACGAAAGTGTTGTATTTCACCCCAAGGATTGATTATATGGATCCATGCCATCCTCTTTATACTCATCCATATGATGTTTTGGGGGTTTCTTTGGTTTTTGATCCTTTTGATTGTTCTTGTTATAGTAGTTTGAGACGTATAATATTAGTAGCTTTATCTTTCAAAACAAGTTGGGTTTCATGACTGGAACTTTAACTAGACCTCCCGATGACTCACATGTATCTACGCGATAGCAATGTTACAATGGCTTAATAGGAACTTGGTTAGCTAATTTCCTCACCAAAAGAATTTCTCAGTGTGTTGACTATTTGAACTTGCTAGAGATATTTGGAATGAATTGGAAGAAAGATATGGGAAGACTGATGGTACTAAAGTTTTTGAGCTTAAGAAGAACTCGTCGACATTTCTCAAGTGTCTTTATACATTGCTACATACTAAAACAAAATCACAAAGTTTTGGGATGAGCTATTCTATTTCTGCAAATCATTTGACTATGAGTACTTATGGTGGTAACAACTAGGTTGAAGAGGAACAAAAAGTTTTTTCTATTTTTAATGGGACTCAATTAGATTTATCTACAAGTGAGAAGGATTTTTCTAAATTTCTTATGATGAAACCACTTCCTTGTTGGTTGAATAGAAACAAAGGCAGGTTTCCTCTACTTCTCATTTGAGATCCAATTTTGCTTCTTTCAGCGCTAGTCTCTCAAACCACCGTTCCTGTCCAAAGTCTTCTTTGATCTATCACAACCTCTTTTCTTTTGTATTGCAAAACCAATCACACTTTTGAGAAATATTATAGGCAAAACTATTAACCTTCTCATTTAAAGTTCACAGAGAATACTGGTGACCCCAAGAATATTGGTCCAAGGAAGACAAGAGCACATTCTTAATTTGATACTTCTGGTCCTGGTCATACAGGTGCACAATTTGAGGTTCTGGTTTATTTGGTGTTTCAAACCTGCCAGTCACTGTTGCTAGTTTGACTAAAGAACAGTACTTCCACATACTGTCCCGCTTGCAGCACTGTCATCTTTCACCACTCACTAATCCTCATAGCATCTTCTATCTTTACAGGTAACATTACCTATTCCTTGTCTTGTTTCATTTCTAAATGGATACAAAGTTAAATTCTCTAACATTGGCTCGCTAACATTGTTTCCTGATCTTACTTTGTACAACGTATTATATATTCCTAACTTTTAACATAACCTCATTTATGATTCAAAACTTATTGAACCTTCTGGAAATATTGTTCAATTCATCAACTTTGGTTGCACTTTAGGGGGGGCCCGTTCACCAAATATTGTTTTTGGTAGACAAGAGTGTGAACTGTACAATCTTTCTCATTTTCCTTGCAGTTTTGCTCCTAGTACTTCTTCTATATCTCTACTGTTCTCCCTTTGATCTCTTCTAATACTTCTTGAACTTTGTTCTTCTCTTGTCTCAACTGCTCCCGGCATAGATGTTTCACATGAGTATAAAAATGTAGCCTCTGATGCTATGTTGCGCATACTCTTCGATTTTGCTACCAAAGCCGTCTCGACGTGATACTTGGGCTGGTGCATGGTGCGTGTCATATTTGGTCAATCCCATACGAATTATTTAATCAGAGTCTGGGAAAATTTTGGGGAAAGACCTTGACCATCTAAGATGGATCGAATGAACTCGCCACTCCGACTTCACCTTCGGCGGCTCAAACTGAAACCCTGGCGATCTGAGATGGATTGAACTCGGCTGCATTTTGGCAGAGAGGGAGTAGGTGAGCCAAGGTTTAGGTTGTGGTGTATTTTGTAGAGGCAATGTCATGTGAACTTACAATGAAACAGAATATGTGAAACTAGGGTTTTGCAAAGATTTATATGGGCCTGCAAGTTGCAACTAAATGTATTTCAACATTTGGCCTAACCACTTCTAATGACATTTTACCTTTCATGGGCTTACTATTTGTATAGTCAGTACTCTACACATTGTTGGACTAGTGTGCAGTGTAAAAATTCATTGGGACAACAAATCTCAATACGTATCATCTACATATAATTTTTAAGTTTTATAATTGGTTAGGAGATAAGACTAGGATTAATAAAAAATTGAATTCTACAAAATATCTCTCAAATTTAGAATTTCTTTATAACTCTATTTTTATAGTGTTGAATTTTGAACTGAATCGCGTCACTTGTATCCATACTAGGATTCTTACCCTCAAATCTTAAAATTTATATTTTGTCGAATCCAACTCTCGAATCCGCACCAATTTCGGGTACCCGCACCCGATTCCGAGCAACATAGCTCTGATGCTCATTTGGCTGATATCAATGAAGTGGATATTGTTTGGCATTAAAGACTTGGGCATATGCATTTCTCTAAAATGAAATATATTTCTGGGCTTGGTACTTCTTTGTCTTATAAACAATATTTCACATGCCCCATTTGCCCTCTAGCCAAATAAACTAGACTACCTTTCCTTGACAGCTCTATACAAACTACCACCCCTTTCCAACTGATTCATGTTGACACATGAGGGCCATACCATGTTCCTACCTATGATGGGTCAAGATACTTTTTGATGAAATTTTTTATTATGGTTGAGGTATACCAACTCATACTTGTGTGAGGCTTTGTTGATTGGCAAATGGACAACTTTGGGGCCCGCTTGTCAAGTTGTCAAAGACTCATTGTACTTTCTGACACTTGACTTAATTGTCCTTCTGCTCTTCTTTCTTGCTTCATTCATTTGCCATTAGTCTTCTATTTTTCGTTATTCCTCTTCCAATATATTTTGTTTTCCCTATTTTACTGAATGTTTTTTTAAAAGATTTGCATAAGTGCTTATCTATTATTTGCAATATGGAGTTTTTTAGTATCTTATTTAATTGTTTATTTGAAAAAATTTTTTATTGGTAAAGGTTCAGTTTCATATAGTTATATTGCGTAATCTCCTCCACTATTTTTTCTATCTCAATTTTTTTAAAAAAATATATTTGTATGACATTATTTAAAATCTTTTACCATTTAAAAAAATTCAATTTTAGTCAATTATCTTTCAAGAAACTGATTAGATGATCTAATTAGTTTATCTGTTGTTCTTTTTCGATTAGTGAATTTCCAATGTATTTTTTGTGATTAATATATAAGTTTTGAGTTGGAGCCTAAAAAATCGAAATTAATTATTTGAATGGTTATTTATAAATAACTTATGAGCTGGAGTTCAGAACTTATATATTAATCATAAAAAATCCATTGGAAATTCACTAATCAAAAAGAACAATGGATGAACTAATTAGATCATCTGAACAATTTCTTGAAAGATCATTCACTAAAATTAATTTTTTTAAACGGGAAAATATTTTAAATAATGTCATACAAATATTTTTTTTAAAAAAAAAAGTTGAGATAGAAAAATAGTGGAGGAGATTACGCAATATAATATACAAAATTGAACCTTTACCATTTAAAAAAAAAATAAAATAATCAATAAGATACTAATAATAGATAAGCACTTATGTAAATCTTTTAAAAAAAACATTCAGTAAAATGGGGAAAACAAAATATGTTGGAAGAGGAATAAAGAAAACTAATGGCAAATGAATGAAGCAAGAAAGAAAAAGAAAAGGGCAATTAAGTCAAGTTTCAGAAAGTACAATGAGTCTTTGTCAACTTGACAAGGGGACCTCAAAAATGTCCATTTTTCAATCACACAAAGCCTAATACAAGTATGAGTTGGTATACCTCAACCATAATAATTTTTTTCCTTTTTGACCATTGTTTGATGATTACTCCAGGGCAACATGGACTCATTATTGGGTGCCAAAATTAATGCCTTTAATATCTTAAAGGCCTTTGTTTTCATGGTTGACGCCTAATTTCATACCATAGTCCAAATTGTTGAAGTGACATTGCACTAGAACATGGGAGCTCTATTTCTTGTTCTAATTTATTTTTTCCTAACAGAGGGATTGTGCATCAGATTTCCTGCTCACAACAAAATGGGGTGGCAGAGAGGATGCCTAGATATTTACTTGATACTGCTAGGACATTACTTTTTAAACCTCACCTCCCTATCAGATTCTGGGCATTCTCACTGCTACATATCTCATAATCAGATTCCCATCTCATCTTCTGAATCACAATAACCCTTTTCAGTTACTCTATGGGCTGCCACCTACTTAATGCTCATCTTAGCACTTTTGGTTGTCTTTGTTATTCTACCACTCCCTAATCTCATAGGGATAAATTTCAACCTAGAGCTATTCCTTGCATCTTGGTTGGCTATCCTTTTGCCAATAAAAGTTACAAGCTTTATAACCTAGAAACCAAGTCTTATTTATTTCCAGAGATGTTCTTTTCCATGAACACCTTTTCACTCTCTTCAGTCTTCTAAATCTTGTCAGTTATGTCCTTTTCCTTTCTCTTTCTATTTTTATGACCCCACTCATGTTGCTTCTTCTTTTCCTTCTTTTGATACCCCTTCAGATTCCTTTTCTCCATCATGTCCACATACGACTCCTCTTTCTACTATTTCCATTCCTTCATCTTCTACTCCTCCCTTTTCTTCTTCCTCTGCTCCTCTTTCTATGCTTGCACCTAGAAGATCTACTTAGGCCTTTCATCAACGTGTTTACCTCCAGTAGTATCTTGTAATGCTTTTCAGTCTGTTGATTGCTCCCATTTTGAATCATCTAGTCTTAGACTCTTAGTCAACATCATGTTTTTGAACCCTGCACTTACCTTACACTCAAGCTGCTTTTGTTCCTGAGTGTTAGGAGGCTATGAGTAAGGAGTTTGTGGCATTAGCTGCAAATGACACTTGGTCTATTATGGGATTACCTAGTGGTTATTGGTTGTAAATAGGAAAGGACCATTGAAAGGTATATAGGCAGATTAGTGGTCAGGGAGGATAGGGGGTTGATGTTCATAAAACTTTTTCTCCTGTTGTTAAATGTCCAATGTCAAGTGTCTCATTGGTGTTGCCACCAAACAACAGTGGCCTCTCTTTCACGCTTCAGCTTGATGTCAACAATGCTTTCTTACATGGTGAATTGAATGAGGAAGTCTTTATGAAACTTCCTCCTATTCTTTTGGTTCCTTCTTCCCCTGATTCTTCTTTTTCTGAATCTTTAGTTTGCTATTACAAAAGAGTCTATGATTTGAGACAAGCTTCCAGACAATGGTATGCTAATTAAGCTTTCTCAGCCTTTGGAGTCTAGAGGTTATCATCCATTCACTAAATGATTATTTCTGGTTGACCAGAGGATCTGGGGACTCTTTTATTGTAGGGTTTTTATTTGTAGATGATATTGTTCTCACTAGCATTGATTTAACTGAAACAGATGCTCTCAAGCCCTTTCTTCATGACCGTTTAAAAATCAAGGACTTGGGACTTCTTAACTACTTTCTTGGTATTGAGGTTTTATACACTTGTTCTGGTGTCTTATTGCATCAGAAGAAATTCATTGCTGATTTACTCAAAAGAGTTTCATTGTGATGCTTGCACACCTTTAATTTGTCCGCTTGAGTTACATGAGAAGTTGAAGGCCAAGACTGGCGCTCCTTTTCCAAAGCCTGAGTTTACAGGATCTTGATTGGCAAGCTAAACTTCCTTACACACGCTAGACCTAATATCTCATTTGCTATACAACACTTGAACCATTTTTTGCAGCATCCTTGTGCTCCCCACATGCAAGTTGCCTTACATTTATTGAGATACCTCAAAGGCTTATCTGACTCTGGTTTGTTTCTTATTGTTCACCTGATATCTCCTTGCAAGTGTTCTGTAGGTAGTTTATCAAATACCCACTTGAAAAAAATTTGTCTTTTTCCCCTCATTTTGGCCTTGTAATGTTGTTTCTTGATTGTGGTGTTGGGTTTGGGGTTGAATGATGTAATTATTTCACTTGTATTTATTGAAAAATGGACCTATTTTCTATCCGTAGAATTAGGTAGATAAATAGGTAGTTCATAAGATATCAATTTGGAAAGATGCTTTTTCTTTCCCATTTGGTCTCAAATCCTGATTATATTTTCTAGGTATGGGTGGATGGAAGTTGAGGGGTATTGATTTTGTCACTTGTATGCATTAATGAACCTGTTTGTAGAATGTAGAAGAGGGAATAAGTAATTTGTCAGATACCCATTTGGAAAAAAATTTATGTCTTTTCCTTTTATTATTTTTGGCTGTAAAATGCTATTCTTGGTCCTTTCTATTGGTTTGGGAGAGGGAGGGTCGAGGAGTAATGTTTTTTTTTTCAATTGTATGTGTTAATAGAACTAATTTCTATTTACAAAATGTAGAAGATGGTGTTCTTTAGTGAATGATAAGGGTGAAATTTCAGAGAAGAAATCAGAAGTGGTGGAGCAGCAGAAAGCCATGGTTGTGAAGATATCTGAAAAGAAGTAAGGTCTCTTAATTATAAATGCTTGTGAGCCCTTAGCTGCATTTTGAGTTAAAATATTTGGTTGAAATTTGATGATGATATTAATGTGGTTCCAATAAGTATTAGTTGCTTATTAAGCATAAATTTGCAATATTCTGAGCTTAGTAGTTCTGGTAGTATGATGTGCAGTTGATTTTTTTTATTAGTTCCTTTATGTCAATATGGGAATCAATGGACTCGTATACTTATGTAGAACTCATATTTGATAGATTGGGAGCGCTTAGAGCCACTGACAAATGGGAAGACTTTTTTATGATTTACGGTGCTTTAGATTGTGGTAAGTTTAAGACTTTTAGACTCCAATTGAGCGATATTTTCGAAAATAATGATATTAAAGTGTGTGGGATAACGGGGTACCATATAGGTGAGGTGACGAACACCTATGCGGGTACCAGGTGATATATACAGATCAATTGATTGTTTGTTTATGCATCACTCTGAGTATCTCATACATTTGTGATACTTGAATTGCCTAGGTTCACTTTTTAGTACAGCTTCTTCACCACAAGGGGGCATATGTTACTAATGATAGATATGATCATCCATACTTACATTCTGTGATGATTCACGAGATTATGACTTGGCGGATCATTTGATATGGTTGATTGATAATCATATTATATGGAGCACTCTTATATGTAATCGCTCGATATAAAGATCGTGTAGGAGAAAGTGATGCATGTTCAATAAAAACTACTTTGGACAGAGTAATTCATGCCCGATGAGAAGTTTCAGGCGGGTATATGAACTTCACGAGTCCACCTTGTGTCACAACTCCAGCCTTTTCAGAAATCCTTACGGATCATAATCAGAGCCATTATATTCATTTTATTTAGATATTCAACTTGAAAAAAAATGTTGATTAGCTTTGAAATAGAAACGCATAATATAATTGTAAGGAAAGATCATCTGTTGTAGCCTTTCAACTTCATGAAAATGTGGAGTAATTACAAATTCATTTACATCACTTTCTACGTGGCTACAAACTTACAACTGTAAGGAATTGTAAGGAGAGATCATAGTTGGTATGAACTTTGAATGCACACAGTATGCTATAATAAGAACTTAGTCAATTTTGGCTCTATAGCAAGGGCTTGTTTGGTTGAGAACAAGTTATCCCAAGATTAGTTATCTTGTGGTTAGCTATCCTGGGATAACTTATCCCACTATGTATATGGGAGAACTTATCCCATATCTATGCTGCAAATGGTGGGATAAGTTTTCCCAAACATAGCAAACAAGATATAATTTTTTTATCCCATCACTATTTATTTTTGTCCCTCACACCAAATGACCCCTTATTCTCATAATCTCATAATCACTTTTGTATAATCACTTTTGTATAATATGTAAATGCCTCATGGAATCTTATATGCTTTTAGAATGAACAATGAACACTTAACTCAACTTTAGAAAGGTACTTAAATTGGATGATAAACAAAGATCTTATGGTGCATAAAGAATCTCCTCATGATTTCATTTAATTTTCATACGACTATTTAGACCTATAAAACTCATAAGAGACTCGAAGTTCTCAACTCAACTTCAACATAGTAAATTAATAATCTAGAAACTCAAAAGGAGATTTTGACATGCTTGATCAATTATAAATAACTCCAAATTGGTCAGAGTATAATCCTTTGAGTAAATCTAAATGGCACGACACTTTTTTGGAAGGACTTGGCATGACAGGTGTAAATGACCAAGATACCCTTTGGATCCAAAATTGCCTAAACTTCCCTCCAAAAAAAGAAAACCACCTTTGACGTTTCTTTCTTATTTACTTTCTCCCTTACTTTACTCATTTTATCTCCTTCACTTCACTCATCAATTGCAATTTTATTTTTTTGATCCATTTGTTCGAGATTTTATTTTGTTTTTGGATTTATATAATTTTAACAAAATGGATTCGAATAGTCAGAATAGTCAATTAACCCAAGTATTGAATAATGTTTTGGGGTTAGTTGAGGATGATAGTTTGTTGTCCAAAAATGATGAACATCATCAAGATTCCGATGGTGCATACGATGGGCCTGAATCATATTTGCACAGTGATGATGAAGGTCTTCTTAACTTGCTTTATAAAGAAATGAATCAATTGGAGCAACAGGAATTAATAAGTGTTAGTGACGGAGAGGAATATGAAGCTGGCAAAGAATGGGATAAACACGAAGATACAATCAATAATGATAATTTATCAGACCAACAATATATAGAAGGCTCTGTTGTAGGTATGGTCTTTGGTAGTGTTGAATCTATTTTTGCATTTTATAAAGAACATAGTCGTTTAAATGGTTTTGGAGTTATTAAAAAGAGTTCAAAAAAGAAAGGTTATGAATATGCTAGGTATGTCTCATTTGCTTGTGATAAGAGTAGAAAATCAACCACTAAGAATTCAAGTAAAAGGGTTGATTGCAAATGTAGAATTAATAGTGTTGTGTTGGCTGATGGTTCATGTCGGGTTACAACAGTTGTGTTCGAGCACAACCATGATTTGGAACCATCTTTGTCACGTTTTTTTAGTTGCCACAGGAATATAAGTAAGGCATTAAAGAGAAACCTTGAAGCCCATGACATCGCAAGAATTAGACATGCCAAAAGCGTTAGACTTTTGAAAGTCCAAGCAGGTGGTCCTGATAGAATGGGATGCACCCCGAAAGATTGTCGAAACTACATTCTTCAATCACGGAGGATGAGAACATTGGCTTGCGATGCTGCGGCAATACCGAATTTCTTTGCTTCAATGCAAATGAAGAACGATGAATTTTTTTATGTAATTGACACGGATAATGCTGCAAGACTTCGCAATATAGTGTGGGTTCACACACATTGCAAGTATGCGTATTGGGAGTTTAGTGATGTTGTTTGTCTTGATGAAACCTACTTGGTGAATCAATGGCGCATGCCTTTTACATCGTTTGTTTGTGTGAATCATCACAAACAAACTATTTTTTTGGGTTGCGCTTTGCTCACAAGTGAGGATATTGAGACACACAAATTTGTGTTCTCGACTTGGCTGGCAGCGATGGGCAATGTACCTCCAAATGTGAGAGTATCAAGGCAGCAATTACAGAGGTATTTCAAGACACAATCCATAGGTTCTGTATTTGGCACAGCATGACAAAGTTGCCTGCAAAGCTTAAGAGAGTGTTGAACTTTAAGATTACCAAGGCTGAATTTAAATCAATAATCTATAACAGCATCACTGTCTACGAATTTGAGGGAAAATGGGTTGCCTTCATTCAAAAATATGAGCTTCAAGATAGACTATGGTTTCATAATCTATATTTGGAAAAGGAAAAATGGATCCCCGTCTTCTTGAAGCACTATTTTTGGGCTGGCATGAAGTCCATCCAAAGAAGTGAGTCAATGCATGCATTTTTTTATGGCTATATCTTCGAACAAAACTTTCTAAAGCAGTTTGTTGAGCAATATGATTTAGCTTTGCAATATGAGAAGGAACTTCAAGTAGAAGTTGACTCACGAAAAACACATGCAATGCCTATTAGTGGTTTTGATTGGGATATGCAGATTCAAACCCATTATACTCGAACTATTTACGATGCATTTGCAGCCAAGCATTTGAAACGGTTGTACCACTGTGAAATTGAAAAACACCCTGACTTCAATGACGTGGAGGGAGTTGAGAAGGACAGTGTAACAAATTATTCCATATTTAGTGATTTTCATGGAAATCAATTTGTTTACACTGTGGAATATCGCCCAGACAACCAATATCTGGATTGCAATTTGCAAGAACTTCCAAAGTGAAGGTGTTGTCTGCTGCCACATTTTAAATACTATGTCTCATCGTAGAATTAAAACTCTTCACGACGAATATATTCTATGTCGGTGGAGAAGAGATGTAATTCTTCCACACATAGGCAAATTCTTTCAATGAGGCTATTTATCAATGACGGACGAGTATACGAAGTACAATTTCATGAAGAAATGGTTTGATAGGAATTGTGATGTTGTGTTGGACAATATCGCTAAATATGTTGTTTTAAAAAATGTTTGGAAAGGTTTTTTCAATGCATATTCTGATTGGAATGACGACATGGCAGTCCCTAGCATTGGTGATCCAGAGTTGGACGTGATGTAACATTCATTAGGAATCCGAGGAAAGTCCGATCACGTGGAAGGCCTCCAATTGATAGATGTTGGACTGTTCGCGACAGTATCTATAGGAGAGGTGGTGGAAGGTGGACTAGAACATATTATGATGCATCTCAAGAGGGTGAGACTAGTCAAGGTCGGAGGGGGTGGTGGGAGACGGGGTGGAGGTAGAAGTGCTAGTAGAGGTGGTCGAGGTGGTGGTAGAATTGATTAGAATATTCATGTAATTTGTAATCGTACATCTTATATATGGATTTTTTAAGTGGATTTTCATCATTAATGGTTAATTATATAGGGATAACAATATTTGAAATTTATATTCTTAAGATCAAAGTGACAAAGTAATACGCATTATCCTCCATAAGCGCAGACAAAAACCATTTAAACTCTACTCAACCTAGATTCCAAGTAAATCTATCATTGGGTTGTCTAATTCTTGGGCCTCTTTGTGGTTTAGTCCCAGGCCCAACAACTTGGCTAGCCTCTGAGCTATCCATGTTCACAATAAGTTCACTCAATTATGTGAAGGGCTCCGTTATGTGAAATTACGTTGAGGTAAAAATTGTTCAAAAAAAAAAAATATGAACTCTTTTATAGTGGTAACACCACTTTGCATTGTAACATCTTAGAACACAAAAATGTAATTTGGCAAACGTCACCACTTTGCATTTATAAATGTAATTTGGCAAACATCACCGCTTTGCGATGTAACATCTTAGAACACGAAAACCAACATTCAATTAATGAAATGAAGAGGAAACGTTCTTCTTTTGAATCCTTTGATAAGGGGCTACTTGATGAAATTGTCACGATCTTGTAAGGTTAAGTAAGTTGTTTGAAGCTAGATCGCTAAGAGAATGCAAGAAAGACTTAGAAAGATTTAGAGAACTTTAGAAGAAGACTTTTGTATTGCTTGGTGGACTGCTTATAACTTGAGTGATTGCTTGCTTTAAGCTTGGATGATTTACAAATGAATGCCCTATCTATTTATACTGCAACCTAGGGCTAAAGTGTAAATAAAAATTACTTTATAGGTCCCTCTAATAATTACACTTTGATCCCATTCTAGAATTCTCTACATATTCTAGGGAATTCTTAAGCCTTTTTGGAAATTCTGTAGAAAGTTCTAGAGTGTTCTACTAACCTCCCCACAACTCTAGATTCTTCTCCCTTTTTTCGGTGTCGAATTTGGACAGTGAAGTGGCGGAACATGACATAAGTCTATGCTAATTCCAAATGCACCTGAATATCTCCTTTCAGTTATAAATCCACCCAAGTGTGTTATTCATGACCTTCACAATTATTTGCTAGATTATTTTGGAATAACAAGTCGAAGGTAGAAGCAAGCACTGGGTATCTTAGGAGAATATGTGCTTACCCAAGTCTTTCATGCTAGAAAAACAAGATCTTTCTATAATGATATTATTAAAAAGGTAAACAACAAGCTTCAATCTTGTAAAGGAAAAAAATATTCTTATGGAGGTAAGTGTCACCGACTTAGAGACTTGCTAACGTTTCGTACGGCACTTGACGACTTACTCACAAATCTTTCAGATTCTTGTAAGCTCAAGTAAGCCTTTTGAAGCTAGATCGCTAAGATAATGTAAAGAAAGACTTAGAAAGATTAAAGAGCTTTTGGAAGAAGGCTTTTGTATTGCTTGGAGAATACTTTACAACTTGTTTGATACTTGTTTCAAGGTTGGATGGATGATTTACAAATGAATGCCCCATCTATTTATACTACAACCTAAGGGCTAAAGTGCAAATAATATTTATTTACAAGTCCCTCTAATAATTATACTTTGGTCCCTTTCAAGAATTCTCTACATATTCTAGGGAATTCTTATGCCTTCTTGGAAATTCTCTAGGGAGTTCTAGAGTGTTCTACTAACCTCCCCACAACTCTAGATTTTTCTCCCTTATTTTGGTACTGAATTTGGACAGTGAAGTGACGGCACATGACACTCTCTCATCGCATCGTCGTTGCGTAGACAACTGAGTCTTTTCTTCTCGTATGCGAGACCAATAGTCCATTGACTCGATCAACGCCCTCGCATAACTCCTTTAGCTGCTTTCTTATCTTTCCTAGCTTGGTCTTATGATCTACCTCCTTCCTAGGAGGCAAGTGCCTTGGCGGCTTCTTTGGCATCACGATATTGTTTTTTTCTACAACCTTCTTCATGCATGGTGGCAAGGACTTTTTAGCACCACTATCTTCTTTCGAACTTACAATGGTGGCTATAAGCATCGACTCCTTCTTAGGGTATCTCTCGAGTTGCATGACCATTAGTCAAACTTGTCTTTCTATCGTATGTACCTTAACTAGGGGTACCATGCATGATCCTCCTAGCTCCATGACCTCTGGATCGATCACCGCATGGCACTGATAGAAGAACTCTTGCCAAAGAATTATGTCAAAGAGATCTAAAGTAGCGACAGTGAAGTTAGTCTTACTTTGCCACTCATCTAGCATGATGCTTACTCCATGCACAACTGCGCTCACAGGAGTCGATGATGCATTGACCGTCCTGAGTTGGGCATTACTTGTACTGTAACTCAACCCCAGCCTTGTCGTTGCAGTCTTTGTCATGATATTGGCCTCTGCACCCGTTTCGACCATAGCACGAGCAAGTCTTACATTAATCGTGATGTCGACATATTCCCCACCATATTCTTTTGGCATCCCTGGTTGCGTGGTGATAGCTTCGCATAGTCCTATCAAGCCCAACTGCGTCATCTCTGTACCTTGTCCTTTCTCTTGTGCATCCCGCTCCTTTTACTCTTGTAGAATACCACCAAGGCTCTTCAATTTAGGGCACCTTGCATCGCCATACGGCCCACCGCATATGTAGCAATCATTTCTTTTAGTAGTTTCTGCCATCCTCTTCATGTCGCCATGACGTCCAAACTTCTTGCCATCGGATCGAAAGGTATCATGATTCTTAGGATGTGGTCGTTGCTCCTCGACTTTGCCACGATCTCCCCCATCATGGTCATGACTACCTCTCTTCTCCTCTCCTATTTCTCTGTCGAGCTTTTCATGCCTGAAGTCTATCAAAGCTTCTACTTGCGTGATATCTTCATCGATAGTATTGACCTGTCGAAGTTCTAACTCCATCTTGGTCTAATTTTGTAGCCCATCTATGAAGTGGAACAACATATCATCATCTGTAAGGTTAGAAATTTGAAGTGTGAGAGTGGTGAACTCCTTCACGTACGCCCGAATATTGCCTGTCTGCTTCAACTCCCTAAACTTGTGTTTTGCCTTATAGATGGCATTGTTAGGGAAGAAATCTTTCTTGAACTCCACTCGAAATTGATCCCAAGTGTTGATGGTGTAACATATCATCATCTGTGAGGTTAGAAATTTGAAGTGTGAGGATGGTGAACTCCTTCACGTACGCCCAAATGTTGCTTGTCTGCTTCAAATCCCTAAACTTGTGTTTCGCCTTATAGATGACGTTGTTAGGGAAGAAAGCCTTCTTGAACTCCACTTGAAATTGATCCCAAGTGTTGATGGTGTAAAGTCCATTCCCCATTTTTGACTTTTTACGCCTCCACCATAGCATGGCCATCTCCGAGAGGTACAACATTGCAGTGTTGATCTTACTCTCATCATTCTTCACCCTGTTGTACTTGAAGTAATTCTCCAAATGCCAAAGGAAATTCTCTACCTCTTACGCGTCATGAACACATTTGAACATAGGTGTCTTAGGAGCCTCGACCTTGGCCTCCCTATCTCGGTTGACCGATGAAGATCCTCTAGCTTCTACACCCTCCTTAAGCACTTTCATCTTGGCCTTCATGGTCTCGATCGTGCTTAACGCCTCCATGAGCTGACACTTCAAGGAAGTGATAGCTTTTTTCATCTCGAACTCAGCACACTGGCATCCCTCCAACTCCTTGTGTAGGTTGTCGGTCTCCTCAAGGGTGAAGTCCTCGAGAGTCTTGAACTTGCCATCAGCCACGTTCAAATGCCGACCTAATATCTCCATGGCTTGCCTTGCAATTTCAACCCTTGCGACCCATTTCTCTCTGGTGGTAACATCAATGGTCTCCTCACCAAGTTTGTCGTCACTTTCTTCGGTGGTCGAAGGTGGATGAGATGTTAGCTCCCCGCTTGTGGTGGGTTCAAGCAGCATTTCCTCATTACTATTTTGGCGCTTCTTTCCCTTGTGGTTCTTTCGTCCACCTTCCAGCCTGACATTGGTGGTGCTAGCGGCGTTTACGTCTCCTTCGTTAGTTATTCCCTTAGTATCAAACCTTTACTCTGATACCACATTGTCACAGACTTAGAAACTCGCTAATGTTTCATGCGGGCACTTGACAACTTACTCACGAATCTTTTATGCTCTTGTAAGCTCAAGTAAGCCCTTTGAAGCTAGATTGCTAAGAGAATGTAAAGAAAGACTTAGAAAGATTAGAGAGCTTTTGGAAGAAGGCTTTTGTATTGCTTGGAGAATTCTTTACAACTTGTTTGATACTTGTTTCAAGCTTGGATGGATGATTTACAAATGAATGTCACATCTATTTATACTACAACCTAGGTAGGGGCTAACGTGCAAATAATATTTATTTTACAAGTCCTAATAATTACATTTTGGTCCCTTTCTAGAATTCTCTACATATTCTAGGGAATTCTTAAGCCTTCTTGGAAATTCTCTAGGGAGTTCTGGAGTATTCTACTAACCTCCCCACAACTCTAGATTCTTTTCCCTTATTTCAGTGTCAAATTTGGACAGTGAAGTGGTGGGAAATGACATAAGGTTGTGCTGATTGCAGATGTACCTGAATATGCCAATTCATCTCCTTTCATTTATAAACCCACCCAAGTGTATTATTCATGACCTTCACAAATTATTTGCTAGATTCTTTTGGAATAACAAGAACGAAAGTAGAAACAAGCACTGAGTGTCTTGGGAGAATATGTGCTTACCCAAGCAGGAAGGTGGCCTAGGTTTCAGGTCACTATTTGATGTCTCAAAAGCTTTATTTGGTAAACATTGGTGGAGGTTTAGAACTGTCAAGTCTCCCTGGGCCAACTATATGTGGAATACGTATTGCAAAAAACAGGGTCCTTAAATAGTAGAGTGGAAGGGGGGTTCACTATTGTGGAAAGTGATGTTAGAAGCTAGCGATAATGTAGATCAAGAGTTTTGCTAGATTTTTTTGGAATAACAAGAATGAAGGTAGAAGAAAGCATTGGGTGTCTTGAGTGAATATGTGCTTTCCTGAGCAGGAAGGTGGCCTAGGATTTAGGTTTCTATTTGATGTCTCAAAAGCTTTATTTGTTAAACTTTGGTGGGTTCAGAATTGTTAAGTCTCCTTGGGCCAACTATATGTGGAATAAGTATTGCAAAAAGTAGGGTCCTCAAAAGGTAGAGTAAAGAGGGGGTGGGGGGGGGGGGCGCTTCGCAACTGTGGAAAGTGATGTTAAAAGCTAGAGATAATGTAGATCAATAAATTTGGTGTGAATCTGAGTGCGGACACTCTAATTTATGGTTTGACAATTGGACCAAATTAGGCACATTGTACTAAATGATACCTCCTATTGTTCCATTAATAGATCTATAGAAGTTGTAAGTGAACATATATTCCATGGTTGGTGGAATGAAGATAAGTTGCATGCAATTTTCTCATAAAGATTGTTGATTATATTAAGAAGGAGTTGGCTATCTAAGATGAGACAAGAGATTGGGATAAACCCTAGTGGATGTTGACCAGGTCTAGTAAATTTACCATCAACAGTGCTTGGAACATTTTGAGACAGAAGGATGAACAACAACCTATTTGGTATAACATATGGAATAAAGGTTTACCATTCAAGGTTTCTTTTTTATATGGAGGTTATGGAAATAAAGATTACCCATTGATGAATTGTTGGTTAATATAGGCTTCTCTATTGTTTCTAAATGTTACTGTTGTAATGGGCGTACTCCTGAAACTGTTAACCACTTATTTATAACACGCCCATTTGCTTTAGGTGTATGGAACTTATATGCTTCATCTGTTGGGATACACGATCTTTTCCTACACCTTAATCAGATCATAAATGGTAGAATATTGAATGTGCTAATAAATTGAAGCCTATCTATGAAGTTGTATCAATATTTATTTTGTGGCAAATATGGAAAAGAATGAACATGATCATGCATAGGGCACAATGTCTGTTAATGAAGTGGTGTATGAAATCAATAGGAACATATATTTACTTACGAGATATAGATATCCATGGCTGAAGAACATTCCTTAACAATGGTCGATGTCAATACATTTTCTAGAAGGATATACCCCTCAATTAAATTGAAAGGTGGTTCAATGGAGGAAGCCTAACGATGATTGTTTTAAATGCGATACTGATGGTGCTTCTAAAGGCTATGCTAGTCCTAGTTCTATAGGATATTGCATTAGGGATATGAATAGAGATCTAAAATATGTTGCATGAAGGAGAATTTAGGATGTGACCAATGCAGAAGTTATGGCTATAAAAGAAGGATTGGTATACTATTTTGCTAATCAATTCCTAGCAGTGACTATTGAAACTGACTCATTATATATGAAAAAGATATTGGATGGCAGATGGGAGGTGCCTTGGGATATTTCTATAGTGGTTCGGAAAATCAGGTGAATGATAGAAAGAGGCAGGGTGACCGTAGAGCATGTCTTCAGGGTAGGAAATGTACTGGTAGATTATTTAACTAACCTAGTTGCTTATTTTGCGAGTACCCTCGAATTTTCATCATTCCAAGATTTACCAACAAAAGGAAAAAAAATCTTAACATGAAAAAAGCAGAGATACCCAACTTGAGTATTAAAAGATACTAGAATGCAACTTACACAAATAATACTAACAACAACTATGAAAGAAGCAACTAGAACGACAGAAGAGGTGCATAAATCAACAAGTTCAGAACACACATTACACTTTACTCTAATATAGTATACGTCAAAGCTAAAAGGACAACATTGAAACAGTCTATACCAACGTGATAAACCATGTGGTGTGCTGAGAGATATAGTTTAAGAAGTAACTTTTAATACAAATGATTTATTCACTGAATAAATCATCTACTAGACCCTTTTCAGGCAATAGTATCAACTTCCTTTAAAGTTCAATTCGTCGGAGGGAATCTAACTGATGACTTGGTCAAACATGTATTCATAATGTTTCGATTTTGATGAAAAGATAATATTACCCGATAAATACAGATCTGTGGAGAAAACAAAAATTGAGATTAAAGACGTCTTCTTTGGTAGTTCATGCTATAGCACTTGATGAGAGCTCTTATGTGTATTTTGACATTTCCCCAAATTTCGGTTTAGTGAACAAAACAACTGTATTTGAAGGATAATTTTAGATTGAACTGATATATGCTACATCATAAATCAAGACACTAGTTCGAGTACTTACCAATTGGAAGATGAGTGGGAAACTAGGCGTTCTCTTTCCCTTTTTGTTGTCTATTTCCTTTTTAGTTTTGTTTTGTGTTTATTCTTTTAGTTTATGTTGTTTTTTGTTAGTTTCTTTATTTTAATTCATCAAAAGATGACAATTGGGTCTTTCATTTTTTTTTTTTAGACAGGGAGTATGTAATTAGATATTCCCTCCGTTTCAAAAAGAATTATCTCCTTTTCTTTTTAGTCTGTTTCAAAAAGAACGATCTCTTTCTATTTTTTGGTAACATTTTGATTTTAGCTTTTCACGTGGCATGTTTATGGCCACAAGATTAAAGGACAATTTTGTACTTTTGACATAACTTTAATTTTGGGACCACAAGAATCAAAAGTCTTCTTTATTTTCTTAAACTCTGTGTCAAATCAAACTAGGTCATTCTTTGTGAAATGAAGGAAATATAAAACAAAAACAAAAACAAAAAAAAACTTAAGTCATCCATGACCCCTTAAAATTGTCTGCATATTTCAGTTAGACACTTCAACAAACTTTGTTTCATATTAAACACTCTAATCTTAAAAAAATAAATACATATTAAACATTTTTCTGATACTTAGTTAAAATAAAAAGTGTGTGTAATACACATGCACATGATGTGACAAAATAAAGCCTCGTGACATTTTAATTTAAAATAATTACAAGAATTAATTTTGAATATAAACAAATCAAAATCTAAAAAAAAAAATCAACTAAAGAAAAAAAAAGAAAGAAATTATACACCCCACCCCAAACCTCTTCCTTTCTTCTATTTCCCTTAGGGGTCGTTTGGTTTGAATATGAGTTATGATGTGATAAGTTATGTTGGGATTAATTCTGATAGAATAAATTGTGCTGGAATTATTTCTTATTGAGTGTTTGGTTTGTTGTATTCAAAATAATATATATTGATAAAATTTAAGAACAAGTTATTTGTTTACAAAACTATTCTTCACTTTATTTAAACTTTTAAAATTTTTATTTGCCAGCTTTAGTTATTCATTTTTTAAAATAAAATTTTTATGTTATTTAACATAAATATTTTTGTTTATGTATTCCCATGATAAGCACCATGTGTATTTAAAAATATAATTTTTTTCTTATTTAGCTTAAAAATAGAACTTCCCTCTTAAGTTTATTAAAGAGAAGAAAATTTATGAGAAATCAAAATAAAATAAACATAAGAATTAGTCAAAATAAATTCATAAATAAAAATTATATTTATATAGTATAATTTTTTAATAGAAAAATATGTATAATTATCATAAAAATAAGGAGTAGTAAATATTATTATACATGGTATTAAAAAAATGTATATATACATAAATGTGAAAAATGATGTATAAAAAGGATTTAAAGGGATATATTTGTCATTTACCTATTTTATCCCGGGATAAGTTATCCTGAGATTACTATACCACCCAATATGAGGGATAACTTATCCCGACACTAATTCATAATCCTGGGATAAGTTATCCCAAGCTTTGCAACCACAACAAAATAAAGGGTACTTAAAATTTATCCTGAGATTAACTCCCCTTATCCATCACACCAAACAACCCCTTATTGTGACAATTGTTCACCATTGTTAATTTTTCATTTAGAAAAATCGGAGCTTTTGAAGTATTAGGGAAAAATCCCTAACCATGACTATGACCACCATTCTTCTTCCATTCAATTTGATAGTGTTTTTTAAAAAGATTTGTTCTTTATTTGTTTATTTTGATTCAAATTTGATTTTATTTTATTTTTGTTTCTACTTTGATTTGTGGAAAGAAGGGGTGTGTCAGGGGAGGTGAAGAGGGAGAAAGAACATATTTGATATGATCTCCATTTTTTCTTGATAACGAAGATGTGGATGATGGTCTCCATTTTTTTCTACAAAGAAGACGTAGATGATAATCACCATTTTTTCCAGCAAAGAAATCTGTGGTGGTTTTTTTTGGAAAAAAGGATGACGAAAATAGTTCTACATTTGCAAAATTAAAAGGACAATAATAAAAAAAATTTAAAAAAAAAAAAAAAAAAAAAAGATGACAGAAATTTGTAAAAAAATAAGAGCAACTTTCACATATAGCAAATATAAAAATCATATTTATATGTTATGGTTATAATTTGCATAATTGATTTGTATAATTCGCTAGAAACATCCAGTTTTATACAAATTGTTTAGTTTTGTATAAATTCATTTATACATTATAATTTATATAATAAGATCTGTATTTGTATAATTATAAGTGTATAAGACGAAAATATATGTATTTGTATCTGTATATACACTTTTATCTCAATTTATACAAACACAAACACATTTTATACCGAAATGTATAAAATGGCTAATTGTATACCGAAAACGGCTAATTGTATACCAAATCAGATGACAAAAAAATAGGATATTTGCTGCGAATTACAATTAAAATAAATTATAGCTATAACATTTAATTTAAATTAATAGTTTTCGTATAATTTTCCCAAAAAATAATTGATGGTGAATTGTTATAAAAGTATAGTTGCAGGCTTGCAGCAGGTGGTGTGGTATTGAATGAGAGGAAAGAGAAAAAGACTATTACATTATTATTATTATTTTTAAAAACTGAGGAAATAAAAGAAAAAACTGAAAATGAAAAGGGAAAATATCGAAATATTTGATTTCACGCACTCCCCTTAGTGTGTATTGTATTTTTTGTGCCACATCAACATAAAGTGTTTAAGTGGTTCAAATTTGAAAAAGTAAAAGTGTTCAATAAGTATAAATGACTTGAGCCAAAAAAAAAAAAAAAATTATGTACACACCTTTGAATTAAAAGCAAAGCCAACCATAGCAAAAGGAAGCTGAAAATAGAGTAACCATAAAACTAGATGCACATACCCCATCTTTAAAATATAGGATATCGTACATACTGAATTAAAATAAGGGCAAATGGCAGTTTTTGTTCCTGAATATTTACTTTATCCTAGTTTTAGTCCTTATGTCATTTAATTAGCCACATTAGACCTTTAATTAATATTAATGTGTGATTTTAATTCCTAATACTAACGGATGTTAAAAACTTGTCCGAATAAAAAATAAAATAATTGAAATATATGAGTAAACATAAGAGATTTTTAGTAGGAGCATGTTCATATATTCAACTTAAATCTATTTTATTACCTCAGACCAAATTACTTTTTATATGAGTAAATATAAGAGATTTGTGATTCTGTTAAGTTTTTAACCTCTAGAGTCTAGTGGTATTAGGGAGCAAAATCACACCTTTATATTAATTGAAGATCTAATGCACTTGGTGAAATAATATGAGGACTAAAATTAAAATAAGGTAATAATTTAGGGACCAAAAATGCTATTTATCGTTAAAATAATGAACCTACAGTTGCATTCATTACAAACAACAAACTTGAATTAGAAATAATGAATCCACCAATGCATTCATTACAAATAACAATTATCGTAAATAGAAGAGCAAAGACAATCCATCCACAATGCTCTTCCTCTCTAAATGCGTCCTCACAATAACGAGAAACCCAGGCAAGGCTTGTAAAATATCTGTTTCAACCCTCAAAATTTTGACACCCCAAAGAATATTAATAGTGATTTTGTGATTTTATGATTTTAATTCACTTGAAATAATATTGAATATTATATAAGAAAAAATATAAAAAGAAACAAGTTGTATACTTTTTATGAGGGATATTTTAAGACTTCGAATTAAATAACTCAAATCTTCATATTAGTAAATAAAGTTTTTACATCAAAATCTAATGTGATATATTGCAAACAAATGTCTAACCTCTTTTTAACTAGAACTAATTCTTATTTTCATAAATAATAATATTATTATGTGAAGATAAATACCTAACGTCTTTTAAGGAAAAAACAAATAGTAAGTAAGAACAAAAGAAAACAACCCTAAATATAATATTTTTGTGCATGAGTATATATTTAAAGCCTCTTATTATAATTTTATTTTAAGCCACTAATTTTATTGAGACCTTTGCCCCATATGGATACCCAAATGCGTGGTCCCTCTTCCATCGTGATGCCAACACAAACACTAAAAATCGAATAATAGAGAACGAAAGACTAAAAAGCGAATAATGGAGACCAATATATGTATATACATCACTACAAAAAATAGTCTCTTAGCGAAAGAAAATCAAGTCTTAAGACTCTAAATTCGATTTATATAGGTCAATAGCTATCGGAAAAAATTCAATCGTTAAAAGTTAATGACCGGATTGCGTTATTGCTCTTTTAACAACGACATAAGTTTCGAACGTTATACTTCCTTTTTTTACGATAAGGTTTTGTTGTCACTAATTGTTAATCTGATTGTTATAACTACTTAAGTTACTTTCGGTAATATTATGTCTTCAATAATCCAATTTCATTTTTTACAAATATAAATTTTAACAAATTTAATTATAAAAACTTTTATTACTGAACAGTAACAATTTGAACATATGATTTAACAATGACACGCCCAAATAATCATTATTCATATAAAATTTCATTATTAATACAAAAAGATAAAAGCATCACTTTAGTCCTTACCAAAAAATACTACCCAAATGATATATCATGTTTATCAACTCCTAGAAATAAAAAGTAAAATACAACGTCATTTGTTCTATAAAAGTGGTGGTTTCTTCGGACGATCAAAGGGTCTTTCTGTAATTTTCCTTCTAATCTGTCCTATGAGCATACTACACGTGGTTTAACACATAATTGATAGGTGGCCTTTCACTGTTTACAAATTGGTACCCTACGCTGCTTCTTCCCTTTTCAGATCAATGTTTCCTCTCTCCTTCAGTTTCATCACTCAATCTATGCTATATCCAAGTTTTTATCACTGGATTTCTTTCAAAGTTCATATATTTTCTGACTAATTTGTTTAAGCTCTGAGCTTTCTATTGTGGTAAGTGTTTCTCCAACTAATTTCTCTGATTGTCCCTGTTTTTGAGCAAATTTTCCTGTATTTTTATCTAATCTTCACATGCATATCTAAAAATAGATACTTTAATGCCTGATTGTTTTCTAATGGCACTTGCTTCAGAAAATTACCGATGAAAATATTTCAAATGACATTTTTTCGGCATTTTTTTTTGGTACAAGTACAAATTTATTATGGTAAAATTAGTCCATCTTTGGAAATAGCTGAGGTATCAAAAGTACCTTTGCTAACCTTGCTTTCAAGTTTCCTATATCTTAAATTAAGAAAACTGATACACAAGTGTTCGAATGTATGCATCCACTATCAGTCAACGGACCAGGTCTCTTGACTCAGCAAGAACAGTAACTGAAATAAAAGTGCAGAAACTAAATAGCTCAAAGTAAATCAGGCAAAAGGATTTTACGTGGAAACGCCCTTGCTCAAGGGTGGTAAAAACCACGACCTATACTCACAAGATTTCAACCCAAATTCCATTTCACTCAAACGGAGCAACAATTCAGATTACAACTTCTTGCAACATAGGGATTTACCTCTAAATCTCTTCCCCCTATATGTAGTAGTTCAACTACATAGAAAGCAACTAAGCAGATACTACACAGCCCACTAAGTCACCTAACTCTAGATAACTTAGACTTCAACTAAGCAGATACAACACTTTCCACTAAATCAACTAACTCCTAGATGATTTAGAATTTGACTAAGCAGATACAACACTACCCACTAAATCAGTTAACCTTAACTGACTTAGACTTTTAGACAAACAGAACAAAGATCTAATAGATTAGGAATAGATTTACAATGTAAGCACATAAGACACAAAGCTAAAAATACAACAAAGACTCTTATTGACTCTATCAGGCCCCTTTGTTGAGTTGAACAGTGTTTTTCCTTGAAGATAACCTTCTTTTCAAGCTTGTGAATTTTTAGAGAAAATTCAAGTTTTTGTTTGTCAAATCTTATGCTTGTGTTTTGGAGAAGAGACTACATGGTAAAGGACACAAACTCCTTGGGACAGCCTATTGGCTGAGAGCCTGCCTCTTTGGAAAGACGTGCACCTACCACAACAGAGGTGGCAACTTTTCTGACAGCTGTCTTGTCATCTTTTCACATATGCAGTTTTGCAGGGACCAGGTCCCTTGCACACTTTTCTTAGTGAGTTATTGAGAAGACATGCTGGCTCTCTCTCCTTTTGAATGAATAAATCTTCTTGTTGTTTGTCATTTTGATTATATCGACCAAAAAGAGTTATTGACCATTGGACAAACAACTTCGTCAGTTTCTATTGGTGAAGTACGTTGACGACTTCACCAACCCACTAACAGGACAGCTTTACAGTTGTACACCATTATAAATCCAGCGATCGGGTCTCTGCACTTGTGAGCCACTGAAACAAACAGCCTCGTCCGCCCTGCCCATTGGTGAAGTACACTGCACTTTTCACCAACCATGCTGACAGGACAACTTTATAGTTTTACCCCACTTTGAATCTGGATGAGAGCACTCTGCCAGGGACCGAGTCCTTACATTTGTGAGGATCATCAAAACACTTAGAATATAACATTTTCCCCTTCTTTGATAATGACTCACAAATATTCCTCACATTGAGTTTATTCATTCATTTTCCCTGTCGTCAGTCCCAATAACTAGGATCTGGTCCCTTGTCAGATCCCTAAGTTTGTAAATCATCAAAACTTAACATTAGCTCCAAAATAACATTTTCCCCCTTTTTGATGATAACACACTTATTCACCTTCTTCCCCCTTTCACCAGTTCCCCCTATCAACAAGCCTATTCAGGTAACTGGATTGGTCTTAAGTTTGTCAAATCATCAAAACTTCTCATCATCAACAAAATAACATTTCCCCCCTTTTTTGATGATGACAAACTTGTTCAACACTTCTTCCCCTTATCAGCAACATGACCATGTCTTCTTCAAGTAGCATTGATTCCCACTACATTGATTCCCCCTATCGACATGACCATGTCTTCTTCAAGTAGCTAAATTATTGATAGTAGCTAAATTATTGATAGTAGCTAAATCATTGATCTCATACCTTCACAATTTTTCCCCTTTTGACATCATAAAAAAGGATTAAAGTAGTAAACCAAGTTGACAAAAATGCAGTTCAAGCAAATTCATGGACACATGGGCAACACTGAGCATGAGTAAAAATGCATAAAGTAATGAGAAAAGTCAGTAAAAACAATGCATTTTTCATTCAAACATAAAATATTAGCAATAAAAGCATTGCACATATACAAAAAATGACCACTGAGTTTCGATAGAAATCGAGGAGGATTGACACGGGAGTTTAGAAAGAAAGGGAATGTCTTAGGAACAACAGATTGAAAGAATATAGTTAGTAAAACATATCCCTTAGCATGGTTTTTTTTGTGTTTTTTCAGAAGTCTCTCTTGACGTTCTTATTCTTTGCTGCCCACCCTTCATGTTGAACCTTCAGAGCTGTCACTTTTTTTTCAACCTGGTCACTCTGATTGTGCTGTTACAGAAGCTGGTCCTTAAGGTAAACTATTTCAGTATCCCTATTAGCAATAGCAACTATCATAGAAGCCTGAGTTTCTCATGACAGAAAGATAGGTAAAATCAAATTTACTCGAAGCCTCCGAGATAAATAAGACAATAACTAAGGAGCCATTTCATTTTTTTTTCATTTTTTTTAAAGTCAGACACCTTCCTTGAGTGCTCAGAATATCAACCTTAACTTTTTGAACATCATCTTTTCACCTTCTTCTTTTTGCTTGTTGAGCCTAGTTCCTCTTCACACTCAAAAATTTCTTTATCAAAAAATTCTCCAGTAGAAACAAAAGGATTTAAACATTTGAAGTGTTTTTGAGAGAGGAGAAAAGAGGATTTTGAAATTTTCTGATTTTTGGAAGAGAATTTGAATTTTCTGGAGAGATGGATAGAACTATGGAGTATAAAGGAAGTGAAATGGTGCATCATGTGAAAGGAAGTGTCATCTTGACATTCAAAAAATGGGACAACGGTCAGATACCAGAATGACAGACATGTGGCAATTACAACGGTTCTCATGCATAATTCAAAATACAATGTTAAGAGTGCAAACCTTCGAGAACGGACCGGGTCCCTCTCTGTAGTTTGAATGTGATTGCCTAGATCTGTCCTGACCTCCCTTTTCCTTCAGCCTTTTTGCCATATGTGTATACCTACAAAAGGTATGAGATTGAATTTGCTAAAACATACATAATTGGAAAACAAGGATACCTGCTCCCTTTGCATAGTCATAAGAGAGTTGATTGCTCCGGGCAGGATCCATTCAAAAATGTTTTAGCATTCCAAAATTTAGTTTGATCATCTTGGCCAGGTCATCTAAGAGCTTCAAGCTGCTGCGTGATCCATAAGATTGAGCCCATCAAGCTGCACCTTCTATATACTCTGCCTCGGTTGTTGAAAGAGAAACTGAATCTTGTCTTTTAGTTCCCCATGAATGAAAGATCAGCCTAGAAAATGATCCATTTCTGACGTACTCTTTCTATCAACTTCATACCCAACATAATCAGCATCATCAAATTCCTCCAAATCAAAAAGTCTTCTAATGGGTAGAATAGAACCGGGTCCTTGTCTTCTTCAAATGTTTCAAGAGTTTCTTAGCAGCCTTCAACTGTGATTCTTTTGTACAAATATGGAATCTCTGAACCATGTTTATCAACATCCAGCTTAAAGTTAGTGCCCATGGGAGTACGTGTTGTCTTGGAATCCATAATATGAAACTTCTTCAGCAGATTCTCTAAGCTGGAACTAGGTCCCTATTCTTGACAAACTAGTCCTTGCTTAGAGCTTTGGTGAAGATGTTAGCCACTTGATCTTTCATTTTGCAAAGCTTAAAAAGTTTGCTTGATCTACAACTCCAAGAAGAAATTTAATTCTTCCATCATGCTCACTTCAAGACGCACTACTCATGAGTGCAACAAACTCTTCACACAACACCTCATAAGTTGCTTCAAGAATGATATCATCGATATATATTTGAATAATCAGCAAGTCCTTTCCTTTGTGATTTCAAGAAGAGGATTTTGTCAATTTTACCTCTTTTGAAGCCATTGTTGAAGAGGAGCTTTGCCAACCTGTGAGCTTGTCATGGAATCGAGTGTCATACTTTGTTTCTTTCAAACTGAGCTTGATCAACTTCTTCATTCTCACTTTCAAAATTTACATTAGCAGTTTGAACTGCATCATCTTTGTTCAACAGTCTACAGGACAAGGTCCCTCATTAGGTTCATTATTTACATCAGCTTATTTGGGATTGCTAGAGTCATGAAGAGAATATTATGCAGCAAGCTCACTGTTTAGACCATATTTATGAATTAAAAGCATATCTTCCATCTTAGAATCTTCTTTGTTTTGCAACTTGCTTCTCAATTCTTTCAGACTCATCAAAAATCACATGAATATCTTTTTCAATGTACACAATTTTTATACACTAGATAAGCCTTGTTCGAGGGAAGAATATCCCACAAATACTCTTTCAACATCATTGAGATTAGACTTCTCAATATCATCATTTGGTCACATAACATGTACTATTCATCATTTCAGCTCGAAAGTTCTTTAGAAGATTAACAGCCTGCATATTCCACTTGAAGGATAGTCTGATCTGCTTTCTTTTAACACAAGCATCACAAACTTTGTCATCTGTAAATTTTGTTTTGAGCAGACCGAGGATCAGGTCCCTTGACACAAGTTTATGCAGTAGAGAAACACTCACATGAGCATGTCTTTTATGTCATACCTTAGCATTCTCACCTTGAGCACTAAGGCAAGTGAGATTGTCACTATGAGCAGTATTCAAATCAGCAATATACATGTTCTTGCATCTCTTTTCTGTCAAGATCATCACTCGAGAGAGTAAGTTTTTGACACCCATTTATCTGATGGGAGCTTAACTCAATTTTCTTTATCACAAATCCGGGAAACATTTAGAAGATTATACTTCAACCCATTGACATAGTACACAACTTCAAAAGAGGGTTCCACGGACTTTCAAGTCCCACCTACACCAAAAATGTACTTTCTTACCATCGCTAAAAGAGACACCTCCACCTTAAAGTGCCTTGAGAGAGGAAATTTTTATTTTTCTCAATCGTGTGCTTTGGGAATCCACTATTCATAAACCAACACCGACTGATGCTACCTCCTCTCACTTGCATAGCAAATCACTTATTAGCCTTGGGAACCCATTTGAAACGGAGTTCCCAGTAAGCAGATAAAGGAGTGATAAGAGAATTCTTTGTCCAGTGAGGCAAACTTATTTTCTTTAACTTAGGACCACAAACACGACCAAGTCCCTTTTTATGCCTATTCCTTTGTTGACGAGGTCCTTTCTTCTTACTATTCCTCTGTTTGGAATAGTTTAAGGGGTTATCTTGGGTCCTTTTCAAATGACCATCACGACCACAATGAAAACACAACAAATTGTCAGACACGGACATATATTTGCTATAGAGATTGTAAGAAGGACTTTTGCTTGAATTTCTTAATCCCTTCCCAATATTTTGACCCTGACGAGTAAGATTGGCTATCAATTTTGAAGAGGTGGTCCATTTGAGAGATTTTTTCAGTTTTTCTTTGACACAGACCAGGTCCCTCTCTAACTGATTATTTCTCTCCAAAGCCATGGCAAGTTTTGTTTCAGCAGTATTCAAATTGGTTTCTAGCTCGATTTGCAAGCTACTAGCCTCACCATTTCCTTACCACATTTCTCACTCAGCATATTTAATTTTTACCTAAGTTCTAGATTTTCGGCTTTTAGAACTATCAATTATTCTTCCACAATAGACATTTGGTCAACTAAGGCTACCTTTTCTTCGTGAAGGATATCCAGGTTGTTGTTCATCATATCCTTTTCAGTTGTTAACTTAATGACAAATTCAATCCAAACAGCAGCTAGATTCCTCAACTTTTTAACAGAATAAACATGCAAATTTTGTTTAAGGTCAGAAACGGTTACCTCTTCTTCAGCTTCTTCATCATCAGATTTTGCCATGAAAGCAAACCTAACATCAAACACATCTTCATTATATTTAACCACAAGAATGAAAGCATCTTCAAGATGTTTTGACTCTTCTGAGTCACTTGAGGAATCACCCCAGACAACAAGAGCCTCCTTCATAACATAGTTAGCAGTTTTTGTTCTACTTGACTTGTCATGGACCTGGTCCCTTCTTTTGTTTTCTCCTTTAAAAGTGGGACCGTTCTTTCTTCTATACATCTCCTGAACTTGAAGATGTTCAAATAGAGCATCCAACGACAGTACTTTAGGATCCTCGGCTTCATAGACAATACCAACTTCATTAGTCTAAGATTTGGGAAGAATCTCTAGTATCTTAGTGATCTGCTTCCACATAGTGACTGGTTCTTCTAGGAACATGAGCTCATTTGTGATGGTGGAGAATCTAGTATGCATTTCATGAATAGATTCCCCTTCTTCCATGGTGAAGCTTTCAAACTGAGTAGTGAAAAGATCTAACTTTGATTTTTTTTGTTTGCTCGGTACCTTCGTACATTATTCTCAAACGATTGTAGATTTCCCTGGCTGATTCACTAGATGAAATCAGATCATATTCATTTGCTCCGATTCCACACATTAAAAGCTTCCTAGCCTTGTGATTTTTCTCAACTTCCCTTTTGTCAAAGTCATTGTATTGCTGTCGGGTTTTGAGAACGACCCTTGTGTCATCCCCATATTTTACTTCTATAGTTGACACCATATGGACCCTCACAAATTACATTCCACAACTCACAATTTTCAAACGCTATATAGTCAAACATGCACTTTTTCCACCACCAATAGTACTAACCATCAAACAAAGGTGGCTTCATTGGAGACCAACCTTCTTGCAAGCTTAGTGGAACACCCATTCTTAGCAGGAATATCTAGGTGGCTTCATTGGAGACCGACCTTCTTGCAAGCTTAGTGGAACAACCATTCTTAGCAGGAACATATCTCTTGGTGTTAACTAGATAGAGAGCCCAAGCTCTGATACCAATTGTTGGAATGTATGTGTCCACTATCAGTCAACGGACCAGGTCTCTTGACTTTGCAAGAACAATAACTGAAATAAAAGTGCAGAAACTAAATAACTCAAAGTAAATCAGGCACAAGGATTTTACGTGAAAACCCCATTGCTCAAGGGCGGTGTAAACCACGACCTGTACTCACAGGATTTCAACCCAAACTCCATTTCACTCAAATGGAACAACAATTTAGATTACAACTTCTTGCAACCTAGGAATTTACCTCTAAATCCCTCCCCCCCTCCTCTATGTGGTAGCTCAACTACACATAAAGCAACTAAGCAGATGCCACACTACCCACTAAGTCACCTAGCTCTAGATAACTTAGACTTCAACTAAGCAGATACAACACTTCCCACTAAATCAGCTAACTCCTAGATGATTTAAAATTTGACTAAGCAGATACAACACTGCCCACTAAATCAGTTAACCTTAACTAGCTTAGACTTTTAGACGAACAGAACAAAGATCTAATTCCTTTATAGATTAGGAACAAATTTACAATGTAAGCACATAAGACACAAAGCTAAAAATTCAACAAAAACTCTTCTTCACTCTATCAGGTCCCTTTGTTGAGTTGAGCAGTGTTCTTCCTTGAAGATGACCTTCTTTTCAAGCTTATGAATTTTTTGAGAAAATCCAAGTTTTTATTTGTCAAATCTTAAGTTTGTGTTTTGGAGAAGAAACTATATGGAAAAGGACACAAAATCCTTAGGAAAGCCCATTGGCTGAGAGTCTGCCTCTCTGGAAAGACGTGCACCTACCACAACAGAGGTGGCAGTTTATCTGATAGTTGTCTTGTCGTCATTTCACATACGCAATCTTGTAGGGACCAGGTCCCTTTCACACTTTTTTTAGTGAGTTCTTGAAAAGACATGTTGACTCTCTCTCCTTTTGAATGAATGAATCTTCTTGTTGTTTGTCATTTTGATTATATCAACCAAAAAGATTTATTGACCATTGGACAAACAACTTCATCTGTTTCTGACGACTTCACAAACCCACTGACAGGACAACTTTATAGTTGTATACCATTATAGATCTAGACGAGAGAACTCTACCAGGGATCGGGTCCCTGCACTTGTGAGCCATTGAAATAAATAGCCTCGTCCGCCCTTCCAATTGGTGAAGTACACTGCACTTTTCACCAACCATTTTGACAGGACAGCTTTACAGTTGTACCCCACTTTGAATCTAGACGAGAGCACTATGCCAGGGACCGGGTCTCTACATTTGTGAGGATCATCATAACACCTAGAATATAACAACAAGGATGTCCTATAATATGCTTACATCAACTTAATTTTTATATTTTCCTTCTTCGTGATTAAGTCCTCTTTGAATTTATATACTCAGTCATTTAACTCCTTTTAACCTTGAGAGTGAACTTCTTAAGTTTATGATTCAAGAATGCTAGCGTAATAGAGGTAAATGCTTACATGGAAAGGAAAAAAGAAGAGAGGTCGCTCATGAGTGATCTTAGATTTTTCCTCTTGTCGTTGTCCATGTTAACTAATTCTTATAATTGAAAGTCTTATTGAATGTTTTGATTTTTGAAATAGTTTGAAATATGTAAGATTAAGAATACCATAAATAGCATGTAGAGGAGATCGCTCACCAATGATAGGACCCATCTTCTTCTTAATCAAATAATATTCAGCCCATCACTTGGCATAGAAATGGTAGCTCAAAGTTGAGCCTCTATGAAATAACATAAAAAACAAATGATCTATTTATTGATCTGTTGTATCCTATAGATGATTGTTGATATTTTTTGAAATCTATATACGAACAACAAATCTTCTTTAACGAAAAACTTTATTCTTTTTCAGGCCTTCTTTGTTATTTGTATCATCATTGTAATCGTCAATTCAAAGTGTCTTCGACTCCTCTACACTCTTCACTTGATCATATCACATTAACTTTTTCCAAAATCTAACTTATACATAGACCATAGTGTTTAGCTTTAACTAGAATGATAGTTTTGTGCGTGTGAGCACAATGTACTTTTAAGATCGAATATCGCAAAAGTAGAGCTATGTTATTTATATTTGGTTCTTACTATAGCAAAACTTTGTTCAGGGCCTGCAATAGCTGGTTCACCAGTGAAGTTTCTTCCAGGATTTGAAGGACCTCTTGCTTTTCAACTTGAAACTGGTGAGGAATTAAATTAGAAATAAGTTTACATAGTATTACAGTATGTTTTTGAAGTAATTTACTTAAAACTCATATAGATCAGAAAAAATATTTTACTGGTGTTTCCAGGTATGCTGGTGTTGGCAATTCAGAAAATGCACATTTATTCTATTATTTTTATAGAGTTGAAGTCTGATCCAGACTCCGAACCTCTTATGCATTGGATCACGGGAGGACCGGGTTGCTCTTCTCTATCTGGCGTTATCTATGAGATTGGTAATTTCATTTTTCATGGCTAAACAGTGGATGATTTATGCTTCTTTCACGTGTATTGCCTAACACGGCTATCTGTCTCGCTTTGGATTTCTCTCTGCTACTTCAGCTTCTTCAACTCCCTCACACTTTCTGTGCTTTCCATGCTCCTTCAACTTCTTCGACTGATTTCAGCTAAGTGATCCTTCAGATCTTTCATAATTTGTCGTTAATTGCTTTCTCCTGGTGTTACTCCATGTTATCTTTTATATTTTCCTAATTATGTTTGTTTTTCCTAATTGTGTTTGTTTTTTGCTATTTAAATTGGACTAGGTTCCCTAATTTTTCTCAGATTTTCTTGTGTTCATATTGGTTGCTAATTACATAACCATAAATTCGAATTCGTTACGGACTGTACTTGCGACTACAACTGATTTCCTTGGTCATGCCTGCTTGTCGATCAAGGGGCAATTTCGGTATATCAAACATTAATAGCTTTGAATGTCTTGTACAAAATCCTTTAATATGTTGTAAAACTAAAGCAAAATAAGACAAGAAATATAGAAGATGAAAGCATAGAAATAAGGAGACAAGAGATGAGAGTTTTTCTTATTATTCCGAGTCTTCAAGTGTCTACAATATGACCCTTATACCTCTATTTATAGTGTAACATAGAGGCATACAAAAGGTTAGTCATAAACATGACAATAACATAAATATAATGGAGGAGGTTATGGAAGTGAAAGGTTGCAAGAATAATAGTTATAAAGTTGGAGGTTGTGGAGGTTATGATTATCTTCATAAAGGAGGAAAGTAATGGAGATAATGGGTGAGAGTAACTTCTTGGTGTAATGGACATCCACATATAACACTTCCCCTTGAATGTTCATAGATAATATGCCTCATTAAAACCTTACTAGGAAAAAACCCTGTGGGAAAAAATCTTAGTATAGAAAAAAGAGTACACATTTTTTAATACGTTTTGAATGTTGCTTCGTTAAAAACCTTAACAGGAAAACCCTGTTGGGATAAAACCATGGTTAAGGAAAAGAGTAAAACGCGTATTTTTCTCCCTTTGATAAAAATGTTGCTTGATATATCATAGATGATTCTCAAATATTGTTGTTGGCAATTCTTAGTGAATAAGTTTACAAGATTATCACTTGAATGAGTCTTTGAACTTCAATCTCATCATTTTGTTGACGATCATGTGTGAAAAAGACTTTTGGTGAAATATGTTTTGTCCGATCTCCTTTGATTGTATCCTCCCTCCAATTGAGCTATATATTATTTTCGTATATGGTGGCTGAAATATCCTTTTCAAAAGAAAATCACATATTTTCTGAATATGATAGAGCATGATTCCAACCAAACACACTCCCGACTTTATTCATAGATCAATATTATTTCTTCATGATTTGAAGAAGTGATTACTAATGTGATTCTTTGAATTTCCAAGATATTGTTGTGTCTCCATATGTAAATAATAGTTCATTTGCGATCGACCTTTATGCAGATCAAATAAATATTTTGCATCTACATAATCAAACCATTTGTGACTCGGGGATTGATCATTTCAATTTTATTGAAGCTCATCTTTTCTTCTGAAAGAAAATCACACATCTTCTATGTGATGAGTCACTTTCTTTGTTAGTTTCTAGTCATAACTTGAATGATAATATAACAATCTTTTAACAAAACTTTCGTTATGTATATCAAATAATCTTCTAACATTTGCATAACCAGCAATCTGTAAGTGCACCAATTGCACTAATACATGACATTTTAAATCATTTTCATGAGATCAAAAAGATTCTTTCTCTGTGTTAAGCAGTCTCAAAACCATTGGGTACTCAATGGAATTGCTTTAAGACCTTTTAAATCATTCAAAGATTTTCATATAACCTTCATCGTCTAGTTAGACATAATAATCATTCATTATACATATTCAAGTATTTCATCTATTGCTAAACTGAAACAAGTCTCATTGCATCCACCACTGGAGAATATATCTCCATTTAATAATGTCAGGATTTTTGCAAAAATTCTTTATGCCCCGAGGCACGAACTGCACTTTATATCTTACGGTTATACTTTCGCACAATGATTCATTTGTACCACGCTGACATTATATTTTGATCCATGAACTATAAGATCAAAAACATCACTTTTCTAAGTGAAACAAAATATACTTGAATAGTGCCAATCATTTATCTGTCCACACTACATGAAAGATAAGAATTTAAGATCCTCGTAACCATTTATAGCATTGAGTGATACTTCATATCAAAGATACCATCAACGGTCATTTTGATTCGATTCCAATATGACATAACATAGCGAGATCTCTTCATTTTCATCATTTTCAGGTACCTGAACCTTTGTCAAGGTTTTATAAAGTGTTATGCCATAGTGCTCTTTTAAAGCACTTACCTCATTATCATGACCATTTTGATAATTTGCTCCTCTCCTTTCTCAAGGAGTTATACATTTGAAATCGATTGGTCTATCACGCTTCTGGCGTACCATAGACTTTGTCCTTCAAGGACTATTAATTGTAGCACTTACAGCTTAATTAAAATATTGGGTCAGCAAATTATTTGCAACATTTTGCAAATGAAATATCTCTTGAACTTCAAGTTCACATTTTTTTAACGAGGATCTAGATAATTCACCTCACACATAATTTTTAGTTGTTAAACATATCTCCCCCCTAATGTTAGGAAATCTAACATTTACCCCAACCTCATTTGGGGATCCATCTTTGTGCGTGGTGGAGCAATAAAATCATATGTGCACGCATCAAAATTTTAGATGGAAATTATTTGGCAAACCCTGAACCAATTGCGATGGGAGAACCTTGTTGGCTTGATGCATACATGCTAAATAAAACATCTCATATCAAATTTTATTTGATATATTTGTTCTCATAATCGGTGGTCTAGCTATAATTGGAGGCAAACAATTTCTGCTAAACCAACCAGTATTATCAACATAATTTTATAGTTTGGAATTGTGCTCTTAATTTAACAATTTGAGCAAACAACCTTACAAAAATCAATTTGTAAGTTGATACAAATGCACATGTGACCATACCATAGATGCATCTATTAAATCATAATAGTAAACGGTCCACATGGCAGGTGAACGGGTCCATATTCACCTTTTTATATGTTCCAAATGATTTCAGGGGATACAATAGTTGGTACAATGATCATTTTATCATGAGAACAAACAACACATGAGAATTCTTGGAGAATCTTTTATTTCTTCAACATATAACCACATGAATTCTCAATTCTTTTGCATCACATTTGAACCGAAATGGCCAATCGGTTATGCCAACTGATTTTTATTCTAGTAAACTTCTAGTTTACTTTCGCATGTGATTCCATCATCATGCCTATATTTGTATACAACAAACAAGAGAAAGGTGGGTAACCTTTTATGCCAATATTCATGACCTGCTTTAATTGTAGTAATCTGAAGATATTTAATCTTTCAATAATTTACAGTCCCAATATAATAATTTTTTTCAATCCCTTCGAAACTTAAAAAGTTTCTTTTGAGACTTACTACTGCCTCAATATTATGAACAATTTCATTTCTCCGGCTATTAATAAATTAGCCCTTTTCGAAACACCATTCTTATGGTGACCATCTCCTTTAAGGAGAAAATTATTATTGTCATGGTTAAAATTATTACACGCAAGACTTATTTCTTGACAATCAACGACAAATTTGTGTTGCCACACAATAATATTTATATTTGGTCATGACCACAACCTTTATAGGAAAGAATTATTTCTTTCTTTTGTCCTTCTATAATTTAACATACCAAAATATTTGTGTAGTACTCAAAGTATATGACAAAATGACCATTTATGTCAAAATATTTCTTTTCAATCTCTCAAACCTCCCGTAGAGGTGAGATTTGATATTTATCCAACTATACATGAACAGGTTCTTATCGATAAGACAAAATTTCTGCAAGAAATGGATCATAACCATTTGTAATGCTCCATAAGTTTTTATTATAAACTCATTGTTATGCTTTGGTATTATGAAATTTATGTGACTCACCTCAATATCACTTTAAGAGGTCAAATGCACCAATTGTACTACCACTTTGTATTCCTTTATTTTTGATGGAGGATTTACAAAACTTTTCAAATTTGGTTGCATCAACAACAATGTGCCCAATATCTTTTCATACCACTTTGATGGATAACAATTACCTTCACATTTGAAGGACCATCTTAAGAAACAATGTGCCCAATAACCTTTCATACCACTTTGATGGACAAAATTACCTTCACATTTGAAGGGCCATCTTAAGAACCCATAATGTTCTTCCTTTTAATTACAACAATGATGATCATTAACATTTTACTACACTCATATTTATACATTCAACCACTTGTCATTTTTCAGACATATTATGCACTGCTACCACATTCACATAAGAGAATGGAGCAAATTAATTGGGCAAATTTCATGACATTCTGTCAAAAGTATACAACTTTATGTTAGTCATTCATCATATCATCACTATAGTGCATTAGGACTTAAACTCAATGTCTTACCCATATAAACACGCCTTTGGTCATAAATCAATGAGACTTGAACCCTACTTCTTATTATCATGGTGCACCGAGACTTTACTCGATGTCTTACCCACTTGGTGCGGTGAAACTTGAATTCACCGTCTTACCCTCAATCAATGTCTTAATAAACCAAATGCATTACCAAAAAAATAAATATTGAATACCATAAATATAATATGAATTTGACTTAAAATTGAATAAAAATGAACAAAGCCAATTAATTAGATGTTGGAACCTTATAAAAGTCCCAAGTTAAAATAAATTAAAACATTTTAATAGTCCCTCTCATGTTATGAAGATTATCATAATTTACTAATCATTTTAAAATAACCATAAAACAAGTTTTGTTAGTACAAATAACATATAGGATATGAAGTATACCTTGCAACCAAAGAATTACTAGGATAATTCATAAAAATCAAGAAATACCTATCATTGATTCTTGACGGAGAATGAGCAACTCGTGTTGATAACGTGTTGTAAAACTAAAGCAAAATAAGACAAGAAATATAGAAGATGAAAGCAATAGAAATAGGGAGACAAGAGATGAGAATTTTTCTTATTATTCCAATTCTTCAAGTGTCTACAATATGAACCCTTATACCTCTATTTATAGTGTAACATAAAGGCATACAAAGAGTTAGTCATAAACATGACATTAACATGAATATAATGGAGGAGGTTATGAAAGTGAAAGGTTATAAGAATAATGGTTATAAAGTTGCAGGTTATGGAGGTTATGGTTATTTTTATAATGGAGGAAAGTAATGGAGTTAATGAGTGAGAGTAACTTATTAGTGTAATGGACATCCACACTATAATATTTTATAACATAATAGTCATACTATTGCTTTTAAAGGACAAAAATGTCAAACCATATTTACTTATTTATTTATTTGTCCTCCGAAGAGAATTATACTGTCCTGGCTTGTGGACCCCATCGCATCATGTGGTATTAACTTACGCGCTGGATTTTTCAATTGCCGAAACTGTGGTTCTCAGTGGATTTCTACTACACGCGCTGCAGTTGCAACTTTTTAAAATGGACCCATTAAATAAAGGGGGCTCCATAAGGTACTTTTTTTTAAAAAAAAATTATATGAAATAACAAATTATTAATTCAAAATAAATATTATAACCATAGTTTTATTTAATTCTATTTCGTAGCAAATACTTTGTCATTTGCCTCTCTCCCAAAAGTCTTGCTAGCCACTCTCCAGAATTCTCGCTCGTCACTCTCCCTCTCCTCTCTCACTTTATACCAACACAAATGTATAAATTGTTTTTGTGTTTGTATAACGCGAAAGAAAGTTGTATATACAAATATAAATATAAATACATGTATTCGTCCTATACACTTATAATTATACAATACAAATTTTCACATGTCAGTTATCTTTTGCCTTTCTCTCTTTCTCACTTTATACAAACACAATGTATAATTTGTGTTTGTATAAAACGTGAGAGAGATTTGTATACAAATCTATCTGTATACAAAAATACAGTTACATATACATATACAGATTTATATTTAAATACATATAATACGACTGAAAATCACAACAAAAAACATATACTTATACAACTTATAGTCAAGTCAGTTTCTTATTTGTATACAGATTCCAAATATATACTTATACAATTGAAATGAATATCGAAATATATAGATTAATAATTTTATAGCAAACATAAATTTGCTATGAAACACAATTATACAAACTATAAATATAACATATAAATATGATTTTTATATTTGCCAAACCAAAAATTTACTATTTTTTTTTTTTTGTCTCTCTCAATGGGGCCATAAGGTACTTTTTTTTGAGTCTCTCCTGAGCATTCTATAGACGTTTTATTATTAGGTAGCTTAGTACTTCCATATTAAAAAATTAATTTACGAAATTTTAGCGATGTCACGTAAATTAAAACAAAGAGAATAATATATATTACTTGAAATAATTAAGAAGTACTATAAATAACACAATAATTAACAATTCAAAAATTTAAAAGACATATAAAAAATTTAATTGATTCTCAAAATTTTATTTGTCACATAAATTGAGACAAAGTGAGTAACATATATTATTTGAAAATAATGTAAAAGTTTTATAAATCAGAGTTATTAACAATTTAAAATATTTATAAGATATAAAAAAATTCGATTGACACTCAAAATTCTATCTATATCACATAAATTGAAAAAGTGAGTAACATATATTATTTGAAAATGATGTAATTTTTTTATAATTTACAATAATTAACAACTAAAAATATGTGTAACACATAAAAAAAGTTGATTGACTCTCAAAATTTTATCTGTGTCACATAAATTAGGATGAAAGGAATAATATATATTATGTGTCTAAATATTATGTAAAAAATATAACATATAAATCACAATAATTAATAACTTAAATTTAATTTAGAGAGTCAACATATATTGGGCCCAGTATACACGAGCGTAAAGCTGTAAGTTCAAGAAATCTTTAAATTACGTTAATTTTTACATATTAAAAAAAATATAACTTATAAAAAAAGCATAGAGAAACTTTAAATCATAAAATTCAAAGTTAAGATAAATACTAGGAGGTTCTACCAAATAATACAAAAATGTATAAATTAAAATATTATAATTCAACCCCGTTATCATATTCTAACAACCCAAACATTGTAAGAAAACAAGTTTGTCATATATTAGAAAGAAAAAATGTCATCTATCCTTTAGATAAGTTGATTAAATGAATAGAGGAATATTTAATACTCTAAATTAAATTTGCTTCTCGTAAGATGACTTTTTTTTTTTTTTTGAAACTCAATCGAGCTATAAAGAATTAATAAATAGCATTTTGTCTTACAGATACAATGCACGAGTACATTATACAACTTAGAAGTATGTGTTTCCAAATTCCATTAAGTTATTAGTAATATTAAGCAAACAATTTAATACTCTAATTGAATACTTAAAAAAGTATTTTGTAGAGAAACACCTCCAATTTTGCTTTAAAAAATCAAACCTCTTCCTCTACTTTGAGCAATAGACATGTCTTTGAGCTTAATACTCTGCCCGACGGTGCTCTAGGAGAGCTGTCTTTTTCAACAGGCATTTGTTGCTAGGCAATTCAGCGCTTAAGATTTTTTGCAATATTTTGTGAATTACTTGTTTGTTCAGTTTGAGTAGCATTCATTTGCTGTTTGTTATCAGACATATGAGTGGAAGAGTTCTTAGATTTTTCTTGTCAAAGTTGGGAGGGAAGCATGCAGTAAACAATTTAGAATAGCGTATAATGAGAGCGTAATGATAAGATATAATATAACCAAGCCCAAAGAAGGAGGTGTAGCCACGTACTTGTGTTGATTGAGGGAGTTTATACATGATTAAAATTATTATTTTTTATGTATATATAATAGGTATTGAATCCTTTCAATTAATTTGTGTGTTTAGTTCTTCTGATTCCTTATTAAAAATTATAACTCCGCCACTGAAAACGCCACGACGAATATCATTGATGGAAATCTTCAAATATCAAACCTTAAATTAGAATGGACTAAAGAGAAAATCAGAATCATGAGATTGGCGTTCTTGAGCATCCACATAGAGTGCCATAAAAGCGAAATAATCCAAATAGATGAAGAAAATGGAAGAAGTAAGTACGTTAACTTTACTTTTCTATCTACCTTATTTAATGCTTTCTGAAATCAACTTTATTAATAAATGACAAGATTAATTATCTATTCTATCAAGAATATAATAGGCAAAATATGATAATTTATGCATAAATTTTATAAAATGACAAATACTGTGGTCCAGCTATTTATACAAAGGAATGACATATAAAATAGGATGGGAGAAGTATATATTTTAATAGGATTTTAAAAGGACAAATTACGGGAGTACCCTTGGTCGTCCAAGGGAACCACCACTTATATAGAATGAAATGACGACCAGATAATGTGCCCGTGCCCCGCACGGGTGCTCAATGCCATTTTTGGCGTCTGTATAAATCAACGATTAAGGGTGAAAGAAGTAAGGCTAACTGAACATATGCTAATAAAGTGCTTAGCGTACAAATAAAAAACCTTCAGCAACACTCTTGGCTTATTTAATTTCTTCTTCCTGTTTTAGGTTAGCTAATAAATGAGTATGATAGAGGAACATACAAGATTTAAAGTTTATGAATTATTATAAAATCTCAGGTAAAGATTAGTGAAAGAGTTGGTTTGAAGATGAATTAATATGAAGATTTGGTAGGAAGATAACTAGTACAAAATAAAAGTTAAGATAGTATCTTGGTAGGTGAAATTTAGGTAAACCATAAAATGGTTTCACATGTTTAACCTTTGAAATTTTTGACATATAGTGATGTCATAAATGACATCAATAGGAAGAATTCATTCCTATAAATAGTTAGCTCTTAATTTATTTTCAATCATCCTCTCACTTGCCTTCTAACCTTAAGGCATTTGATGTTCTCTCTCTTGTAGTGTTTCACTTGTATTTTTTGTAGAGTAAAATAAATATTGGTGCAGTTGTTCTTTGGTGGACGTAGGATCATTTTGATCCAAACCATGTTAAATATTTTTGTTCTTCCTTGTTCTTTATTTTCACGTTTCCGCTAACAATTAGCTTAAATATTCATTCCACGTCTATGAATGTTCTATGATATGCTATCCAAATGTGAAATCTTAACTAGTACATGAGTTAGATAGTGCAATATATTATTGCAGTTGGCTTGTATCTGACTGTTAGTTACAGTAATTGATATTTTTTTTGGTGATTAGACAATACAATGGAAAGCCTTACTAATATAGTTACTATGAGCAGTTTTGCATGATACCCTCATTGTTAGAGATTGATTTTCTGACTATTCGTTTGAGAAATATAATGCTCGCAACAAGTATGAGGCTTTTTATCCATGCAACCTTTCGTAAGAGTTTTGTAAAATTATTTGTTTCTTTCTCTGTCATTTGGAAACACTTATTGTAACAGTTATATTGTGATTGTTGTTTTATCACAGATCGACTCCTTCCGCTTCTCAGGTAGTCGAACTACGGATGGACCTTCGAACAAGAATTTTGTGGTACTGCTTCTACAACCTTGGGCTTAGTAGAAAAACCAAAAATGACTAATATGTTTTAGCCTTTCTAACAAGCTCTAAGTATAATGTTCCGCAAACTAAATGTAACATACTATGAAACATAAATATGTTAATATTAAGTTTAATCATCTCTTTAGTATTTGCGTCTCAGTACTTAAAAGAATGTGCCTTGCACGGGCACCCTTTATCTAGTATGTACATAAGACAATGTCTCTAAATAACCCCCGACAAAATAAAAAGAAAGGAAAAGGTTCAAAAATATCCCTAAACTATCAAAAATAGCTCAGATTTACCCTTAAATTATATTCCGGCTCAAAACTACCCTTCCGATCAAAGTATTGGGTCACACTTACCCTTCTAGTTAACAGAAGTATGTTAAGTGTCACGTGGACAACACATGGACGCCACATAAGCGTCAAACATTTTCCACTTCCACATAGACTAACAAGATCCCTAATATCTAATTATCTCCTCAATACGATTTCATCCATCTCCCCTGATTTTCCCCTCATTTTCCCCTCATTTCTCCATTTCCCTTAGAAACGATTTCACCCCACCCATTTCCCCTCATTTCACGGCTAGGGTAAGAAACGATTTCCATTTTGATGGTGGAATAGGCTACCCTTCCAACTCTAAGGCTACATTTTAAGAATTTCCAGTTCTAAGTGTGACGTCCCGCCACTAAGTTAGCCAAATTTCTCGTTCGGATAGGGGCAGATGATTCTAGAGTTGTGGAGAGGCTTGCGGAGAACTCTAGAATCCTTTAGACTATTCAAGAAGGCTTTGGAGAACTCTAGAATGTATAGAGAATTCTAGAGTTAGGACTAAATTGTAAATATCTTTAGGGACTTATAAGTAAATATTATTTACACTTAGGCCCTTAAATGTTAGTATAAATAGAGGTGCCATTCATTTGCAAGGCACCAAGCAAGCAAGTTGTAAGCAAACTTCCACAAAGCAATACAAAGTCTTCTTCCAAAAAGCTCTCTTGTTCTTTTCTAAGTCTTTCTTTGTGTTCTCTTAGCAATCTTCCTCTCAAAGGCTTACTTGAGCTTACAAGATCTTGAAAGAACAGTGAGTAAGTTGTCAAGTGCCGCACGGAGCTTTAGCCAACACTCTAACTCCGTGACAAGTGGTATCAGAGCGAGGTTTCGATACTAAGAGAATGGCTACCGAAGGGGACGTGAACGTCACTAGCACCACCAACGTTCGTATGGATGTTCGAAAGAAAAGCCGCAAGGGAAGGAAACATCAAAAGAGTAATGAGGAAATCCTACTCGACCCCACACCGAGCAAGGCGCTAACATCTCATCCACCCTCGACCACCGAACCAAGTGACGATGAATGTGGTGAGGAGGCCATTGACGTCACTGCTGGAAAAGAATGGGTCGCAAGGGTTGAAGTGGCAAGGCAGGCCGTGGAGATATTAGGTCGGCGCATGAATGTGGCCGACAGCAAGTTCAAAACTCTTGAAGACTTCACCCTTGAGGAGACTGAAGCCATCCGTAAGGAGTTGGAGGGACATCAGCGGTTTGAGATGAAGGAGGCCATCACTTCCTTGGAGTGCCGGCTCATGGAGGCGTTGAACACAATTGAAACCATGAAGGCCGAGATGAAGGCACTCAAGGAAGGCGTGGAAGTTGGAGGACCGGCGTCACCCGACCATGATAGAGAGGCCAAGGTCGAGGCTCCCAAGCCACCTATATTTAAAGGCGTCCGTGGCGCTCAAGAGGTGGAGAACTTTTTGTGGCACTTGGAGAATTACTTCAAGTGTAATCGGGTGAGGAGCGACGAAAATAAGATCAACACTACAGTGTTGTATCTCTCAGAAATGGCCATGCTATGGTGGAGGTGCAAGGAGGCCGAGATAGGGAATGGCACGTGCACCATCAACACATGGGAGCAATTCTGCGAGGAATTTAAGAAAGCCTTCTTTCCTAACAACGTCATAAATGAGGTGAAGCGCAAGTTCAGGGAACTGAAGCAAACAGGAAGCATTCAGGCGTACATAAAAGAGTTCATTACTCTAACGCTTCAGATTCCCAACCTCACGGACGACGACATGTTGTTCCACTTCATGGACGGACTGCAAAATTAGGCCAAGACGGAGTTGGAGCGGCGACAAGTCAAGACCATAGACAAGGCCATCACACAAGCTGAGTCCTTGACAGACTTTAAGCATGACTGGCATGACAGGGCCAAGGGCAAAGATACAAGGAGTAGTCATGCCAAAGGTAGGGGAGATCGTGGCCGAGGCAAGAAGCAGCAGGCACCCTCTAACAGCACGACTCCTACGAGCCGGATAGCAGACGGTTCGTGCGCTAGAGTTACACGAAGAAGAAGGCGCAGACCACCAAGAAAGATGGTTGCTACATATGCGGAGGACCACACGGCTATGCCAGGTGCCCAGAATTGAAGAACCTTGGAGCAATCCTACGCGAACGAAAGGAGAAGGACGCACAAGAGCAAGGGCAAGAAGCGGGCACAACGCAGTTGGGCATGGTAGGACTATGCGGGGCTATAGCCAAGCAGACGGAGAAGCCGAGAGACTTCAACACGCAGTATGTAGACATCTCCATTAATGGACGGCCAGCTCGTGCTATGGTAGACTCTGGGGCCAAAGCAAACATCATGACCAAGACGGCGACAGAGAGGTTAAAGCTGAATTATGTTCCAAGCAACACCCGCCTTAAGACGGTTAACGCCCCACCGACTCCCGTGTGTGGAGTTGCCCAAGGAGTAAGCATCACGCTGGGCCAGTGGCAAGGTAAGACCAACTTACTATCGCCTCTTTAGATATCTTTGATATCATTCTTGGGCAGGAGTTCTTCCAGTGCTGCCACACGATGATCGATCCCTACCTCAAACGACTCATGGTCATGGAGCGGGAAGGGTCGTGCATGGAACCTCTAGTCAAGGTACCCAAGAAGGAAGGACACACCTACCTGTCGGCCATGCAGATTGTGAAGGGCTTGAAGAAAGGTGAGCTGACTAGAGAATACAATGGTACTAAGGAGTCCTTGCCACCGATCATAGAGAAGGTCCTTGAAGAAAACAAAGACGTGATGCCAGACGAGCTACCAAAGACTCTACCTCCGAGGTGCGAGGTAGATCATAAGATAGAGTTAGAGGTTGGAGCCAAGCCACCTGCACATGCACCATACCGCATGGCTCCACCCGAATTAGAGGAGCTAAGGAAGCAGTTGAAGGAGCTCCTCGAGGCCGGTCACATTCGTCCATCCAAGGCCCTTTATGGCGCGCCAGTTCTATTCCAAAAGAAGAAAGACGGATCATTGCGCTTATGCATCGACTATCAGGCGCTCAATAAGGTAACTATTAAGAATAAATATCCTATCCCGCTTATTGCATATTTGTTTGATAGACTTGGGCAGGCCAAGTACTTCACTAAGGTGGACCTCCGAAAAGGCTACTACCAAGTGCGCATCGCAGAAGGGGATGAACCAAAGACAGCGTGCTTAACCAGGTACGGAGCATACGAGTGGTTGGTGATGCCTTTCGGCTTAACCAACGCACCCGCAACTTTTTGCATGCTCATGAATAAGATCTTTCATCCTTACTTGGATCAATTTGTAGTAGTGTACTTGGATGACATAGTCATCTATAGTAACACCTTGAAGGAGCACGTGGAGCATCTGAAGAAGGTCTTCCAAGTCTTACGGGAGAACCAACTATACATCAAGCGGGAGAAGTGTGAGTTTGCCCAACACGAGATGTACTTCTTGGGCCATATCATCAGTCAGGGCGAACTTCGGATGGACAAGGCTAAAATTCGGACAATCCAAGAGTAGGAGGCGCCCACCAAAGTGACCAGCTACAGTCGTTTCTTGGACTTGTGAACTATTACCACAGGTTCATAAGTGGCTACTCCGCTAAGGCCGCTCCACTGATTGAGTTATTAAAGAAGAACAAGCCATGGGTTTGGAGCGAGGAGTGCCAACAAGCCTTCGAAGGTCTCAAGACCGCGGTAACAGAAGAGCCGATCTTGACGCTGCTCGATTTTTTAAAACCCTTCGAAGTGCACACAGATGCGTCGGACTTTGCTATTGGGAGAGTCTTAATGCAGGACAGACACCCAATCGCCTTTGAGAGCCGCAAGTTGAACGAGACCAAATGGCGCTATACCGTGCAGGAGAAAGAAATGACGACCATCGTACATTGCCTGGGCACATGGAGACACTATCTGCTAGGCTCCAAGTTCGTGGTCAAGACGGATAACGTGGCCACTAGCTACTTCCAGTCATAAAAGAAGATCACTCCAAAGCAAGCTAGGTGGCAGGATTTTCTAGCTGAATTTGACTACGAATTGGAGTACAAGCCAGGAAGAGGCAATGTTGTGGCCGATGCGTTAAGTCGGAAAGCCGAACTTGCTGCCGTTAAGACGGCCCATTGTTACATTCAAGATGCAATCAAGGATGGCATGCAGCATGATCTCGAGGCCAAGAAGCTGATGGAGTTGGCCACCCAAGGCAAGACAAGGTGGTTTTGGGTGGAAGGTGGCCTTTTGCTCACATCCGGTCGAAGGGTCTATGTGCCCAAGTTCGGGACTATCAGGCAGCGAATCATTAAAGAAAGCCACAACATACCGTGGGCTGGGCATCTGGGGCAGCGACGAATGAGGGCGCTGATCGAGGCTATCTATTACTAGCCACGTATGCGAGACGACATTGAGCACTATATGCAGACTTGTCTTGTGTGCCAACAAGACAAGGTGGAACAAAGACAACTAGGAGGACTACTGGAGCCACTGCCAGTAGCGGAACGCCCATGGAAAAGCGTGACCATGGAGTTCATTACTTCCTTACCCAAGTCTGACGGGTATGGAACCATTATGGTCGTGGTGGACAGATTCTCAAAGTATGCTACCTTCACACCCGCCACAGCCGGTTGCACCGCAAAGAAGGCTGCTCGATTGTTCTTTAAGAACGTAGTAAAGTATTGGGGGCTGCCAAGACATATCATTAGTGACCGAGACCCCACTTTACAAGAAACATATGGAGGGAGCTGTTCGAGATACTTGGCACGGAACTTTACTTCTCTACAAGTTTTCACCCACAGACTAATGGCCAGACCGAACATGTCAACACCTTGTTGGAGTGCTATCTGAGGCACTATGTTAATGCGCACCAAAAGGATTGGGCGAGGCTCCTAGACATGGCGCAGTTTTCATACAATTTACAAAGGAGCGAGTCCACCGGGCGCACACCGTTTGAGTTGGCGACAGGCCAACAACCCCAAACTCCGCATTCATTACTGGTTGTTTTTCAAGGGAAAAAAGTTTGGGAGCCTACCATCTTGCCAAGGGATGGGAGGAACAACTTGACACTGCCAAGTCCTACTTGGACAAGGCAGCTAAAAAGATGAAAAAATTTGCCGACCGCAAACGGCGTCCCATAGATTACAAAGAAGGCGACATGGTCTTGGTAAAGTTCAATCCGAGACAGTTCAAGGCACTAAGGGGCATCATCAAAACTTAGTGCGAAAATATGAGGGTCCATTCAAGATTGTGGCCAAGGTAGGCAAGATCTCATATAAGGTGGAGCTGCCTCCACACTTCAAAATACATTCGGTGTTTCATGCAAGCATCCTCAAGCCGTACTGTGAGGACAAGGAAGAACCTAGCCGAAACCAATCCCGACGGGCACCCATTACTATCACCGCCTCGCACGACCGGGAGATTAAGGCTATCATAGACTATCAAGCCAAACGGAAGCGAGGTCAACAAGCCAGCGCCATGTTCTTTGTTCATTGGAAGGGACAAACTCCGAAAGAGGCCACGTGGGAGAGATATGAAGACTTGTGGCAGTTTAAAGACCAAATCCGAGAGTTTTTGCAACAATGCGCCGCGGTCGTCGCATTATCAGGTGGGGAAGTGTGTGACGTCCCGCCACTAAGTTAGCCAAATTTCTCGTCCGGATAGGGGCGGATGATTCTAGAGTTGTGGAGAGGCTTGCGGAGAACTCTAGAATTCTTTAGACTTTTCAAGAATGCTTTGGAGAACTCTAGAATGTGTAGAGAATTCTAGAGTTAGGACTAAATTGTAAATATCTTTAGGGACTTGTAAGTAAATATTATTTACACTTAGGCCCTTAGATGTTAGTATAAATAGAGGTGTCATTCATTTGCAAGGCACCAAGCAAGCAAGTTGTAAGCAAACTTCCACAAAGCAATACAAAGCCTTCTTCCAAAAAGCTCTCTTGTTCTTTTCTAAAGTTTTTCTTTGTGTTCTCTTAGCAATCTTCCTCTCAAAGGCTTACTTGAGCTTACAAGATCTTGAAAGAATAGTGAGTAAGTTGTCAAGTGCCGCACGGAGCTTTAGCCAACACTCTAAGTCCGTGACATAAGGCTGTGTTAAGTCTTAGGAAAATAAACAATTTAAGAAAGGACTGCAGTGACAAGTAAAGCCATGTTTTTCAGCTAAAAGTGTTTCTCCTTGCAGGCTGCAGCACAATCCCCAAAAATGGAGAAATGAGGGGAAAGGGATAGGGTGAAATCGTTTCTAAGGGAAATGGAGAAATGAGGGGAAAATTAAGCGAAATGGGTGAAATCGTATTGAAGGGAAAATTAGATATTACGGATCTTATTAGTCTATGTGGAAATGGGAAGTGTTTGGCGCTTATGTGGCATCCATGTGGCGCTTAACATACTTCTGTTAACTAAAAGGGTAGGTGTGACTCAATACTTTGATGGAAAGGATAGTTTTAAATTGAAATATAGTTTAAGGGTAAATCTAAGCTATTTCCGATAGCTTAGGGGTAATTTTGAGCCTTTTCCGTAAAAAGAAATTGTGCTTCAACATGCTTGACACATTCTTCAAGAATGAATTCTTGAAACTTCAAATCTTGTGATCTATTAAAATTCCATATTTATGTTAGTTTAGTAACAAAGAATAAATCATTAGTTGAATATCAGGTAAAAAAAAACAAACACTTCAAGGAATGAAAAAGTTAAAGTGACGGGGAACTCACGAGATGTATTTAGGAATCTAGAATTTTCGAATCATTTTTTTGAAGTAAAATGTAGTATTGCTTAAATAAAGAAAATGTAATAGTTTCAAAAGAGACAAAAGACGTAAAATCACCATTGAAGTTTGTTTTGAATTTATAAAAAGGCATCTTAACTTTGTAATCGTTTTATTACCCCACTAAATAATTTTGAACATATATTATTATATCATTTTTTTATCAGCCCCAGATTTTAAGAAGTGTGCTCACACACAAATCATTACATGACACGTGATAATTTAATTAAAAAAATAATTCTTTTTTCATTTTAAGTTTTTTTTTATATATTTTTTTTCTCTCTTACTTTTTGACTTATTTTAATTTTGATTTCATCTTAAATTCTACTTTATCTTCAACCCCTCACTTTCAAGTGATACATCCATCCATTTTCTTTCTTTTTCTTCACCTCCCACCCTCACATCACCCACACGTCAAGTTGAACCCCTCTCCTATTTTTTTCTTTTCTTTTTCTTCTTATTCTCCAGTCAAATTCTTTATTTCAGTGTTTTTTTTTTATAAAAACAAGTTCATACTATTTTCTAGACTTTATTGAATTATTGATAACAAAACTAATTATTTTTCTAAATTTAAAATTTTGAAGGTATCATCAATTACTCCTTTTCATTTAACTTCAAAATTATAAATGATAATTTTAAAGGAATCAATGAATTCACCGAAAAATTAAAAGAACTTAATTGAAATCAGATAAAAAAAATTATATGATACTTCCTAATCATCTTGAAATCTAGTGGGCTTATCAAATTGTTCGAAATGTAAGAAAATATTTAGATAAAATTTTAACATTAAAGAGAGTAAAACTAATAGTAGTAAAAAAAAAAAAAGGAAGATGAAATTGTGGTAAAAATGGTGACATTGAAAGTAAGAAGATTCAATGGAGATGACAATGATTTTTGAAAAAGAAAGAAGAAAGAAAGGGAAAAAACAAAAAAGGAAGAAAAGTTAAAATAATAAGAAAAATAAGACAAATATATTGTATGATAAAATAGTTGTAAAAATAAAGTTATATTAGTTATTTTAGGCTGCTCACTCTCTTTGGGAGAGTGTCTCTCTATGTCAGGTAGACAAAAAATGATGTAATAATATCCGTTCAAGATTGTTTAGTGGGGTAATAGGACTCCCGCATAATTAAGAAGTCTTTTTAAAAATTTGGTACAAGTTCACATATAACTTTATATCTTTTATCTTCAAAAGAATAGAAGTTACCTCCATAACAGTAAGCTCTAAAGCATAGAGAGAAAACAAATACTCCCTCGGTTTAAAAAAAGAATGACCTTCTTTCCTTTTTAATCTGTTTCAAATAGAATGACCTCTTTCTTTTTTTGCTAACATTTTAATTTCAGTTTTCCATGTGACATGTTTATGGCCACAAGATTAAAGGACAATTTTGTACATTTGACATAACTTTAATTTATGACTACAAGATTCAAAAGTCTTCTTTATTTTCTTAAACTCCATATCAAGTCAAACTAGGTCATTCTTTATAAAACGGAGGGAGTAATAAAAAGGAAGTTTCAAATCATCTTTTCATTGCCAACACTTTTGGGCTTGTCCATGGGGAATCTTAATTTTCAAATCATCTTTTGAAATCACATTGGTTAAAGTAGACATAATGTCTGCTTACAAACATATCATACATAATTCTTGGTTATATGAGCAATAAAACTTCGAACAAAATAAATTTTCATATAAAATTAATCTTTTATGAGTTATTTTAGTTGTAAATTATTCACCTGTATAATTTTCTGTGGTGAAAATGTTGAAAATCTTACAAAAAATACCTTCTCCACGAATATTTGTATTAAATTCACCAAAGGTTATACTTCACCGCAAACTTTTTTTAGGAAATTCTCCAAGCTTGAGGGGTGTTGAACGACACTGTCCTAAGAATATTTCACCCGATATAGGTGTATCCCCCATGATTCAATAAGTTCTTCTCGATTAAAACTAGAAGTCAGGAACTAACAAAGATTCAATAGAAAGAAAACTCAGCACAATAAAATAAGGAAAGAAATTAAGTTTTGCTCTCTGTTTTTTCACTCCCCCTTTCTCAATATTTGAGCAACATATATATACAAATACAACATTGCTGCTAATGTTTTGAAGAGAATGTAAAACCTTTCTCCAAAGAATTAGTAGTAAAGGCTAATAATTGTCATAAATGCACTTACTCATAAAGAAAAGAAACGTTTAAACATTATTAGGAGTAATAACTAATCAAGACTATTTATGGAGTGAATAATTTAAGACTTATAATAATATTCTCCTTCAAATATAAAAGGAGATAAAATATTCTTTTTGAGATATATAATAATATTTTTCCAACAATCCCCTACATATTTTAAAAGGAATTTTAAAGAATAGAATGAAATAAGAAGTTTTGTTGTGTTCACATATATATGAATACAACACATCAAATCTAGTGTCCGTAGACAATGAACAAGACCTAAATAAAACAAGATTAAACTTACAGAACAAATGGAGAATTTTAGAACTTCTATGTGCCAATAATTCTTTTGTAAGTCCAACGTCTTATTCTATCACACTATACCCGCAAAATTTTTATCGTTATTGCGATTTTGTGCTAAGAGGTCATGTGTATCCTTGTATTCAAGAGTGCTTTAGAAATTCTTCGCAGTTTCATAGAAGTGGCACCACTTTACACTCATATAGGTTCAATCATCAAGTGTATTCTGCAAAGCAATACACCACCTATAAAGGATATGAGAAAGTCTATTTATTTGTATATGTCTAGTCCTATACACGGTCTTTGTTGTTGTTTTGTACAAATGTTATTTCATTTGTGGTTGATTGTATTTTCCTTAAAGTTGGTGCTTCCGCTCCCTAAGCCCATAATTTCCATTCTGGAATAAGGATTAGCCTATCTACTAGTAAATTGTATTAGGTGCCATCATGGATCGTGGTTTTGGATGGTGACAAAATTAGTATGACATTGAGAAACTCAACCTTTGTGACATCACCCTAAGGTGGTTTCACAATAGGTACATTTAGACCTCTTCTTTCAACTGGTACTGGTGGCTCTTGAGGATTTTCATTCTATCTGGCAGGATATCCTCTGCTCCTAGTTTGCATCATAAGACTAGCATTTCTTCTTGGAGACATGATCTAAAATACGCATAAGCACGAATTAGAAGGCATAAATAGATTCAAGTTGTATCGCGTGAATAAGATTATGAAAGAATAAAAATATTTCCTAAATATCAGGTAGCCTTCCGTTATAAGTGTGGCGTGCTTCACACCCATAAATAGGACTCTACTAGATGCGGCTTCTCAGACATCCTAGGACACTTGAACCTAATGCTCTAATCAATGCTAAGTTTTTCACAACCCTGTTCAAGACACGCTCTTGAAACTCAAGTGATCCCAAGCTAACCCATGACATAGCACATCTAAGCATATCACAAGAAAACTAAAGCAGAAGATGAAACATAATTAAATGAATAACTAGTTTAACATCAGTCTAGTTGGAGTAATAAAAGACAATCCATGAACTGAATATTAATGTCTGAAATAAGCCTTTAATATTTAGAATGAAAGAAATAAGTTTGATATTACATGGCCCCAACTACCACTAACGAACAACTAAACTAGAGCAGTACTCCTAACTATCAACTAATCCATAAACTATCCAAATGAGAAGGACTCACATATTGTTGATTGAGATGTTGCAACCTGACTAGTCATGAGTCTAAGAATAGACACCTAAATCTATATCTTGAAAGGATGCAAAACAAAGAAGTATGCGGTTAGTGCGTGATATGTATTAAGAATGTAAGATGACACAAAGCATAGTCATAACCAAAGACAACATCTGATAAGAGTAAATATGTCACGCCCCGAAGCTATTCCTAGGACGCAGACATGGGACCTAGGATCACGAGTGACCCCAAGCCAACCCTGAGCTGACATATCATAAGCATACTTAAAAGAAATATTGTGCGGAAGCATAAGACATGAGATAAACTCAAAGGAAGGGAAATACCCATTTATATCTGAATAAAAGAACTATGAGTTTAATGACAACTGAAATATCAAACTCCAAAGCTAAAACTGAATCTATCTATGTCTGAAATAAAGCCTCAAACTGACTAGAAATGTTGGGACATGCCCCAACTAGATCTAGCAAAAACTAAAACTAAAGACTGAAAGCAGAAGATAGCATGTCAACCGTCCTCAAAGAATGAGGACTCACCACTGATGCTGCTGAACTGGAGATCGGGAACCAATCTATGCGTGATCTGAAAGCTGAGGATCTGAACCTACATCACGAGAAGATGTAGCACAGAGTATGCGTCAGTACTTGAAAGGTACTGAGCATGCAAGATAGAGTAAAGTTGAACAATGCATATAACTGAATAATAAGATAAGATAAGCATGATGCTATACTGAAAATATTGAACATGAACTAATTAACTGAATGCAATGACTAAGTTTATAACATGCTGAGACTGAAATCTGACCGAAACTGATAACATGGTCAATGCAATTGAGTATGACCATAAGGGAGCTACTAATAGCCGACATAAAACCATATGACCTAAATGTGGAGTCCGATGTATACGCCCCATTGAGAGGACCCAATGTACTCTGTCAGAGGTATAGAGGCATGACTAGCGTGATCACTAAATTGATGCCCACATAGGGGACTTACAACCTACGGGGCACGTAGTTCTGGGACTTAAGGGTGACTGACCATAGGCCACTCAGTATTAGGCTACTCCCAATTGATTATGAAATTAACTTTGATTTGAATTTTGGTAATACTGGATAGCTCAAAATACTGACATGCTAACTGAAAATGCAACATTAATGTACTTCATGAACTAAAAGAACTACATAGCTAGGGTTCTGAATTTATGAAAGAATCTATGCAAAAGGGCTAAAAGGAGTTGATCGAAAAGGTGACATACTCGATATTCCTATGGTTGCACCTACTTATGAGATTTTGATTTGCTAAATTATGCGTCCTTTCGGTGCTAGGTACTTCTCCCAAAATAATGTTCATATTTTAATGCTCACAATTAGGTGAACTATCTATCTATTTGAAATCAAGTATGAGACTAAGATCAAATTCATGTTCAAATCAATGGGTGTATAAATTATAGTTCATAACTTGCTAAATTCATACTGTAACCATAAAAGTAAATGAAGAATCATAGAAATCACGTTAAATCGATTTATTCAGATTTATAAACTAAAGGAAATTAGATAAGGGAAAAATCTTAGATGAAAAGTCATGAATTTTGTAAAAACCCTAATTTGGTTTCAAGACAAAACTTGTAGAATCTTCAAAGTAAATATAATTTAGGTATGAGGGTGGAAGGATACCTCATTGAACCTTACATACTTAAGAGAGCGATAGTTCAAAAGAGAACTTGAGTGGTAGCCTTGAAATCCTAGTTTTTTGCCTTACTTATGATTGTTCTGATCTTAGGGGTTTGAGAGCGTGGAAAGAGAGAAAACTGAGTTCTGGACGTGATATGACCCCTTGTTAAAGTTAAACAATGTGGCCTAGGCTTAGGAAGAATTGAAAATGATCAAAACAACCCCTACTTAAAAGTATTGGGAACAATCCACGAGGGTCATCTACGGTCTATGGTCTGATGTATGGATCGTAGATCCCATCTGTGGAATTCAAACTGAAATTTTGAATTCCTGAAGTTCATTCTATGAGCCCAATTTATGAGCCATAAATTGATTTACGACCCGTGATTGAATCCGTGAAAAACATGCTGAAAATTAGTTTACAACTTGTAATTGGATCCGTGAAAATCAGGAAAAGAAATAAGTTTATGAAGTTTGATTTTACGAGCTCCACTTATGGTCTGTACTTCAATTTATGATCCATAAATGGGACTCATAAAATTAGGTTTTGAAAACTCTACTGAGAGGGTCTCTGGTAAAACAGTCCTAATGTTTACTCTGAACTCTGATTTATGCAAACTTTGTGGTGTTGGAAAGAAGACTCATAGAGCCTTAATTTGATAAGTCATGGGCCACCTTGCTTTTTATATGCTGGGAGATATGATTGTTTGAAGTTGACCCTTACATGAACTAATGTGAAAAACCTAGCCTGTAGGAAAGTTATGAACTCGGCTTAGTGCTAGAGGTTCATTATGTCCATAAACCACATCCGATATACTTCCTACACTTGGTAAAGGACATTAACACAAATGTACAAGTAAGACATCATCCTGTTCAAGCTTATATGCTTACAATAATGGTTTGGATCCCTAGTGTAGAATTTGTGAAGTGTTACACCTATCACTACCTTAGAGGTAGAAATGTTGTTTCCAATAGACCCTCGGCTCAAGAAAAAAATAGCCCAAAGTAGTATAGAGAAAGAAATAACGAAAATGAAGACAATCTAACAAAATACTACAGGCAACTTGATTAAATAATTTGATTTGGTCAGGGGAAGACCCATATTGATGGAAGGGTAGACACCCCTTCCTCGGAAATTTTTACTAAATACATATATATAATACTATGCATCAAGATATATATTAAACGAAATAACATTACTTGATAGAAGTTATGCATTGGCGTGTTGGTTCAGTTCTTGAGTTTGATATTTTAGGATGGAGGTTCAAAACCAAATTAAATCATGTTTTTTTTTTGTTGCAAAGTATATCATACTTATGCTTAAAATTGTGGTTAAGTAGAGTTGAACTCAAGAGTCGAGATCCTTCTAGCTTAAAACTAGTCTAAACCAATGAGTCAAGAAGATACCCTACTTATATATGAATGATAATTAATTTTTTATCTATTCTTCTACAAGTATCGACACCACTTACTAAATATAAGTCCGAAAAATTATATACACATTTCTATTATAATAAATATATACATAATATATTATTTTTTATGAATAATTTTAAATATCTTACTTATGTTTTCATCAAAATTTATTTATAAAATCAAAAAAGTCCAAAACAAAACATAATATATTATTGGGAAAAGGGTAAAAATGCCCTTAGACTATGTGAAAGGAACAAAAATGTCCTCAGTTTATAGTTTGACTCAAAAATATCCTTACTGTCAATATTTTGGCTCAAAAATACCCTTGCAGTCAATGCTTTGGTCCAGAAATGCTCCTATAGTTATAAAATGGGTAAAAAGGGCCCTATTCCGAATAAATATATTATATTTTTTATTTTTAAACTCATCTTTTTCCTAATTTAAATATTATTAAAGAACATTATTCTTGTTTTCTTTCTTCTAAAATCACTTTAACAAATAAAAATGTAGGAAATATTTTTTTCTTCTTAATCTCATTTTATCAATTAAAATAGAATTACTTCATGTACCATAGTATATCCATCATTAATTTATATTTATATAATGATAAAAAATAATGATAATAAAATAAGAAATGTTTTCATTTTTTATTTTTTTCTGAATTGAAGTAAGATAAGCATTTGCTAATGGGAAAAAGGATAAATATACCCCTGAACTATCGTAAATGATATGCAGATACCCTCCGTCATACTTTTGGGACATTGGTGTCCTTGTCATCCAAAAACTAGAGCATATATACCCTTTATACTAACAGACATACACGTGTCATAATCTTATCCACCGATAGACATTTATTAAATATTGGATCGATGTATAAGATTGCGCCATGTGTCCCTATTTAGTCTACCATTAGAGTGAATGACATATATGCTCTAGTTTTTGGATGGCAGGGGTACCAGTGTCTCAAAAGTATGACGAAGGGTATCTGCATACCATTTATAATAGTTCAGGGATATATTTGTTCCTTTTCCCTTTGCTAATTTTTTTTTTTAAAACATTATTAGAAAAAGAATGTATTAAAAAGAAAATAATAATATATTTATTTGGAAAATGAGCATTTTTGACCCATTAAATAACAATATTTTTGGACCAAAATATTGATGACAAGAGCATTTTTGGACCAAACTACAAATGGAGGGCATTTTTGAACCAAAATATTGGCGGTAAGGGCATTTTTGAGCCAAACTATAAACGGAGGACATTTTTGTTTCTTTCATATAGTTGAAGGGCATTTTTTACCCTTTTCCCTATATTATTTTTTATGAATAGTTTTAAATATCTTATATATGTTTTCATTAAAATTTATTTATAATTTATTTATGAAAGTAAAAAAGTCAAAAATGAAAATTATTCCAAACATGTATGTATTCCGGACAAAAAGTATTCCAAAAATATATGTATTCCGAACATGTACGTTTTTCTATTTCCCTACTTCATCTTTTAATTTTATTTTCATATATGACTAATAATTGAACAATCAAATCAAACTGAACCAATACGGATAACAATCAATTGATAAATGTATATTATGTTTGGTTTGATTTGATTTTAATAATTTAAAAATTATTAAATTCCGTGAACACCCCCTAATTTGGGTGACCGTGACTTATGAAAAGTGATCAGACAAGGGTTCCCATTAATGTCGTCAATTGCGCAGTGGATCGCTGCTAACTTCACTCATCTGCCTAAAGTCCAACAATTTTCTTCCTGTCTTATCTTTTTACATTAAATTCCATATATATTATATAATACATACTCCATCAGTTTTTATTTATATATCACCATTTTAGATTTCGCAATCCTCAAGAAACTAGATAAGTTTATCATTGTATCATTATTTAATATTTTTTTAAGTCAAATTTTTAATAAACGAACATAAGTTGACAAATAAACATAAATTAATTATTTAAATTTTTTGTGTTAAGAATCATCTATTTTTAATAAGTACAACATTTAAATAAGTACAGATAAAGTATGAGAAAAGTATCAAAAAAAACTCTTAAATTTAGCACAAATTATCAATTTCATTCACAAATTACTGACAGCCTTAAGTACAGTCTTTTACTTGAAATTAAACTTAAATACTCTAATCTTTCAATATGGATTAAATATACCTCCAAATTATGGTCATATTGGATGTTTTCAATCTCTCAACTATTTATTCAGAATCTCTTTCGTCCCTTTATTTATCTTAACATCTCTGTCTATACCATTCACATTTCACACTAGTAGTAGAGTAGAGTAATCCTATCATTCCGCCGTCAAAGAGGAGAAGAAAAATGGAGGAAGAACAAGAGTATCTTTTCAAGATTGTGGTGATTGGGGATTCTGCCGTCGGCAAATCCAACTTGTTGTCCCGTTTTGCCCGTGATGAATTTGACCATAACTCTAAGGCCACCATTGGAGTTGAGTTTCAAACACAAGTTGTTGAAATTGATGGTAAGGAAATTAAGGCCCAAGTTTGGGATACTGCTGGTCAAGAACATTTTCGGGCTGTCACTTCTGCTTATTATAGAGGCGCTGTTGGAGCTCTCATTGTTTATGATATCAGTAGGAGCACTACTTTCGAGAATATCAGACGATGGCTTGATGAACTCAACAGTAAGCCCCCTTTTGCTTTCTTTGTATTTCTATTTTGCTTTGCCTGATCTGGATTCATTGCTTCTCTGCTTTGTTGATTTATGAACTCGAATAGCATTGCAATTTTCCCCTTTTTTGGTTCATGGATTTGTTCATTTGTAGACCAATTAACGTGGGTTCTATCTACTTCTCAAAATTTTTGGGCGTAACTCATCGCTGTTACCTGGAAAAAGTGTCCAGTAATCCCATAGGGAGTATGCATTCTTGATTAACTAAATTGCTTACCCAATTGTTTAGACATGGAAAGTATAAAGGGTTGTTGTCTGATTCTGCGGAAGTAGCAGTTTGTGTACTATTTCGTAAGTGTTAGTCGTAATAAGCTAGTTATAAGGAGTATCAATTGGTAATTGTGCCACTGATTATTGGAAAAAGAGTATCATTTATGCTGAGAATGTAGGATGATGTGTTACTTCATAACCTTGTTCACGCTCATCATGCTGTAAGTTTGAGGACATTTGTTCATAATTTGTGTTTCCTGTTTCGGAGGGAGCTGTTTTTTAGGTTGGTGGTGGTGAAATAGTGGTTTGACTTCATTGTATCAAGACAATTTTTTGCTAGGAATGGTAGTGAAAATGTAATGAAACTGGTAAGGCTATTGCACGGTACAATTTTTGGATAATTAGTTGTATGAATATTTAGGGTGAAAGAAGAGTCCTATTCGTGTGCTTTTGTGTCGAGAGAAGAAATGCAAAATGCTAATTTTGAATTTTGGCATTGCGGAGGTTTTAAGCAGCATTGCTTTAAAAGTACTTGGAGTTGTGCTACAAAGAAAAATTCTGCTGGAAGTTGTGGACTTGTCTGATTTTCATACAACTGACCCCATCTAGTTTGAATTGACTTATTGTTGTTGAAGTGACTAAAATCTGAAGCTCTAACATCTTATGAGCTAATTTTCAAAAGAATTACCGCTTGAGACTTCCCATACATATCATGATGATATTTGTTTTATATTATTTTATTTCAATTGTTCACGGGCTTCACATTAAATAACATGAAATATCTGTATCATCACATCCCCTCAATATTTGAATCTTTGTGGATCTTCTCGCGCACTGTAGGATTTAACATGATAACTCAAATGTTTGAATAAATTCTCAATTGTTCTTCCTGCTATCATACCAGATGCTCAGATCAAATTTTGTTTCTCAACATGGAATCATAACCGAATTAGTTTTGTTGTCTTGCCCCCTTTTTGGAAATTCATCTGACACATCTTGAATGGTAATGCAGCCCACTGTGATACCACAGTTGCAAGAATGCTTGTTGGGAACAAGTGTGATCTGGAGAATATCAGAGATGTGAGTGTAGAGGACGGGAAAAACCTTGCAGAAGAGGAAGGATTATTCTTTATTGAAACATCTGCTCTCGACTCTACTAATGTGAAAACAGCCTTTGAAATTGTCATCCGTGAGATCTACAAAAACTTGAGCAGAAAAGTACTCAACTCTGATTCATACAAGGCAGAATTATCTGTCAATCGGGTTAGCCTTGCCAATGGAACTGACATGTCAAAGCAAAAAACTTCGTGCTGTTCCAGCTAGTTTTGTTCCATAACTCATTATGTTGATCTTTTCTCTCGTTACCTCTCTATTCTGCTCTGCCCTCAGTTTAAACTGGGCAGTTGCTCAAGTGCGTCTCTTGTTTGCATTTAGTTAATTGTTGTATTACTTGCAGTCTTGCAACTAAGGGGAGCAGTACACAATAACCCCAATAGGTTATAATTGTATCCTTGCGAGGCTACGAGATAAATAATTTTGAGAAATTATTAACTCAATCAAATTCTATTCGAGAGGTATTTGCACAATATCACCATTTTAAAGTTTAATCATTGTTAAAAAAAATAAAGAGTTTTGCAATAATAGATTGTGGCCAAGAGTTGTGACCAAGGACGGGTAAAACTTGTCTTGTCACAATAACGTTAGCATTTCTTGTAAAATTGGTAATTTGGTATACAACCTTTTAATATTATCTTCGATGGTTAGACACTTGGATTCAAACGTAAAACTTCAAAAATCAATTGACCCACTGTGTCTTTTTCAACTAGTTCGATCGGATAGGAACATGTGTAGATAAGCTAGCAAGAGCGCATCTCTATGTTAAAAAATAAGGAATTTAAATTCACCTGGCGGTGAATCACAAAAATGCAGAGGCGAACTCAAGATTTTAATTTATTGGATTCGGGTTCTAACCATTGACCCCATCACCTTATCATAGTTTAACATTTCAGCAATTCCAGTATGTTCTACATAGATAAATCTGTGTCTTGGCTAACAGTTTTATGGGTTCAATTGAGCCCACATCTATATTACTAGATCTGCTCCAACAGAGGCCTAAGAAATATAAACAAAGAATCCACTGAAAAATCAACCATCATTAAATATTGTGTAGTCATAAAATTAAAAGAATGGCTACATATCCACGACAGATTAAGGCAACTAAATCTTCCTATACACCCTAAATAGACGATCCCACAGGCCACAGCTCCCAACAGAAGATTTTATGGCTTCCTCAAAGAAGAAGCTGCACCCATGACAACAGCTAATACAAGGCCCAAACCAGCACCAAGTGAAGCACCAACAGCCGCAGCATTCAGAGGATTGACCTTTGTCTGAGAATCTTGAATTTCAACTGCTCTCTCCCGAGCCAATTCCACAAAAAGCCTATCTCTGGCAAACTCCTAGAGACAACAAAACCACGCATCTGTGTCATGAACAACTGAGTGGGGGGTGGGGGTTAAGGGTGGGGAGGAGGATTAAGAAGTTCACTTTCAACTCCTTACCAGTAAAGCAGTTTCTTCCTGGCTCCTAAGTACACGGTGGACAAGCTCACACAGAGCAGATACCCCATCAATGGGGAGAACAGCTGCTTTCTTCTGGAAAGGCCTTCGGACTAGTTCAAGTGGAGCAAAAATTAGCTTTTGGGCACCAAACATCCACTCTGGATCTTTCCCTTCTGTAAACCAAGATTGAGGAGCACCAGCAGCACTGGACGTAACGTAAGGACATGAATTGACAACCTCAGTTGTGCTAGGAGATGCTTGATATGCCTTCACAACAGCATTAATAGCTACCTTTTGCTGGTGTGCACTGACAGAAAACTTGTTTGTAATGGCAAGTATCCAAGGTATTCCAAGAGATTTTGCCTCATTAAGGAGAAGGCACATGGCAGGTTGTGGTTGCAAGGCATTTGAGTCGTTGTAGCGAGGAATTTTATGAGATAGGTTATGCACAAGTATAATCAAATCGGTTTTCTTATAAAGATCACGAATTCCTTTCCACAGTTCATCCCTGAAATGTGTTGCCTCCATGTTCAGATTCTACAAAACAAAACATAAGGCCAAGACTTTGAGCACTTGAAAAAAATAAAACCAAACAAATCCAAGCAATGACAAATAAAGCAAGCTACCAATGAATACATGACCATCCATGTAGAAAGACAATGTACGTGAGAAATTTTGTATTTTTTAAGAACTTCCTATTTAGGAATGTTTCCAAGGAAACTTAGCCAAAGTATCTAAGAAAGATTGCTTGGGCAAAATTCTTTCCTCTTTCACAGCTCCTCTTCATGATTACCCACTCTCTCCAAACCCTTGCTGCAATAAAATGCTTGCTTCTGGATACTGGAAGATGTATGATGTGTTTTTTGTTTAACTAGGTATGTTTTCCCACTCAAATGGCAGCCAAGATATAACTTGCAAAATCATAACTCATGACAGGAATACCAAGCATACATAAATTGATTGAGGAAAAAAATGCAAAATCAAAACTCATATTACAGGAGCGGTGAGCATATAAAAATAGATTACCACAGAAAAGTTTCTCCTAAAAAAAAACTCAAAGTTATGCCAAAACTTTCAAAGGCTTACTTTTTTTTCCTGGAAAAGGTGTATGAAATTACAATTTCCCCCTCAATTATGCAAAATCATCAAACATTATCCCCCATTAATAGTTGGGGTCAAATGTACCCTGTTACCCTGCAGTTACCAAATGAGCTCAACTGCTCAAATATGCCCTTATTCACAGATTGAGTGTTAGTTGGTCCTAATAAGATTTAAAACGTAGTGATTAGCAACTGGGGCTGCCATGTGTCCCCAACATGATAAAATTTCAACCCACCCCTTTCCTTACCAGCTCTCCTCGCCCCTCCAGTCCAACACCTTCATAAAAATAACAGCTGATTCACCACCTCCTTCCACCAATAACCAAAGACTGCCTCCAACTACACAGATTTTTAAGAAATAACAAATCAAGAACCCCAAATTTATTCAGCACATTCCTCCTCCTCCTGTAAGCATCTCCAAAATTACTCTATTTCCCAGATTCTGACCTGTCCCAAAAAAGGAAAAAAAAAACATCTTTTTTCTTTTGGATTTCAATTTTCATTAAAAATTTAATCTCTGGTTTGGAAATTATTGAAAATTGAAGAGAGTGTGTGGCGGCGAGGGAATTTAATACTTTATTTGTAAACCCCATTCAGTATGATTGTTTAGTAGAGGAGCAAATTCGAAAAAGGTGGGTTTCTTTTGAATTTAATCCTGAAGCTTATATTGATCTAATTTTTGCTTCAGGTTATACATGTCTACATTTGGGTTTTAAGTCAAAAGGTTCAAACATTATGCATGGGTTTTTGATAAAGGTCTCGAATATCGACAAACTGGGGTTTTCTTTGACAGATTCAAGTATAATCGAACCTTGATCTGTAGTTAATGGTTTTCAATATCTTTCTTCACTGTTGGAATTTCTTTTAGTTGAAAACGGGATTCTTTCACCTTTCATTGGAATAAGCTGATGATTATAGGCGGTTGAGTAATTCTCCATTTTCTGGAAATCCAATTTAACGAAGGGGGACAGAGGTGCCTACTGGTAGTTGAGGTGAAGGACCAGCCAGGGGGCATTGGAGGAGATGGAAAGTGAAGAGATTAGTGGTGGCTATGGAGGTAAACACAGTGGTCAAGAGGGACTTTTCTTAAGAGAGATTGAAAGTGGTGTTGATAGAGAGGGGGGGGGGGGTGTCCTTGGGTGGTTTGAGATGGAGTGACAGTTGCGGTTTTTGGAAATCTGTGGGGTTATGGTAAAGGTGGTAGAAAGGTGGAGGAGATCTTTGGTTGGTGGTATCTGGTCTATTGGAGAGGCTGTGGCAGTGGTGGAAAATTGATTTTTGGGTCAACGGGTGGGTGGTCAATTTATTTAAGGTGGATTGGAGGAGATGAGGATAGAAGATGGTGGACAGCTATGGGGATGAAATTGAGTTTATCCTATCGTGGGGTTGAAGTAAGGTACCGTTCAGCAGTAAAAATGGTGGTAAAGGCTTTGTTTAGATGAAATATCTGAGTATAACTTTTGGCAACAAGGTGACTTTAAGTCTATCAATTTGACCATCTGGACCAACTTTGACTGCATACACCAAATTGACCTGGACAGGTGTCTCTTATGTCGACTGATGTTACCGTCTTTAAAAACCAGCCATATTCATATACCCAAGTGATGACTTAGGTATTTCTGAGGTGTTACCAGTTCCATTATCTGAGATTTAGTCACGATCACTCTTACATCTTCATCTTCCTCTCCAGTTCCGTCCTTCAGGATGCTGTTGTTTGTATCCCAAGGACCCAATCACCTTGAATAATAATATTTTCTTGTGCTTTTTCACATGGTATCAAAGCTAGTGTGAACATTTAATTGTGGTGCATTTACCAGCGACCAGAAAAAAATTTCGTAACTGTACGTCCTTCCAAAGACTCAGTTTTTTTTGTCAGTAACTGTGGTTATTGCACCTCAACCAACAACATCACTTGGCTCACAGAACCCTGGCAACCCAACCCCAGAAAACTCGTCATTAACCGACTTCGCACACGCTCTCACACACCGACAATAACAGGATCTCCGGCGATGCGTCAGTCCATATGGCAAGCGCATGAGACACTTTTCGATCTCCATCTTCGCAGATCTCTTGTTTTTCTGGGGGTTGCGTGGTCAAATCCAACCAGATCCATCCAAGTTCCCGCCAGCTCCAACGATATCCAGTCTTTGCAATTCCCAGCAAGTTCCTGTTTCAGTTTCAATAGTTTTTCTTCATATTGGAAGTCGTTAAGGCTTACAAGTGTCAGCATTTTCTGGACAATTAGAAAAGCAGACATAGGCACTGCTGGAGGTCAGGTGGTTGTATGAAGTCAGTGTTGGTTCAGATGGTCAAATTGGAAGACTTAAAGTCCCTTATGCTAAAAATATATTTTTCTTTTTACTTCTCAAAGTTGGTGCAGATTTTTGGACTAGCATGACTGTACTACATCCTTATGGAACTGCTGTATGGAGAACTATTAGGAATCTGTGGCCCAAGATCATTAGCAATTCCAAAATAAAGGTAGGTCATGGAGGGAGGACCTTATTTTGGGAGGATATTTGGGTTGGCAATCAAACTTTGAAGTCCAGGTTTACTGTTTTATAAAATTTGAACCTACAGAGAAGGGCAACAGTTAATGAGGTGAGAGATAACATAGGATGGAACTTAGGGTTCAGAAGACCCCTAAATGATTGGGAAGTGGGTGAGTTGACAGAACTCAATAGCATCCTGGAACAGTTCCAACACTTAAATACAAGGGAGGACAACTTAGTCTGGACAAGAGACAGGAAGGATAGATTTTCTGTTAAATCAGCCCATAAGTGTTTGCATAGATCTAATACACAATTTGGTAGTTGGCCTTGGAAGATAATATGGAAAGTAAAGATTCCATTCAAGGTAGCATGCTTCACATGGTTACTGGCGAAACAGACTGCTTTAACTCGAGATAATCTTATGAAAAGGGGTCTTCACTTGTGTTCTAGATGTTTCTTTTGTGGAGCTGAGGCTGAGACAATAAATCATCTCTTTTTTACACTGTAAAGTGACTGAGAAACAATGACAATTTTTTAACAACCTAGGGGGTATCAGGTGGTCAATGCCAAGGAATATTCATGAAGCCTTAGCTTGTTGGAATAGAGATGGCAATCAGTCAGGTCACAAGGGAGAGATGGGAGAGTGTCCCAGCTTACATATGGTGGACTATTTACTGAGAGGAATCAGAGGTGTTTTGAATATAAGAGTTGTACTTTTCAGATCTTAAAAAAGGACTGTATAGTGCTTTTCTTCTTTGGTGTAAGCATGAACATCCTTTAGAAGCTGAGGACTTTCTTGTGTTTGCGATTACTTATGAGTAAATAGGTGGTGGGTTTTTGCTCTTTTGACTCCTACTTCTAATTATTACTGGAATATCCCTTTGGTGTAGTTCCTTGTTTATATATATATATATATATATATATATATATATATATATATATATGTTGCCATTCTCAAAACAAACAAAAAATTAGCAACACATTATTACGAAGGTATTTAAGTCTTCCATACTGAAAGAACCACCCAAAGAAGAGGGATGGGCACACAAGTTAAAGGAACCTGCAGATTAACTCCAGCTGAATCAGAGTAACACAAACCACCAGCAATTCCCTCTTGAACATCATCATCTGCATTTAGATTTTCAATACTCTCGGTGCGGGCACTTCGGCCTCGATCCAGAATTGCTTTTAAAAGAGAGGTTTTACCAGAGCCCTACAAATTCACAAGTATTAGTTACAAAGAAATCTAAAACTTCATCAAGTCTCAAATCTAATTTAAAACCGATCATACCTCAAGGCCAATCAACCTAACCCTACGGGTTCTCAGATTAACCTCTTTCCAGACAGTAGAAAAATCAGTAGTACAGTATATGACAAAATCATCTAAACCATCTGGGAGTACGAGATTCCTCCCTTCTACCTTGAACACATTTTGCTTCAATTTCGTATCAACATAGGATGAATCAATTGAAGAGAACATAGGTATATCCTCCACCATATGGTGCTTAGGGGGTCGTTTCAGTGGACCTCCAACTAGTACTCGCATATTTTGAACTTCTGATTGTTCCCCATGATCTGGTGAGTGAACAGGGGGTGATGGAAAAGACTCCACGGAGGTTGAACACCTAAATTTAATGTTTTAACAATAAATACAATCTAATCAGAAGAGACATATAATGCATCTCCACAGTGTTTAAGACATTCATTAGGTAAGCAATTCTTAATATTACCATAAGTTACTATACTTTTCTGGTAACCACAACCTATAATATCCATTAAACATGTCGTTGGGAGAGGCTGGAAGGAACTGGTTCAGGAGCATGATCGAAAAGAGAGCTCAAAAAGAATATAAGTAAACTACTTTTTGGAACCTCACTGATCTATCCTTTCCTTACTTTAGATCTTTTTTGGCCTAGTCTTGACTGACCAGGTAGGAGCCAATGATCTGCCAAGCTGAAGAAGCAGAAACATGATAAAGACTCCAGCATAAAGTCCAACTGCAGAGAACAAATTTGAATAACAATTATGGGACAGGAACGACAACGAACAAATGCACTAAGACATGTTTTGGCTCATGTCCAAACTTTTGGTACAAGTCATCTAGAACTTCACCCTAGGCTTTACTGATAATCTTCGTAGCTTACCTCTTAGCTCTCTTATTATGTCTATTTTAATTCTTAAAAATACAAACGTCAAGTCACAATAGGTACACCCCGCCCATCACCTCCACCTTTACGCATTGCTTATACTAAAAAGGTTTCCATAGAAGACAAGGGCAGGGATAAGAAGTTACACAGGCTTGCCAAGGCGAGATAGGGAAGGGCATTATAGATGAGGACGAAAAGTGAGGTAACATGTGAGGAGACTTGGAGCACTTCCTAGTTTGGACAGGGTTGCACCAGGGATCAACCCTAAGCCCACCTTTATTTCCTTGGTGATGGATGCATTGACACGACAAATTCAAGGTGACATACCATGGTGTATATTATTTGCAGATGACATAGAGGGTGTTTGGATTGGCTTATTTTAAGTGCTTTTGGGTTTCAAGCTCTTCTACTTTTTGTGGTGTTTGGGAAAGATAAAAAGTGTTTTTAAGCACTTACTTTTAGGCCACAAAAGTATAAAAATAAGTCAAAAGCCAAAAGTTGGATATTCCCAACTTATGCCTTTTAGCTTGTAAGCTACTTTTAAAAAGTCAATCCAAACACCCTCATAGTTTGATTGACGAGATTCGCGGCGGAGTTGTCTCTAAGTTGGAGGTTTGGAGAATAACCCAGGAGTCCAAGGGGTCGTTTGGTAGGATGTATAAGAAAAATGCTAAATAGAGTGTATAAGTAATGCTTGCATTAATAATGTTTGTATTAGTAATGCTTGCATTAACTATACATAGAATAATTTTTATGCATTGTTTGGTTTGGTGTATTAAAAAAAAATGCATTGTATAAAAATATTATTTACAAAGACACCCTTCACAATAAAGCTGGAAAAGATGTAAAAAAGATTTTGAGGGGCAATGGGGTCTTTAACCATGCTAATGCATGCATTGAAACCCTTTGCATTACTAATACCTAGAAATTCATGGTATTAGAAATACACTCCTTAACACACAATAGAGTGTATAACTAATGCAAACATTAGTTATACATAACATGAAAAGTGAACCAAACAACGTATTATTAATACATAGAGTTAATACATGTATTATTTTTGCTAATACACTCTACCAAACGACCCCTAAAGGATTTAGATTGAGACCAAAACTAAATACTTTGAAGTGCAAGTTCAGTGACGTAACACATGAGACTGATGTGGAAGTGAGGCTTGGTGCACTAGTCAAGAGAGGTAGTTTTTAAGTATCTTGGGTCTATTATCCAAGGAAATGGGGAGATTGACGAGAATGTCACTCACAGTATTGGTGCAGGGTGGATGAAATGGAGGCTTGCATCCAAAGTCTTGTGTGATGAGGAAATGGCACCAAAAACATACAAGGCAAGTTCTATAGAGGTGGTTAGACCAACTAAGTTGTATGGGGCAGAATGTTGGCCAATCAAGAAGTCTCACACTTAGAAGATGATAGTGGCGGAGATGAGGATGTTGCGATGAATGTGTGGAAATACTTGGAGATATAGAATTAAAAACGATGATATCCGAGACAAGGAGTGGCATTGGTGCAGGACAAAATGCAGGAAGTAAGGTTGAGATGGTTTGGGAATATAATGAGGAGACACACTGATGAGCCAATGCGGAGATGTGAGAGGTTGGCTATGAATAGTTTCAAGGAAGGTAGAGGTATACCGAAGAAGTATTGGAAAGAGATGATTAGACAGGATATGATGTAGTTTTAGCTTATCGAGGACATGGCCTTAGATAAGGAATGTAGAGGACACAAATAAGGGTAGAAGGTTAGTAAGTAAGAATGCATTGTCTTGTTCGTCTATACTTGTTGTCGTAGTATTACTCTTGTCCTTTGTTTCCAGTTACTATTTGTTGTTTCTTGTACTTCGACTATCATATTATTTCGTTGTAGTATTGTACAGTTACTATCTGTTATTTTTACACTTCTATTACTATATGTTCTTTTTTCTTTAGCCGAGGGTCTATCGGAAATAACCTCTATACCTCTAAGGTAGGTAGGGGTAAGGTGTGTGCTTAGTCTACACTCCAGACCCCACTTGGTGGGACTACACGGGGTATGTTGTTGTGTTTCCATAGAAGACACATAACACGTTCAATATGGACAAATAAGGATTGATCCAAAAGGTAAGGAAAACAAGCCACTTAAAACACATTGCAAACAGCTCCTATTAACATACATATACAGAAAAACATATGTTTAACCTAGAGGATTCAGCTACAGTGTGTCAAGATCCATTGAAAAGTAAACAAGCTACTTCACAAAATAAAAGTTGTCTTACAAAAATCAACTATCAGATAGAAGCTCACAGATGTAAGGAAGTAACGAAATGGTCAAAATAAAATTTACAAAAATGTCAATAATCATGCACTTATAGCAGGATGTAGGGCGTACCAGCGCCCATTTACTCGAGCTTCAACAAGTGTACACAGATGTAACCCAAAACCAGATATGTCAACTTTAAAAGGATCTGTATTCTTCCCACATGGAATACCGCTCCATCCAAGTGGAACAAGGGAAGTGGCAGTACGGATGACAGGGGACTCCACAATGTGCCCAAGATCAACAGTTCCACCAACAGAAATGCCTAACCATTTCTGTAACTGTGGAAATTGCTGCATTTGTTCAATCCCCAGGAAAGGTATTGTGCCATCGCTCATGCAAAGTTCATAGATTCTGTACATTAAAATTGAAACAGGGTAACCATCCAAAATCATATCGCACCAAGTTAATTAGAAAGAAAAATAAATAAATAGGTATAAATACAAAATATACACAAATAAAAAATAAAAAAGATGCATCTACCACATCATTATTTCTTTCAGGTTTTGGAAAACAAGGGATGAATGAGTATCCCAAGAGAGTTGACTCCACATCCTAAAACATACACTTAAACAAGGGTGTACCTGCCAACAAGTTGCACACTACTGCAATATGATGAATTACAATATGGTCTCATCATCCCCCCCCCCCCCCCCCCCGCACACACACACACACAAAAAACTAAGGAACACAGTTGGAGAAGATATAAAAGTTATCTGACCTTGATTAGGCTTTCTTAAACATATTTTAGCAATGATTTCATTATTTATTATAGAATAACCTTTCCTTTTGTTGATTTGAGGTAACATAAGCTAATCAATAATAGACAAACAAGGACCAGCAGAAGTGAACATGGGGTGCAAAATGAGTTTAAACATTCAGGAGAAGTATTGCAATATAAATATACATGAGCGGAGAACTATCATGGGGCAAAGTGAACTTGAATGACGAATAGTGAGCAAAAGGTTCTCTTCCTCCCTCCCTCCACCCTGAACTTATATGAATAATAGTGAACAAAAGGTTCCCTCCCTCTAAATCACACGAGGAACTTTAAGAGCACCCGCAAGGATGATGCAAATTCACACGTAGAATATTCAACCTGGTACCAACTATCTCCCACCAACACACAGGTATCATAACTCTGCCCACCAAAGCTTAAGCGGATGGAAGAAATCACCAAGTGTTTTTCCACAGGTATTTGAATTTGATCACAAGTCCTCACTGTTCTCCTCCTACTCCATGGATCACTAGCCCACCTTAGGGTGAAGAACATGACCACATTATTCTCACCTTTCACAAATAAGCATAGAGGTGGATAAAGCAAACTTATAAATTATAACATGTTACCTCTGAAAACGAAACCTGTATGACTTCATCGAATGTGATTGAAACCTTTCCTTTACTTCAGCAAGTACAGATCTGACCTGGAAATGTCTTTGCCATAAGAAGCAACCAAAATGAGAAACAACCCGTTTGGATTGGCTTAAAAAATGTAGCTTTTGAGTCAAAAATAAAAAGTCAAACTGAAATGACTTTTAAGTCAAAAAATAAAAAGTATGGGGAGACCTACTTTTGGTTTTTGACATATTTTAAGTCATTTTAAACTTATTTTAGGTCATTTTTACCTTGCCAAACACTTCTTAACTTATTTTAAGTTATTTTTTATATTTGCCAAATACTTTCAAAAGTCAAAAACTGACTTAAAAGTAGGTTTGACCAACTTTTATGTCAATCCAAACACCCTCTAAAAGTCATCAAACATATCTTTTCATACAGAAAAACTGCCCAGGCAAAAACTTTAAGCAGGGTCTTTTGCATCATGCATGTGGTGGGAGATAAGGGTAAGTAGACAATACACTGCCTCTAATGTTTGACTTCACTCATCTTTCTACTGGTTTGAGAGACTTTTTACCTTTTCTTCCTTTACAAGAAGAGTAGGATGAGAGATGATGGCATTGCTACTGAATTTAACCCCAAGAACTTATCAAAAGTTTAAAATTCAAAGGTAGATAGAGCTCATACCGATGTCAATTTTGAGTATTCTGCGCCAGATAGGAACTCCACAGATGAATTCTCCAGGAGATAAAGCTGTTGAATTCACATATTTAGCACACACCAAATAATACTTATCTCCAAGGTAAATAAGTCAAAATAAGCAATATGATAAACTTAGTATGAGACCAGTCCATGCTGATATGGCAAGGTAGCAAGAACTATGTCTCAACCTTGACTGGGGACTATGACAAAATCCGCTCTATGCATTCTGCTATACTCAGGCCTATTTCATTCCATACTGGTGAGTGAATTGTATTTAAAGTAAATTAACAGTTCTCTACAACTAGAAGTTCTCTAGACATCACACTTATCCTTTTCCAGATCAAACGTAAATGTAACACCAACTAAGCTTAATCCTAACTAGTTGGTAAAGACTTAAATGGATAATTTTCTTCTATTGTGCTGTGTTCTATTCTTAGTTAATTCAGCACTAATTTTAGAGAAATTGTAGATCTTTTGAGACAACTCTTTTCCATGTGATTTTAGAGCTATTTGATCCCCTTTTATCACCTTTAATCACCATGGAGTCTCAAACCTACAAACTGGAGCATTAGAGATTTACGTAGGTTGTGGCCAAATAAATCATATGACCACCTTCTCTCAATATATCCTCTATGTGTGTTACTTGCACCCTCTGTATTATTTCTAGTTTTATCCAATTTTTTATGAGGTGTGCATGCTGATCTTAAAAGAGAGAAGTGCAAAAAAGCAACAAGGCTGTAGCACTTGAAGTGAAAAGCAGGTGAAGAAGAGTACACTTGTCTGAAGTGAATCACACCGTTCACGGAAAATTAAAATACACTATAGTATGATAATAATCATATTGTATTTGAATTAACTAATTTTAGCATCATTGCGATCACTTTGTGTCATTCTTTGGAAGACACACTTCTCTGCAGGGCATGGTCTTACCTCCTAACTTCACATCTTTCATCATTTTAAGGGACAAAGGGATGACTTCTAGGAATACTGCCTGCACATGATAATGTCCGTTTTGATAGACTTAGATCATTAAGCCTGTTTACCGCCCTATGCTAATGTACATAGTATATATCATGGAGACGCTTGGTGTCACTACTCCAAGATGGAATGCAACCCTACCACACTGCCCAAGCTTAGAACATGGAATATTCACCCAATCCAAAAGACAAAATAGAGAAAAGCAACAAGAAAAATCAATAACAAATACAACAAGTTTAAGACTTCCACATGCATAGAACTATGACAAGATATAATCCTCCCTCATTTTTATTCTATAAATCAGTGTTTGACACTTTGACTGGGTACATAAGTTTAAGAAAGAAACAAAGATTTGTGTGCATATCAAAAGTACCTTATAACTTGTTGCATTACACGTGCCATGATATTTCTATGACTTTTAAAGTATGACATTAAGGGTAAAAAGGAAGTTCAAAGTAAAGAATTCTGATAATTAAGCTGGATAAATTTCTGCATCAAAACCACTTTCTCCCTACTAGTAAATGGAGAACCAGTTGGTTTTTTTCCCAGCAAAAAGAGGCCTGAGACAAGGGGACCCACTATCCCCCTTTCTCTTTATCTTAGCCATGGAAGGTTTGGACAGGTTGATGAGAGTTGCTTCTCAGAATAACTGGATAACGGACTTTTCCATAAAGAACAGGGTAAATGATACATTTGAACTAACACATCTTTTGTATGCAGATGACACATCGGTGTTCTGTGAAGCTGAGCAGGAACAAATTTGCTACTTAAGAGTGATCTTGGTGGTCTTTGAGGCTTGCTCAGGATTAAAAGTAAACTGGAGAAAGAGTAGCATTTTTCCAATTAAGGAAGTGCAACAGATTGAGGATCTTGCAAGTATTTTGAAGTGCAAGATAGAGAAGCTCCCAACAGTTTACCTTGGTATGCCTTTGGGCTCCGAGCACAAAGCAGAAAAAAATTGGGATGGCATTATTGAGAAAACAGAGAAGAAATTGGCTATATGGAAATCTCAATACCTATCTCTGGGAGGTAGAGTTACACTAATTAACTCAGTTCTGGATTCTTTACCCACTTATGTGATGTCCCTCTTTCCTATTCCTAGTAGGATAGTGAAGGTTTTAGATGCACTCAGAAGGAACTTCTTATGGCAAGGGAACAAGATAGAAAAGGGATTCAACCTGGTGAAATGGTCTGTAGTACAAAAAAGCAAGAAAAATGGGGGGTTGGGAGTGAGGAATTTAAAAGTTCATAACAGGAGCCTCCTCTCAAAATGGTTGTGGAGATATAATTAGGAGGAGTAGGCTCTATGGAAAGAGATAATAAATCACAAATTTGGGCAAGAGGACTTCTGGTGCACTAGTGAAGTTAATGAAACTTATGGGGTTGGGGTGTGGAGGACCATCAGAAACCTTTGGGAGAGTCTAAAGAACAACTCACAGATTGTGGTGGGCAGAGGAGACAAAACAAAGTTCTGGTTAGATGATTGGTGTGGAAATGGGATTTTAAGGGACTTGTTCCCTATTCTTTTCTCAATATGCACAAATACCAACAGCAAGATAGAGGAGATGTGGTCACCACAAGGTTGGAATTTAATATTTAGAAGACTGCTAAATGACTGGGAGATTGATGGAATGGTGGAGTTTTTGGGCTTGATTGGTGGATTCCTAGGTACTACTCTAGAGCCAGACAGATTAGCATGGGGACATCACAAAGATGGGGTATTTTCTGTGAATAGATTATACAACTGGGGGCTTAAAAGAAGTGCAGGAAGATCCATTCGACCTTGGAACACAATATGGAAAAGTGTGGCTCCTGCCAAGGTGAAGTGCTTCACTTGGTCGGTTGCTGGGAAAAACTGGTTGACTCATGAGGCAATGCGGAAGAGGCACATCAACATAGTATCCAGATGCCTCTTGTAAAGAAGTTCTGGAGACTAACAAACACTTATTCATGCACTGTAAGGTAACTGCTCAGGTGTGGGCTCTGTTTACAAGCATAGCCAATGAATATTGGACTATGCCTGAACACACCTCTGACCTTCTTAGTTGCTGGATCAAAAGGGGAGGCAGCAAAAGTCAGAAAAGATGATGGAGAACAGTTCCAACATGTATCTGGTGGATTATATGGAAAGAAGGAATCAGAGAATTTTTGAAGGAAAGGAGTGTACAATACAGAAGATCAAATGGAAAATAATTACTACTTTAGGTTTTTGGTGTAAAGAACATGATATAGAAGAGGAGTTCCAATTAGTGGACTTCATAGGTTCTCCGTAAGTATTTCTTTTTAGTTTTTTTCCATTTCTTGTAACAGTTTTTTGGAGGTGGCCAGCATAGCCCTTAATGCTGAGGAAATACAAAAAGTTACCGGTTTCAAAAAAAAAAGGAAAGAATGATAATAAAAATGTTTCAATTCTTTTTGGAATCAGCTAAAAAGGAAAGGGTACCATATAAAATGGAACAAAAAGAGTAACAGATTACAAGAAGGCAATTGAAGAATAAGGAAAACTAAACAACAAAGAAATAGTATAAGATTATAAGTCATGTATCAGGAGTATTGACAAGAAAACTGCAGAAAAAGCATAATACTTCATGCATGTAATAATCAGTACAGAATAAATCACCAAAAAAGCAAAATAGATGGGAAATCAACCTGACCGAATGGTACATACAACGGTAAGTAAGGCATGCGACGCCACCCCTTCTTGTCCCCATTGTTGATATTACTTTCAGCTATAGATTTACCCAGATTACCTTCACCAAGAATATCTTGATCTGTAGGCAATGGTCGGAGAGAAATGCCATCAGAACCTTCTTGAATTTCAAGAGACTGAGGGGTATCAGCTATATCATTGACTGATGGCATTGGATCAGAATCAGTAGGCGTCTCGAGAGGTTCAACTTTCTTTCCTCTGTATCTATACAACTGCTTCCTAACACCTTCTAAAGGCACAAGTCTCGAAAGCCTCCAAAAGGAATTCTGCACTGGACCTACACCCAACACCAGTTGCTCTCCTTCATCATCTTTTGCTTTTTCAGTTTTCTGCTTCAATAGCGACAATTCACTAGATTTTGACATAGATACAGAAGCTCCACCATCAGAAGGTATTGGCAGAGACCGTGCATTATAATGATGAAAATAAGCAGGAGATAAGATGCGGGGCACCAGATCTTCAGGAATACAGTAGGTTTTGAAATAATGCTGCCAACCTTTCTCATTCACATAGCTGGAGAGAATCAAGTAAGATGCCAGAAACTACGTTTTGAAAAAAAAGAGAATAACAAGAAGATTAATATCAAACTCACTCTCTCAATGCGGCGTTTCCCACTGGTGGTTGGGAAAATGTGATACACTTCACCTGAACTTTTTCATTATCTTTTGATGAAGCAGCAAAAACCCTCAGAATTGCAAGGGTTGCTAAGACTGCTACCTGTAAAGATAACACCTAAATCAATTTTTCCAAACAAAACAACAGACACACATATACTATGACACGAGCAAATGTTGCAGATTCAGAAAAAGCTAACTTACTGCTCCACCAAGTGAATGCCCACATAATACTAGTCTGCGTTTCTTTTTCTGGGCAAGCCTGTAAAGCTCCAATGCAGGTATGCCTTTAGCACGTGCCATGAAACCCTAAGGACAGTAGCTGCCAAAATTTAAGGAGCGAAGAAAGAAAACTGAAAACTCGAAGAAACAATGTGTATGTGTATGTGAGAGAGGGGCACGCGAAAATGGCATGCAAATGAGAGCTCTAATACCCTATGAGCAGCAGGTTTTTGAGTCAGATTTGTTGGCCTAGACTTAGATTCCAAAAGTTTAGAGTGACTCTCTCTGTTGCTCCTTTGAGTGTCCACCTGACCAGACTCAATAGGTTCAAGTCCATGAATATCTTCAACAGCATCCTCGTGGAATAATGCACCTTGAAATATATTCACATCAGCCATGACATCCCTTCATAATCGGAAAAAAAGGCATAAAAGAAAATGAAAGTGTAAAGAACTTCTGTCACAACACAAGAAATACAGATGCATCTGAACTAGAACAAACATGCAAACTTACTTATATTGTTTGGTCCCAATAAAGGAAGCAAATAACGTATCTCCTGCTTCCGCCAAAAGATACCTATTAAAGAAAAGGCAAAATAAGAAAAGAAAAACACTGAGATGCAAGAGAAATAGTGTAGCTTCCATGTCAGCAAACCTCACATATCAAAAACAAATCTTTTTGTTTCTTTTTTCATTTTTTTTTTTTTTTTTTTTTTTTTTTTTTTTGCTTGGCAATGCATTAAACAAAATATATGGTCAGAAAATGCAACAAAAGATAACTGCAAAAAGATGGTAATTGATTTATTTTTTTTGAAAATGCAAAGAGATGGTAATTGATCTTGACTTGAATTTTGAGAAATCAATTCTCGTAATGGGAAACAGCTTTTTTTAGGTTACCAGCTACATCACTAACACACTAGGAGCCATCATCCTTCCCCCTCCCTTACCTACTCAACAACCCACTGGAGTAGCAGGGCCACACAAAGTGGAAAGGGAAGATTGCAAGCAGGTGTAGATGTCAAAGAGGAGTGAGAAAAGTGGGGGCCATGGAGATAAATTGAATTATTCGATTTCATCTGTCTACGAGGAATCTGAAATAAGATCGAAACATCCATTACTACCTGATTTCTCTATTGCAGAAAAGAAGTTCAAAATATATTATGTTAAGCACTCACGGATGAACATGTTTTCATCAAACTTTGAGCAATGAATTTTATAGATTGGATGAAGCATAACACTTACGATGCACATCAATCATCTTCCTGGCATGCTTATCATAAACCTCTCCATGTTATCCGGATTCCGGAAACTGGCACAACTATCCAAGTAAAACACAGAACCACGTGCAGTAACTTTTGCAACACAGATTTGTTTGCATGACAACCACTACCAGTTCTCACATCTTAAGAAGCCACTGAATGCTCAACCCTTCAACTTATCAATAATTTACAAATAAACGAACCATCTTATCCAGCTAATTATATAATAACGGCTCTAACCAGTCAATTCCAACTCAAAATACCACTGAGACAGGAGAAACAAACAGAAAAAATAAAAATGAAAACAATAATGTGATTACTATGATCTAAAAGAACCTGTGTGGAACATGATCTGAAGAAGGTTGAACGCGCTCTAAGGAAACAACTTCTCCTCCGAAGTCGGCCTTAAATTTATTCACTGCCCGCACCATTTCAGCTTCAGGTCTCTGTCATGAGAGGATGTTACATTTTTAAGCAACAAAAATGGTCTACGACTACTTCAATATTTTTCATTTGAAACCGATCAAGATAAATATTTTTCAGTTTGCCCCATTGTGGCCTCTAACTGCTGTTTCTTTTTTTAGAAAGCATTATATTAAAATAAGCACTAGGGTAGTGACAACCATATTTACAGGGAAAGAGGAGAGCATAACCAGTTAATGTAATCTAACAATTACAGAGCGCCTATCCGATCTACTAATGATTCAGCCTCCTCTACAAAACCTTCTATACACCAAAAGTAAAACAGAAGAAAGCACTTCATTTCAAGATTCTGTAAGGAGTTGCCTCTGTTTTCAAAAAAATTCTAGAGTTTCTCTCCTTCCGTATAGTCCACCATATGCAAGCAGAAACCAATTTACACCATTATAATTCCAGCTCCTTAATAAGTCACAAGTGTTAAGAGAGCATACACCATTTGAGACCCACAATGTTCTTTTTTTTTTTTTATGACAATTTGAGACCCACAATGTTAAGGAACAGCTTCCACAAAAGGCTAGTGACAGGACAATGAAGAAATAAATGGCTATTGGATTCTGATTCTGAGCCACATAGACAGCATTTAGAGCATAAATGAAAACCCCTTATTGTCAAATTCTCTTGGGTTAGACAAGACACTTGCCACCAACCAAGAGAAGCGTAAAACCTTTTATATTTGAAAATCTTGAATGAGAAAGAACATGATTACAAATTTATCGGAGCTCAGATAGCATGAAAAATAAGGAGCTCCTTGAACATGTCCAGCAGCTGATGTGATTCAGGTGTGCATCCACATGTCTTTGCATACCTTCATGATAAGTATGAAGCTTTTATTTTTCTTACAACAGTTTCCTAATGAATGCCAAGTCCTAAAACTAGGTGCATTGTAGGTTAGATACTTTTATTTTGAGTAGAAGTGTAGAGCTAGATGCTTCTACTCTATTAGGTGACAATTTGTGAAGCACTAAGGTACACAGGCTTTATCTTCAATAGAGTAATGCTAATAAAGTGCACATATTAATTGCTACAGACACACTATTTATGAATATGTTGGTAAATAAAATGGAAAAGTGAAAAATATTGGTGCTTCATGTGCCAGATGATCGGGAGAAGACAAGGACCATTTACTAGTGCACTGCAAGTTGCACCCAATTGTGGTAGACTCTGTTGGAACTTGGAACTGATCTGGCATGGAGTGGACAATGCTGGATTCAATTTGAAGGGCTTGCTACACAACTGGAGAGAAGAAGATACAGGGAATCAATGTAGCCCCATTAGCTCTCATGTGGGTTCTTTGGAAGAAAAGGAACATGAGAACTTTTGAAGGGTAGAAATAACTTTGTACATTCAGGAATACCCTCCTTCTGTTGGTTAATTTTTGTTACATGCACAAAGTGCTTGTTTGTATAAATTGGGCGTCTCCTAGAGAACTGCAAATTTGTGCATGTTCTCTGTTTTTTAGTATATTGAATTATTGATTGTATATGGAGTTTGTATATCGGAAACAGCCTCTACCTCACAAGGGTAAGGTCTATGTTGTTGTTGTCAAAAAGTAAAAACAGATATTAAGTATAAGAAATAGATCTTTAATCTGAATTAAAACTTAAAATTTCATAGTTGTATTATACCGCTTGTACACAGTTTGTCCCAAACCAATAAGATTATTACTTTATCAGAAAAAAGATAATAAGAATTTAGTACAAAAAAGCTAATCGTTAATCTGAATTAAAAACTTAAATTGCATAGATGTATCCTAATCATAAATTTGCAATAGTTCTGGACTTGATTAGCATGGTTTTTACTTCATATATTCTACTTAGTTGGAATTTTATCACTTCCTTGGTTCATATAGCATTGTTTGTGTTTACAATTCTTTTTGCATTATATATGTATACTTTTTTATTTTTATTCATCAACACTTTCTTCGCTAAAATCACTCTTTAATTGTACTTCACACTTAAAGCACTGCATACTATTGGAGCTTTTATATCATTTTTGCCTTTGAGACACCTGTTAAGTCGGGGAAACACTAGCTGGAGCTGCAAAGTACATTGTTCTATAATTGGACGCTTCCATTGTGCTAAGAACAGATATTTCCAAAGAAATGGTAAGATATGGTTAAGAATTCTCGCAGATAACTGCATCTGCATCACTTCTTCTGTCGAAGTTGTGTCCTCTAAGTGATGGCTACAACTATTCATTTAAACTTACTTGTCTTTACTGTCCCATTTCTTACAAGAGACATTCAGATGTGAATATATTAGAGCTCAATTTGAAGGTAAGCAAAGAGGAAGTTCTTCGTATACTTTCAATATTAATGTGTTGTGAGCTTTCATGCGGAAAGAGTGTGAGTGTTTTACTTTTCTGATCAAGTGTCTTAATTTTTAACTTTCTCCCACAGTGATTGCTCTAAAGGGTTAAGTTATTTATGATATTGATACTGCTGCTATCATCTGGGCATTTCAGAGTGAAGTGTAACTATATTAGAACAGGTTAGTTATGAGAATTCAAAGGCCAAAAGTGAACATTCGAGTAAAGGAAATCAAATTTACCTTATATACACTTTCAGAAAGCACCATGCAACAAAGGATATCTTGCAAGTCAGCGACAGATTCAGCTTTAACAGCATGACAGAGATCCTGAAGTTGCTTCTTCCTCCTCTTGAATTCATCCTCCATCAGCTTCCTCTGCTCTCTGGCATCGGCCCAAGGCCACCGCACAACCATCTTCCATTGCTGTGGCCAAGTGATTTTCAACATCTTCGATTTTTGGCCTCTGATCCATGATTCAACTCTGCGTTGTAAAGACTCCATTGTTCAGGAACCCTAATCACACTTTAATTAACCGCCAGGACAACGGCGTCTCTGTTGAAGAATATCTCGACGGAATGTGGTTCCAGTTGCGTGTAAACTCCCGATTGTGATGACGAATCAGGATGTCGTCGTTAACGCATATGCCCAACACTAAAAAAACCTTTTATTTTTCTTTTTTCTAGAAGGAACCTCTTTTTTTTTTTTGGGGGAACTTACATAAATATTCTATATTAAAAAAATATTTATCATTTATAGCAATAATATTTTTTTTCACTTGATCATTTTTAGTACATTTATAATATAGTTTTAATACATATTACAAAATGGATTAATTACTTGAGTGGATCTTTTTTAAAAAATAATTACTTCTTTTAAATATATTCTTTAATTATTACCATTTATAGTAATATCTAACAATACTATGTATTTTCTTATATTTATCTTTCTCCATCGCCTCTTTCTTCTTTTTCTCTCTCGCCTTTTTAAATTTGTCTCTCTTTCTTGCTCTTTATCCCTTTCTTTCTTTCTTTCTGTTATTCTTTCTCCATTTCTTTCTTTTTGTACGTTGTTCTTTCTCCATTTCTTTTTTTTCTTTCTATACGTTGTTCTTTCTCCATTTCTTTCTTTTTGTACATTGTTTTTTCTCCTTTCTTTCTTTATGCTGCTCTTTCTCCCTCTCTTTCTATTGTTCTTTCTCCCTTCCTTTCTCTCTCTATTTTCTTTCGAATAGTAGTCAATAATTCATAGATGGAATAAAATTTGTATCAATAATTAATTAGACAAGTAATCTAATCGTAACAAATGAAGAGATATAATAAATTGCAAAATGAATTAAACTTGAATTAAGAATGTATTACACATATATTAAAGTTGAATTAGATGAGAATTAAACATGAATGCAAAATATAACAAACGAAAGAGTATTCTATGATCTGTAAACTGAATAAAAACCTGTATCAATAATGAATTAAACAAATAATCAAATCATAACAAATCAACCAATAAATTGCAAAATGAATTAAACTTGTATTAAAAGCGTATTACACCAATATTAAAGTTGAATTAGAAAAGAGAACTAAGCATGAATAAAAAACATAACTAATGAAAGATCAGACAACGGTCTGTAGAGTGAATTAAACTTGTATCAATAATGAATTAAACAAGTAATCTAATAGTAACAAATTAACCAAAAAACTGCAAAATAAATTAAATTTGTAGTAAAATTGTATTACACAATATTAAAGTTGAATTAGAAGAGAGAATCAAGAATGAATGAAAAACGTAACTAATGAAAGACAAGACAATCATCTATAAACTGAATTAAACTTATATTATTCGTGAATAAAACATGTATTTTATGTGTCTTATAAATTATTTTTGGTTTGTATCACTAAGACCGTGAGTGATGTTTGCAATATGTATTAAAAATGTATTGTGCATGTATTATAGGTGTGCTACCTAAATTACTTTAGTTGATATCATTAAAAAGGGAGAGAAGTTTGCAATATGTATTATAAATGTAGGATGTATTATTCATGATTTTAATACAATTTTAATACAATTATGAAACATATCTAATACAACTTTAATACAAACGCGATATAGTTCCGTAAACTTCATCCTTTTCGAGCTTTAATCTAATATTTCTCATAAAATCAATTCTAAACTTAACCAAACCCTCTTGAAATTGAGATATAAACTTCAAACGATATTTTCAATTATTCGTAGGAATAACCTATCCAAACTAATCGAAAACAAAAGAGAAGAAAGTAATCTAATCGTAACAAATGAAGAAACATAATAAACTGCCAAATAAATTAAACTTGAATTAAAAATGTATTACACACATATTAAAGTTGAATTCGAAATGAATTAAACACGCATGCAAAATGCAGCAAACAAAAGAGCATTCTGTGATTTGTAAACTGAATAAAACTTGTATCAATAATGAATTTAAACAAGTAATTTAATCATAACAAATTAACCAATAAACTGTAAAATGAATTAACTTGTATTAAAAGTGTATTACACAAATATTAAAGTTGAATTAGAAGAGAGAATGCATGGATAAAAAATGTAACTAATGAAACACCAGACAATGACCTATAGAGTGAATTAAACTTATATCAATAATGAATTAAACAAGTAAGCTAATAGTAACAAATAATAAACTACAAAATGAATTAAATTTGCATTAAAAGTGTTTTATGCAATATTAAAATTGAATTAGAAGAGAAAATTAATAATAAACAAAAAACGTTACTAATGAAAATAATCTATAGACTGAATTAAACTTGTACTATTCATGAATAAAACATGTATTATATGTATCTTATAAATTATTTTGGTTTGTATCACTAATAACATGAGTGATGTTTGCAATATGTATTAAAAATATAGTGTGCATATATTATAAGTGTGTTACATAAATCATTTGGTTGGTAACACTAAAAAGAGAGTAAAACTTGCAATATGTATTAGAAATGTATTGTTCATGAATAAAACTTATACTATATGTGTCTTATAAATTATTTGATTTGTATCACTAAGAAAATGAGTGATGGTTCAATATGTTTTATAAATGGATTGCTTATAAATAAAACTTATATTATATGTGTCTTATAAATTATTTTAATTTATCACTAAGAAAATGAGTGATAGTTGCAATATGTATTAAAATGTAATGTGGGTGTCTTATAAAGGTATTATTAGTGTGTTACCTAAATTATTCTTGTTAGTATCACTAAGAAAGGAGTGAAGTATGCAATATGTATTATAAATGTATTATTCATGAATAAAACATGTATTATATATATCTTATAAATTATTTTGATATGTATCACTAAAAAAAAGAGCGGTGTTTGCAATATGTATTACAAATGTATTGTTCCTATATTATAAATGTATTACGAGTGTGTTACTTATATTATTTTGGTTGATATCACTAAAAAAGAGTAAAGTTTGTAATATGTATTATAAATGTATTGTTCATGATTTTAATACAATTTTAATACAATTAGGAAACACATCTAATACAACTTTAATACAATTGCCATACAGTTCCATAAACTTCACCTTTTTCGAGTTTCAATATAATATTTCTCCTAAAATCAATTATAAATTCAATCAAACCCTCTTAAAATTGAGATATAAATTTCAAACGACATTTTCAATTATTTGTAGGAACAACCTATCCAAACTAATCACAAATTTGTAAAATTCAAATAATGAATTCAAAATTTGAAGTTTTATAATGACCATCAACGGTGAACTTTTGTTGCTGTACTTTTAGAGATTTGAAATTTCTACTTGAAAACATGATTTTGTACAAATTTTCATCTTTTCACTCCTTTTTGAGCCGTACCTTAGATAAAAATAATGAAATATGGGCAAAAATTGATTTGAAGATAGTTATTTAAATGAAATTTTTGAAGAAGAAGAAGAATATTTAAAAAAAGAAAAAAGAAAAAAGAGGAGGAGGATAATAATGATATAGAAAGAGATGAAGAAGAAGAATAAAAAAAAAAGAAGCGGAGGAAGATGAAAAAGGGTAGAGAAAGAGGCAATCGACTGTACAATTTTCTTAATTCCAAAAAATTGTTATATTTAGTTAGAAAAATTATATTGCCATAGATAGTAAATATTTATTTAATATAGCATATTTATGTGATTTACCCTTACAAAATTTACATATAATACAAGTTTTATTGATGTATAATACATTTATCACACATTTTAATACATTTATAATACAATATGTCAATTTCTTACCAAATAAGCATAATATATTTTTTAAAAAAACAGCTATAATACACATATATTGCATACATAATTCACTTTTAGTACATATTGCAGATTTAACATAGTATTGCTATAAATAGTAATAAATAAAAAATATCGCTAAAATCAATAATTATTTTGTTAAAAGGTACCCATCCAAGTAATTTTTCCTTTTTTGTCCTAGAATAAGTGAAAAACGAATCTTGTTTCGGATAATTCATAATAGTCCATCAAGTTTGTTTATTATTAGTATTATAATATAAATTATAATTTATAATTATTACTCCTTTCGTTCACACTTGTCATTTATTTCTAAAATAGTCCATCAATTGTTATGTTATGCACTTGGAAACTTGTAATCAAGTGGCTATTGAAAAACATCTCTGGACCTGTGCAATAAAAAAAATAGATTATTGATCCAATAGGTTTACATCTACTACATCAAAGGGGGAAATACATGGGATACTAACCCAAGACAAGCATCATGGGTAGTAAAATAGATATTGAAGGTGAAACCAAGGGTTGGACTCTCCTACGTTGACGTTATTAGGCGGGAGCATTATTCGATTAAACAGATGTACCACAAGCTAAGAGGGGACTTCCCAAAAGTGGAGTGGTGGAAACTCACATGTAACAACGATGGCGGTCCAAAATGGTTATTCATACTACAATTAGCGATGTTGGGAAAACTATATACTAAGGATCGACTAGCTACTTGGGGTATGATACATAATAAGAATTGTGCCCCATGTGAGGTAGAGGATGAAACAACTTATCGCTTGTTCTTCCACTGAATCTTTGATGAACGCTCAACCATAGCTCATCGAATACTAGGTGTGGGCGATCGTTATCTAGTATAAAACCCAATAAAGAGTTGGGGTCGAACCCACAAGGAATGGTACAAGTTCGAATTCAGTTAGGAAGTTATGAATGTAATCTAATTAGTGGTAGGAATAGAAATTATCGAAAACATACGATAAAATTGAAAGGGGTGACAACAAATGTCAGATTGAGGGGATTTGGTTTGTCAAGTAACAACTAAAACAATTATTAAAACAGGGGTTTCAACAAGATTAAGAGGATTATCGGGATGTGATCGATTATAAGCTAATTACACTATATAGATAATTAAAATTTAACAATAATTTGCTGAATCATTGTGGGTAGGCTAGGCTATAAGTGCAATAGTTTTCTCTCGAACAACTATTACGATTTAGGTGAGTTCTCTCGATCTCGACAAGCTTAACAAGATAAACAACCCACAACCTTAATGTATCCACTCTCTCAAGTTAGATAGGTAGAATTGAGTTTAGGATTCACTCTCTCGACTTGAACCTATATCAACCCAATACCTACAATCATTAATTGAAAGCTTTGGTTCCAAAACCCCTCTCTCAAGCATGCCAAGAACTCTAAGCTAGAATTGCATTTGCAACTACAATTCATGGATTAAAACACAGTTAATGATTAAATCCATATTAAAACAACAATTAAATCATTAAACAACAATACCCATAAGATAATTAAGCTAATAATCACATGATCACACCCCAAGAATTGGTTTTAGCTACACATCATAAAAAGAGAGAAATGGTTACCAAACACATTAGCCATGATCTGGGTAAAGGTTCCCAAGTCTTTACAATGGTCTAAATTGAATAAATTCCAAAACCCACTTACAAATCTTCAAGTTTAGGCTTCAAAAGCTTCAAAGTCTCCAATCAAAACTCAAAAACTCAGAGAAAAACTCAAAAACTCAAACTCAGGGAATCAGAACTGGAAGAACTTCCGAAATTTCATTTAAAATTTCAATTTATAGTTGCCCAATTTTTGGCCTGAAAGACCATTGGGCGAAGTAAGTTGGGCCTCGCTGAACCAGTCGGCGATCAACCCTCTGTTCCAATCCATCGCCGGTTTGCATTGGCCTTTTATCTTCAGAATTTTGTGACTTTAGGCTATCAAGCTTGCCATCACGGAGTCGTTTGGTGATTCGCCGACTGCCCACTTCTGTCACCAAATTGGTTCTTCCCAAGGGCTAGCACACTGCAACTTTGGGTGAGCTAAAAAGCCACTCGGCAGTTCATCTAGTGGTCTTGGCAATCACCAAGATCGCTTTTCTTCACTTCTTCAGCTTGTTTGCTCCTTTTGTCTGATAGTGTTCTTGCCTTGCTCCTTAGCCTTCATAGCTGCAAATCAATGCTTTAACATTATTTTTGAGCATAAATTAGGCATATGAAGACACTAAAACTATCAAAACAAAGCCCTAAATGAGTCAAAATCTCAGACTCATCAACACCCCGAACTTAAACTTTTGCTTGTCCTCAAGTAAAAATCAAGATTAATTGGCTCAACAAGGATGTCTACAAACAGTGTTGTTGAAGACTCAGCATGAATGCATACAAAGGTTCAAACTACACATATAATGCTCAATTATGCACTCAAAGATTCAAATTGTGACTTACTATTATCAAGTGTACTCAAGCTCACAATGCTTGCTTCAAATGCAATTTTAAGCTCAATAAAGGTACTCAAATGCCCTCACAAAAAAGATGATTCCATAATCACACAAAAATTCTCAACAATTTAAAGTTCCGGAATCACATACAACTCTTACACTCACAAAGATGAACACATGCATGACTCCACCCATAGGCTTGCCCTTATTTTCCAATCAATATTCGTTTCAGCTCACTCAAAATCACAAAGGTCTTTTCAAGGCTTGTAATGGGGCCGAGTGTAAAGATATAATCATTTAGGCTTAGTGGATTCTACCTTCATGAAGTATGGACTGAAAATTACTTTTTCTCCTTCTCTTTCACATTCAAACATGTTTATAATCCACCCCATTATTCAACTAAACATGAATCACTGGATACCCCATTTCTTTCACTATTTTCACACACTTTATTTCACAATTTTTTCTCTTTTTCAGTCTTTTTCTTTTCTTTCTTCTTTTTCTCTTTTTTTTTTATATGGAGGAGTTCCATGTTTTTTCAAAACAATCCATCAAAGGGGGATTTTTCACACTTCTTGACTTTCCTTCTTTTTCACCATACCCCCAACTTAGGCTTTTAGCCTAAGTTGGCTATTCAAACGAACCAATACTTCATGAAGGTTATGTGTGATGGGATAAAGAGGTCAAAGTTGTTCAAGTTTCTTCCAAAGAAAACGCTATGCTTAAAAGGTGCCAAGCAAGGTTCACACTTCTCACAAGGTTGGCCACAAAGAGGTATACTGTCAAATTGACTCACTCTTCAAAACTCTTTCCTAAGATCATTTCAATTGCTTACTTCACTCAATCAATCGAACCAATGGGACAAATTCTAGGTGTCATCAAGCACAATGTTCAAGGTAACCTCACCACACTAAGGCATTAATACAAGTATCAAACAAGACTCCACACTTTCTAGATAGCATATATTGTTTATCACAAGAGACTCATTCGACAACTGGCTAGTCACAACGAGATGCTAAAAGTTCACATATTGCCTATGTAACTTAGTTTGCCTCATCGTAGCTGCACATTTATTTTGTTCAATTAAGAGCATTATTCAAATCATCGGTATTAACCATAACCGACACTCAAATTTGCACAAGTACAACCACAATCACTCACGAAAGAGGTGGCAAAATTTTAAAACTCGATTCAAAACCATTTTCAGATTAAAACAATGGGCCACAATTTATCCACAATCCAACAACCAAGGTAATATATAAACCAATAAACTCTAATATTCACAAAACACAATCAAAAGCAAACCAATGTTAATAAAACAACCACAAGAGATAGGTATGGAAATACCTCACCCCACCAACAAAATACGCAGTTATCCTCAAATGCAACAAAAAACAAAAACAGTCTAGAAAGTAACAGAGAAGGAGGTAAGAAAATCATCCTGCCATGTTAGGCCTGGGGTGAAGTCTGCATATCCACAACTCCCTCTGTCGGGGCATCAGTGGCTGGTATCTCAACATCATTGGCTTAACTGGAGCCCACCATAGGTGTGTCCTAAAGCAATGCCTGCCTAGCAGTCTCAAACATGGCACCCTCTAAGTCAACTAGATCATCATAGACTGTCTCCTCACGAACACCAAGCTGCTCCTTATCTGTCTCAGCCTCTGACTCAGTAACAACATCATCAGCTTTAGTCTCATCTCCAGTGGTAGTCGAAGGCACCTCAGAACAAGCTGGAATATCTACACTCGGCATGTCGGGAATCTCTACCGTCCCAAACAGCATAATCAAATTAGTGGACTTCAACTGGTCCACATCTTTCCTCAACCTAGTAATATCGGCCTTCAAGGCCGTCACCTCCTCTATAGTACCACATGTCTGCTCACAAGCTGCGACTTTAACCGTAAGGGCATCCAGTGCTAGCTTGTAATCCCTCATCTCAGTCCTAAGTAGGGCCAAGGCAGCTGCTATCACCCTCTCTATCATCCCATGAATAAAAGCCTCAACCTATGAGGCACGTACATTGGCTGAATGAGCCAGATGATCCATCTTATACAACATGGCCTAGGTGATAGGGGTCGAGAAGCAGAAGCAGGAGCATTAGAAGATCTGGGGCGAGGGGATGTAATAAATGAACTTGGAGTCTCAAAAGAAGAATGTTCAGAAGTACCTAAAGGCCTACTAGTTTTAGGGGGCATAATTTCCTCTGTCAGCAACATGTCAACATCAACCTCTGGGGAAGTATCCACCTGTGCTGCCCTCCTCCTGTCAACCTCGTCCCGTAAGTACTCGACATCAATACGTCGGATGTTAGTAGAGGAGGTGGGCGTCACCTCCATATTCGTCTTTTTATATCTAAGAACACATGCATATCTGCATAACTCGGTGATCAACACCGAGAATGGGAGTGAGGTTTGTCTTTTCTTGGCCCTCATGGCCATCTTCTTCTCAATCAATTACCCCAAATTCAGCTCCTGGCAAGCAATGATAGACCCTAGACAGGTTGCCTTCGGGTGTCTGAGGATGGACTCATTCTGGGATGGTGTTATGATGCTACTAATGAACCCGAATCAGTATTTGGCAGCAACATTCAGGTCCTTCTTCTCTATCGGAGAACCTGCCTCTATCCACCACTGGGTGACATCGGAGATAAGAGAAGCCATCCACCCCTTAAGGTCCTTCAAGGTCTTCGTTTGGACCAAGTCGATATACCTGTGCATAATATCCAAAAAGTAGCCCAGTACTACATTTATGTTTGAACAACACATTTAATCTTTTTGCCGCAAACCATTACAAAGTCAATTGGCCTGAATATGATGGCCTTCTTCTTTCCGTTAGGGACCAGCTCACCACAGGCCGAATAGAACTCCCTGACCCAATTGGGAATGTAGGGGCCCAGGGGTTTTGTGAAGATTTTGAACTTGTGGTATTTCAGAGTTCTCCATACCTCTGGGTATCTGTCCACTACACCATCGGTATATAATTGTTTCTCCTTTAAAATGGTCCTCAAACCCTTCGCCTTTAGTTGATTTAGTGATCGGGGATGAGGACCTTGCACTGGTGGTGCCTGGACCACTGGATGTGCTGGAGGTGGAGCTGAAGTTGAAGAAGCTGGGGGAGTAGGCTCTAGAACCCTAGTCGAATCATGTAAGGACTTGGAGCGTAGCTCAGCTTTTTGGGCCTGTAGTAGTTTGTCATCCTCCGGCTCAGAGATGGGAGCCGGAGAATCACTTTGAGATTCACTCCTATTGTCGGAGCTGGTGAGGTGTGTCTCGTATACTCCCTCACTATCGGAGCTTGCCTGTGGTGTCTCAACCACGGGCGCCTTGCCTTTTCTTTTGCCTCTCTTTGGAGGTAGTTTTGTCTCTTTTGTTTGAGATGCAACGGCATCCTCATTGATGGTGATTACGTGTGCCCGCTTCTGGGGTGGTACGTCTTTGCCTGATACCTTGGGTCTATCCATGCTTGCAAAATAACATGAAAAACATTAGAAAAATTTCAGAAAAACTACTGCAGGAAGACTCGCTGAACTGATCAGCAAGTCGCCGAACCAATTTGGCGAGCCAGGCTGGGCTCGCCAAAAGTTCCGGAACAAGAAATTTCAAAAATTCAAAGCTGGTCGGCGATGTCCAGGTCCATTCGGTGGATCACCGACACCAATCAGCGATCTAGAAGTAGCTCACCGAAAGTTATAATGTAATTAAAGAAATAAGGGCACAGAAGGGCGATCAAGAAGCACTTTTGGCGAGTCGCTGAGTGAAATCGGCTAGCTTAGGCTTATCGCCGAAAGTTACAAAATAAAACTCAACATTTTACGAAAATTAAGAGTCATCCAAGGGATGTTTGGCGCACCATTGAACCACTTGACAAACTCGACCCTACTCGCCAAATAGCCATTCGTGCTAGTTTTTCACCCCGCTCTTCAAAATCAAGCCCGCATCCCACAAAAACAAAATCAAACACTTACACTATGAAATTAAAGCAAGACCCATACTACCCATGCCCTCGGGATACTCTGACTTCCCCCGATTTGGCCAAAATTGACTAATTGACATCTTTTACCCTTAAGAATGACGTCAACCGCTCTATCATCGGGCAAACTACGACAATTAGCACAATTCAGGGTTACTCAGACTTCACCCTGCTAGGCCCACGATATATTTAACACAACCCAACTATTTAATCAATTTTAGACACGGGAATCAACCATTTACAATCAATTAGGCACGAATTCATTTAAATACGAGCAATCCAACAATCACATTATCAATCCAACAACACTCCACAAATATATCAACAATAAAATATCGATTTCATTTGATTTCAACCACATATAGAGTTTGGGGTTCGAAAAACCAATCTTTTATGTCGAAATAGATTTTAAATGCTAGCGGCAACGAAATCCCAAAATCAATCCTGAGCAAAGATCTCAATAAAACAAGAGTAAAATGCAAAAATATGAAAGAACTAATATCGGATAAGAGAGTGCGGGAGTTGAAAAGTAGGAAAGTGAAAGGATTTTGAAATTTAAACTGTTTTGCCTTTAAAATCTTTCAGTTCGTGCGCCAGTCGGTGGAGTAAGTCGTGCTCGCCAACCCACTCGGCGATGTGTTGAGTGGTATTTTGGCTTGCCGAGTTTTATAGAACTCCCAGCAATTTGGGGTTCAAACGACGGACAAAGTTGGTCTTGTCGATCTGTTTGGCGATTTACCGATCGAGCTTTTGGGTTGCCGAGTTTTGTAGAATCTTCCATTGAGCTAGGTGGTTCAAATGGCGGTCCAAATCAGGCATTCTGACCTATTTGGCGTGTCGCTGATTGGACTTTTAGCTTGCATATTGCCCATTTTCCAACACTTTCGCTTTTTCAACCTGCAAAATCAACGCCCATTATTCAAAAACAACATTTAAAACATCAAAAACTTGGGTTGCCTCCCAAGAAGTTCCTTATTTAACATCATGACATGACGGAAATACCAATTCAAGCTTTATTTTTGGGGTTGGCCATTGTGTCACTAGGCAACCCTCCTTTTGGCATTGGATTTAAATGAGTCAAGATTCGACCCATTTGTGTATCCAACTGTTTAATAGAGACTGAGTGAGAAGTCACCCTCTAATTGAGAGTTGACATGTATCTTTCCTTTTCACCATCCCTTTCTTTCCAAGTACATTACGATCACGCCATTCCCTATCATGATCTCTCTATCCATCATCTCTATTCCAACCCGGATTCCCACCCAGCCTTGGATAGTTTGACCGAAAATCTCCTCCTTGATTTGCAAGGAAGTTCAATTCTTCATTATACAACACCTCAAATTGCACTTCTTCGGGGTTTGCTCCACCAATGCCAATAACATTTACACTCTTCAAACTACTACCTATCACATTTTTCACCAAGATATTCAACTGGGTCATCATTTTGGCCATGTTTTGGTCTCTTTCTTGATCCTTCTCGATCTACTCTTTCGTCATCCTAAAAGTAAAAGGTGACACTTGGTCTTTACGAGTGTACCACGCTCTATTGATATTGGTTATGCCATCAACAAGTTGAGACGCTACCTCATAAGGTTGTTGTATTAATCCTCCGGGAACAAGTTAATTAGTAACACGTTTGTTCACTGAGTCAAGACTCGTATAGAAGTATTGTAGCAATATGTGGTTTGGCAGTCCGTGAGTAGGACATTGAAGCACCAACTTCTGAAATCTCCGCTATGTGTTGTGGATTGGTTTACCTTCCAAGCATTTGAAACCTTGGATACTATCTCTGAGCGTCATCATCTTTGAGGGGGGAAATAATCTCACATAGAACACTGTGGTAAGCTTATCCCAAGTGGTGATGGAGTTCCTCGGTAGATCAACTAACCATTTGGTAGCTTCACCCATCAAAGAGTATTGGAATAACTAGAGATGTACTTATTCTTAAGAGATGTTCTTGAATAAGAATGAACCACATACGTCCACGAGTTCCGAATTTGCTCATGGGGTTCCTCATGAGCTAGCCCTCCATATAGCCCTTTCATTTGTAAGAGTTGTAGCATTGTGCTAGTGACATGGAAGACGACATTCCCCTCAGCAGGAGGTAGACATATTGCACCAACACCACCTAATTGAATTAGGACATTCACATCAATATCGTCTTGGTGGCCAACTTGGCTACCATTACTCCCATTCACGCTTATTTCTTTCACTGTTCAAACAGACCAATACAAACACAAAACAAAGTAAGTCGATTCAACTACAACACAAGAAGATTACAATTCAACTTTAATAATAGAATTCTAAACAACACCACTCTCCAGCAGTGTCGCCATTTTTGATGAACGCTCAATCATACCTCATCTAATACTAGGTGTGGGCGATCTTTATCTAGTATAAAACCCAACAAAGAGTTGGGGTCGAACCCACAGGGAGCGGTACAAATTTGAATTCAGTTACAAAGCTATGGATATAATCTAATTGGTGGTAGGAATAGAAATTATAGAAAACATTTGAAAGGGGTGACAACAAATTTTAGATTTGGGGGATTTGGTTTGTCAGGTAACAACTAAGACAATTACTAAAACATGGGTTTCAACAAGATTAAGAGGAATTCTCGGGATGTGATCGATTATAAGCTAATTACACTATATGGGTAATTGATATTTAACAATAATTTGCTAAATCATTGTGGGTAGGCTAGGCTATAAGTGCAATAGTTTTCTCTCGAACAACTATTACGGTTCAGGCAAGTTCTCTCGAACCTCGACAAACTTAACAACATAAACATCCCACAACCTTAATGTATCCACTCTCTTGAGCTAGATAGGTATAATTAAGTTTAGTATTCACTCTCTCGAGTTGAACCGATATCTACTCAATACGTACAATCATTAATCGAAAGCTTTGGTTCCAAAACCTCTATCTCAAGCATGCCAAGAACTCTAAGCTAGAATTACATTTGCAATTACTTGGATTAAAACACAACTAACAATTAAATCCACATTAAAACAATACTCATAATATAATTAAGCTAATAATCGCATGATCACACCCTAAGAATTGGGGTTTTAGCTACACATAATAAAAAGAGAGAAACGGTTACCAAACACATTAGTGATGATCTGGGTAAAGGTTCCCAGGTCTTTACAATAGTCTAAATTGAATAAATTCCAAAACTCATTTGGAAATCTCCAAGTTTAGGCTTCAAAAGCTTCAAAGTCTTCGATGAAAACTCAAAAACTCAAAGAAAAACTTAAAAACTCAAACTCAGGGAATCAGAACCGGAAGAACTTCCAAAATTTCATTTAAAATTTCAATTTGTAGTTGCCCAATTTTGGCCGGCCGAAGTAAGTTGGGCTTCGCCGAACCAGTCGACGATCCGCCCTTTGCACTAATCCATTGCCAGTTTGCATTGGCCTTTTGTCTTCAGGGTTTTGTGACTTTAAGGGATCAAGGTGGTCATCGCGTAGTCGTTCGACTATTGGCCAACTACCCACTTCTGTCGCCAAATTGGTTCTTCCCCAGGGTTGGCACACTGCAACTTTGGGTGAGCTAAAGAGCCACTCGACGGTTCGCCGAGTGGTCTTGGCGATCACCAGGATCACTTTTATTCACTTCTTTAGCTTGCTTGCTCCTTTTTGTCTGGTAGTGTCCTTGCCTTTCTCCTTTGCGTTCATAGTTGCAAATCAACACTTTAACATCAGTTTAGAGAATAAATTAGGCATTTGAGGATACTAAAATTATCAAAACAAAGCCCTAAATGAGTCAAAATCTCAGACTCATCAATCTTCTCCAAAACTGTGTGGAAAGCACTGCTCCGTTGGTAAGGGATTGATAGAAATCTAATGGGATGGAAACAAGAGATTGGTTGGGCAAGGACTAATGCTAAGGGACGAAGTACTAAGGCTGGAATCTATCGTATGACACTTGCTGCTTGTGTGTATTACATATGGTTAGAGAGAAAGTACATACAATTTCAAGGAAAGAAAAGGCCTGCAATGAAACTCACTAAAAGTATTATACAAGACATTCATGATAGAGGCTATTTGTTTCTAAAGTTAGCACTAGGGGTTGTCATTCGGTATTCGGTTCGAGTTTTTCAAATTTCGGGTTTGTTAATTTGGTAATTGGTAGTTTAAAGTAGATATCAAATACCAAAATTTAAAATTTTGATTTGATAATTCGGGAAATGGTAAATTAAACTTCGGTTTGGTACGGTATTCGATAATACCATATTGAAGTTATAGTGGATTGTATTACAAAGTTAATACTATTTCTCCAATTATTTCTATTTTTTTATGTGGAGGAACGATATAATAGAATATTAACAAGTAAGAAGACATCAAGAAAAGCAAATTGATACAACTAAAAGACATGTATTTGGATTGTTCATGCTTATTCTATAATTTTCTCTTTGGAATTGTATTAATGATTAATGGATATGTTGATATATGACCTTCATTAAGTAAATAATTTGGTATTCCGTAAATACCGAATACCAAATGGTATTAATGTCTCATACCAAACCTAAATCTAAATTCCATAATTCTAAAATTTTACTGTCGAATACCATACCAAATACCAATTGCCATTCAAATTTCCAAAAAATTTTGTTCGATTCGGTAATTTAGTTTTCGCTATTTTATGTCCAGCCCTAGTTAGCATACCAATTGAGACAGATGAATTTCTAAGTAAGATGAATTTTCCTAATAATGTAGGATTAGTTGCAATGAAGAACGATGAAGTAGTTTGGTTCGTTAGTTTTTTTTTTCTTTTTGGTTGTAAGCAAGTGATATGTGTCGGCCTAAAGTCGAACATGTTTGACTTCTTGGGTTATGCTTTATTTGTACATATTCTTTCCCGGTAATACAAAGTTATATTTATCGAAAAAAAAGACAATTGTTTTTTCCATGCTTTATCCTCAACATTAAATACTTATTCTTCAAATCATTTTTCAAGACCTAATACTAAACATCATTTAATAGATATCGTGTAGTTAAATACTTAAATAAGTAATTATTTCCTTAATGGGTATTTCAAATCAAGTGGTGACAAGTAAAAATGAACGGAAGGAGTGTAACATAATATAATAGTAAAAAAAATTGCATGTAGAGTTTTGATAAATAAAATTGGTATATAGTGTAGTTATATTGTTTTGACGAAAAATGACTTTGTTGTTGTAAATAATGAAATTTGGATGTCCCGTAGAAAATTCAGACTTCATGAGTTTTAGGATTTAGGCATGACTTTGAAGGATACAAATACATTCCTACCTTTTATATATATATTCCTCGTACCTTCAGAAAGATATATATTAAAATATTGGAAGAAAACACATTACTACTCTTTCTCTTCTTTTCTTTGTTATTTAACTTCTAATATCTTTATTTTATAACATGTTATCAATACGAAGTCTCTTATAAGATATGTTTCGGTGATATAACTATTTTTATTTTCAGATTCTTAACACAAGTATACATTTGAATTTGTCAGTTTTATATTCTCTAAAAAAATATAAGGTGGTAATAAACTTTATTAATTGATGAAAATAAAATTTCTTATTAAAGAATACTGCATATGATATTCTTAATTTTCAATGGTTAAAAGTTTATTATTTTAATCTAATTTGACTCTTTTTATGGTAGTGTTTATCATGTAAAATTTGTCAAAATTGAAATTTGTGGCACTTGATATTCTGGCAAAAATTATTTATCATGGGTACTTGATTCTGAAATTCACCTAGACACTAAAGATCTTGGTACCACCATTACTGAGGGTAATGCAAGATCGAGTCAGGACAAAGCAAATGGTATGATTTTTTCGTCATCATTTGGATGAAAAACGTCGAATATTTGATAGTGAAAGATCCACTTGAATTGTGGAATGATTTAAACTATATATGAATATAATTCTATTTTATATAAAATAACTTTCCAATTAAAATTATGTGGGAAAAATATAACAGATAAAGCTATGTTGAAAATGACTTACTACTTTTCATGCCTCAAATCTGGTGTTACAACATCATTACCACAAATGAGATTTAAAAGTCTTTTGATTTAATCTCATGCCTTCTTGTGGCTGAGAAACATAATACCATTTTGTTGAACAATCATGAAGCCCGTCCCACTGAAACTACTCCATTATCGAAAGCAATTGTGGTAGAAGCATATGGCTAATTTGAAAGAAGACAAAATAAAAATTGGGGCCATAATAATGTGTGTGGATGTGGCAATAGCAGAAAACAACATAATAATCATCGTAGTGGTGGTCATTATAAAAGAGAGAACAATATGGGTTCTCAAGGTACTCCTTTAAGTGACAACTGTCATCATTGTGGCATGAAAGGCCATTGAAAGTATGAATGTCAGATGCTTCAATATTTTGTCAGGATTTATCAAAATTTCTTTTTAAAAAAGGGCAAATAAAGGTGGCATATCTTATTCTAATGCTCAGATGGAGTCACACTTGACATTTGAAAAAAATGTTGAGGCAAGACCTTAGCAAATGTACAATGATAATATTGAAGTGAATTTGATTTTGAAGAATGATGATTTTGTTGACCTCAATAATATTACTTATTTGGAGGTTGAAGACTTCTTTGGGGATCGTAACTGATGTTTGATTTTATGTTATGATAAACAATATGTTGTTGATTTCTTATGTGCTTTTGATTATTATTTTTTTATGTTTCTTTTATTTTAAAATTTTACAATAAAATAACATAAAGACTTAAGTTTTCTGGCAATGTTGCTAGTCATCTTATCTCTTATGATGTACTTTTATTTTATGAAGATGAATAAAATTTTTCAATCTTCAATTGGATCCAAGATGAGTAATAGAGGTATGTGCCTTCTGGATAGTGCTACAACTCACACTATATTAAGAGAAAAAAAAAATTTCTCTCATTTGATTATGAAAGGGGTGAATGTTAATATAATATTTGACAGTACAAAAATAATTGAGGGCTCTCGGAAAGCAACCTTATTACTACATGGGGGAACAATATTGGCCATTAATAATGCTTTGTATTGTAGTAAGTCTCAAAGAAACTTGTTAAATTTCAAGGTTATTTGCTAAAATTACTATCATATTGAGTTTGTTAATGAAGAAAATGTTTAATACCTTTATATTACTACATTATAAAGAGAAAAAGATTTGTGCATGAAAAAATTCTTTGCACTTTCTTCTGAGTTGTACCACACAAGTATTGACGTTGTTGAATCACATGTCATGATAAATAGAATGTTTATTGATCATAATGATTTCATCATTTGGCAAGACCGATTGGCCCTTTCCAATTATAATATGATGCGTATAAATTTTAGTTTCCCTTTCACTCGAACACTGTAAGGCTAACTCAAATTCTGAATTCAACCTGATAAAATGTAAGGAATGAGTTCAAAGTGGACTTGAATTGATGTCACATGAATTACAAAAAATATACACGTACAAGAGTCGATATATTAAATCAATGTAAGAAGCATAGAAAGAGTGACATTAGAATATCAAAACAAAATTTCTATACTATTATTGCAAATAGTGTCAGATGTAGAATTTTCATTGAGAGGGTTCAAAATATAAAATGTGAAAAAAAAAAAAAAGAATGTTAACCAGACTTGAAAACGTGAAGTTTAAAATGTAGCCAAATTGAGTTAATTAGTGATTTTGGGAAAAAATTGAATGAGATGAATTAATATAATTAACTAACGAGCTTCTTAATATTTAGAAAAATAAAATAATTAACCAATTATCTTAAAAATAATAACTATTGACTAACTAATACTAATTAACAAAAAAAAAATTGAGACGATTTTTGAATATTCAACTCGCAACATGAGTTTTGCGAGATTGTTGGCTCAAATTATAAGGTTGAGAGCACAATTATCCGTCTTGATAATGCTGATGAATTTACATCTCAATCCTTCAATGATTATTGTATGTCCATTGGACTAACAGTTAAACATCAGGTTGCTCATGTTCATACTCAAAATATATGATCTAGAAGAATTATTGATTAAACGTCTCCAGTTGATAGCTAAATCATTACTAATGAGGACAAAACTTTTTCTTTCGGTATGGGGAATGCTATTTTGCATGCAACAACACTTGTGTGCATAAAGCCAATTAGTTTTCATGATTTCTCCCCTCTACAGTTGACTTTTGGAAAGGAGCTAAATATTTCTCATCTTAAATTTTTCGAATGTGCGGTATATGTTCCAATTGCTCCACCATAATACACAAAGATAGATCCCTAAAGAATATTGAGAATATATGTTGGGTATGAATTTTCTTCTATTATAAAATATTTGAAATCTATGACTGAAGATTTATTTATAGTAAGATTTGCTAATTGTCATTTTGATGAACTTGAATATCCAACATTAGGGGAAAAGCATAAGCAATTGAAAAAAGAGAGAGATTGGAATGCAGTATCACTATGTCATTTAGATCATCGAACAAATCAATGTGAACAAGAGGTTCAAAAGATGATTTATTTGTAAAATATTTCAAATAAACTACCAAATGCATTTACTAACCTTCCAAGGGTTACTAAATCTCATGTTTCAAATGCAATGCTCCAGTTCAAATCGATATTCAGAACAAACTGTTAATTTAAATGAGTCTAGACCACATTTGAAATGTGGTAGACCAATTGGTTCTATGGATAAAAATCCTTGAAAAAAAAAAAAGGAGAAATGATCATAATATGATAGTGAGTGCTCAAGGAGAGCACCAAGACATAACAAATAATGAGACAACAAAAAAGATTGAGATATCTAAAATAATGAGAATGAAGAGATCTCAATAATTTATATTTTGACAGGAAAAATGTGGAACCCAAATGATGTTGTGGTTGGTAATATTTTTGTTTAAAATGTTGCTATTGAAATAATGCAATAAGATGAGTATCTTGAACCAAAATATGTTGATGAATGTAGATAGAAAAATGATTAGCCAAAATGAAAGGATGCAATTCAAGCATAGTTGACTTTATTTGAAAAACGTTAAGTTTTCGGATCAATAATTTGAATACCTGAAGATGTCATTCCAATGGGGAATAAATGAGTTTTTGTGTAAAAATGAAATAAAAGAGGTGAAATCGTAAGATATGAAGCACGACTTGTAGCCCAAAATATTTCACAAAGACTTGACATTGACTTTGTAGAAACATATTCTCCTGTAGTGGATGCTATTACCTTCAAGTATCTAATAAACTTGGCAGTTCATGTAAATCTTGTAATGCACCTAATGGACATGGTCACTACCTATTTATATGGCTCATTGGACCATGATATTTTAATGAAAATTTTTGAAGGATTCAAAGTTTATGAAGCATACAATGATTCTCAATAAACTTGTTCAATAAAGCTTCTTTATACAAAATGAAACGATTGGGATGAATGTGGTATAATCACCTTAGCAAATATTTTCAACAAGAAGGATTTAAAAGTTACCCAATTTGTTCTTCTGTCTTCATGAGAAGGTCTGGATCTAAATTTGTCATGATAATTATATATATTGATGATTTGGATATCATTGGAACTCCCAAGGAGCTTTCAAAGGCAATAGAATTGTCTGAAAATAAAATTTAAAATGAAAGACCCCGAAAAGATAAAATTTGATCTTGGACTACAAATTGAACATTTTGAAAATGAAATATTTTTCCATCTATCAACATATACTGAAAATATATTGAAAATATTTTTAATGGATAAAACATATCCATTAAGTAGTCTGATGGTTGTGAGATATCTTGATATTAATAAAGATCCATTCTGGTGTCATGAAAATGAAGAAGAACTTGTTGGTGTTGAAATAATATATCTTAGTGCAATTGGTGCATTAATGTATTTTGTCAATAATTCTGGATTAGATATATCTTTCTTGGTAAGCTTGTTAGCAAGGTTTAGTTCTTCTCCAACACGAAGACATTGAAATGAAATTAAGCATATATTCAAATACATCCAAGGGGCTATTGATATGAGATTGTTTTACTCGAATGAATCCAAGTCACAATTGATTAGTTATGCAGATGCAAGATATTTGTCTAATCCCTATATAGGTTGCTCGCAAACATGATATTTATTTACATGTGGTGGTAAAACTATATCATGACATTCAACAAAATAAACTGTGATTGCCACTTCTTTAAATCATGCAGAGATAATAGTCAATCATGAAGCAAGTCGAGAATGTGTTTGGTTAAGATCAATAAATCAACACATTTAATAAACATGTGGCCTTTCTTTGGAAGGAGAGTTCCAATAATATTTTATGCAAACAATGTTGCATGTGTAGCATAACTAAAGACATGATACATTAAAAAAGGTAGATGAAAACACATTTCACCAAAATTCTTTTTCACTGATGATCTTCAAAAGAAGGGTGATATAGATGGTCAACAAGTTTGCTCAAGTGATGATTCAATAGATATGTTTACTAAGGCATTGCCAATTTTAACTTTTGAGAAATTGATATACAAAACTAAAACGTGTCGTCTTCAAGATATTAAATGATATTTTCATCAGGGAGAGTAAATACACACTGCATTCTTTTTTTCTTAACTAACGATTTTGTCCCACAACGTTTTCCTTGATAAGGTTTTTAAGAGACAATAAATAATACATATTAAGAATAACAATGTACACTCTCTTTTCTTATTCTAGAATTTCTTTATACACATACATCAAAGTGGGAGTGTTGTAAATAATGAAATATGGAAGTGCTGTAGAAAATCCACACTTCATGACTTCTAGGACTTAGACCTGACTTTGAAGGATACAAATACACTTCTACCTTCTATATATATTCCTCTTACCTACAGAAAGATACACATTGAAATATTGGAAGGAAACATATTACTACTCTTTCTCTCATTTCTTTTATTATTTAACTTCTAATATCTTTATTTTATAACACTTTTCACACTTTTTAGGGTTAGTAAATGACTTATTTATATGTTTTAACTTTTTTTTTTTTCTAATTTATGAGTAAACCCATTTAATTTTATTCTCTCTTTTTAAACTTTTTCATTAGTTTGTGGGTATTTCTTTCTTCTCTCTTCTTTAAAATTTATCATTCTTTTTTATTCTTCCCTAAAATAACTCTCTCACTAGATTGGGCATAAATATCAGAAAATAAAAAATTGAACTAAACCAAACTAATTCAGTTCTTCGATTTTAGTTCTTCTGTTTTTCGATTTGGTATTGGTGTTGTTTTTTCAAAGTTCTGTTCTTGACATTGGTGTTCAGTGTAAGGGTCTCATAATTTTAGGGCGACGAAGAACCTAACTTTTATCACAACATTCTTTGGGGTTCCCAAATTGGAACTATGATCTAGAGTTCGACCATGGCAAAATTATAGTAAGGGATGTTCTTGGTAAAAAAAAAATTTTGCGATGTTGCTTTTAGTACTAGTCTAGCATACATGGGGAATCTTAAAAAGATAGTTTTGTCTAAACCTCCGCTTCTCCTTCCTTCCTTAGCCAATGCATCAACTACCCTGTTCTACTCCCGGTACACATGCATCGCCATTGAGATTCCTAGGTTCTTCATCTATGAACTGCATTTAGATATTATGTTAGCATATGAAAAGTAACCTTTTTGAATCATTGAGACAATGTTAGCACAATTAGTATTTAGTTCTAAGGAAATTGGGTTCTTTACTCTAGCAAGCTTTAAGCCTTGCATAATTCCATTGAATTCTTCTTGAGAAGCAATGGTATGTTTGAGTTTCTTGGTGAAACCCCAAATCCATTGCTCATGGTGATCACAGATCACCCCACCTATCTCACCTGACCTTGGTTCCTTACCTGTTGCGCCACAGTGTTTAGTTTGTAGATGTCTTGCATTGGCGGTATCCATTTGACTTGGATGTCAATCCTTTTTAATGATTTGGATGTTCATTGCTTAATAGCATATGGTATTCATTATCATTGGCGATAACATGGTTAACTTGCACATGGTGCTTGTTTTTATTAAAGACGTTTCCATTCCTGTTAATCCAGAGGTTCCAAAGGCTGAAGAGGATGATAGTATCCTAGGGTAGCCATTGATTAAACTTGGACTTGCTGATTGAGCTCCAGTTTATAGTCCAATTATAAGAGGTCATATAGGAGGTGTCGACAGAAGTAGTAGTGCTGCTTTTCTGGGAGAGGCTTTTCCAAAAGATTTTTGTAACATCTTGGAAATTGATAAGTTGGATTTTAAAAAAGAAGTTCAAATTTTGGCACTAGTCCAGGAACTACGTGTCCTATTCACGGACCGTAGGAAGACCTACGAGCCACAAAAAGAAAGTTGTAGGATCATGATTTGAGTTTTGAAAATTTAAGTCCCAGTAATTTGACCTACGACATAATAGGACAAGCCATAGGAGGTTTGACAGTTCATAGATGGCGCTCGTAGAATGAATTCAGAGAATTGATTTGATACCTCAGACCTACGGAAGTGAATGACAGGCTGTATTTGGTCTTTCGTGTCGTAAATAGATTATGTATAATGGTTCTACACTTAGTAAAATTTTGGGCTTTAACTTGGGTTCTATGGGAGACGTCTACAGACCACAGACGAGATGACGGACCGTTGAAAGGTCTCATGGAATTTTAAGGATCTTTAGGTTTCCATAGTTGGCTCTACGATTGACTAGTGCAGACTGTTAGGTCCAACCTATAGGTCACTTTGACAGTTATTTCTTAAGGATATTTGGGTCTTTTCCATTGTATTTAATACCTACACTGTGTCATTTTGACCCTAATTCTAAGTCCTATAACTGCCTTTAAATTCTTGAAACTACACAAACCCTCTCATTCTCTCAAATTCCCAAAAACCATCCAAATTCATCTCCTCCAATTCTCTCTCAAGCAAAAAAGCTAGGGTTCCAAGCTTCAAGACTCTTTTTTCTCATTGCTTTGCTAGGCTTTGATCATCAAGGTATATGGAAATTCACCAATGTATTCCATTCATCCATTGGGTCCTAAGAAATCTCAATCTCCAAAAACTAATTTCACCCCAATTATCTAGTGTTTTATGCAAATCTTCATGGGTCCTACTTGTTATGATTCAATTGTTTGATTTCAATCTTATTATGCATGATTTGATTCAATTAAAAGGTTTTCAATTGATTTCATATGGACCCATGCTTTTTTACTTGATTATGATGATGAATTTATGAAGAAAGCTTATGAACTTATGAAGTATGATTTTTGAAAGCTATGCATGTCTTATGAAAATAAAGTTTTATGAACTAAGTATGCTTTTGAGATAAGTATCAATTGATTGTGAGAGGTTTTCTCACATTTTATGAAATCATGGTTGTGAAAAGTTTTCTTACATATGTAAGAATCATTATTCAAAGGAGCTACTCTATAATGTATTTATGATTAGATTGGTAGTTTTATTGTGCCTTTCCAAATATGATGATATGAATATGTTTATGACAAATTTTGTTGGGATTTAACTTAGAACCAATAGAACTTTGTGGTGAAGGCTCTAATAGGGTCGTCTCTAGGAGCAACCTCTAGTTCTAAACTACGTGCCCCGCATAATTGTCTTAAGTGACTTAGCTAGTGGATCCACAATATCATTAATGATATGATACAAAGTTATACCTTGGAAAGTAGACTCTCCCTTCTCGATGTGGGAGTTACATCCAATTTCATGTTGACTTACACGGTCTATTGTTGGTTAAAACTAATATCCCTCAAAGGTTCTATAAAAGCTTTCAAATGATTTTTAGTAGTCATTGATCATGTTCATGATTTATGAATTATCTTTGAAGGTTTTACTATTAATCTTTGGTTATGCATATTATGTTTAAATGTCCTTATATGATCATGTTTACATTTTTATGCATTTTCCTCATACTTAGTACATTTCATGTACTAACGCATACTTGTACCTACATTGTTGCATGATGTAGGGTCTGTCTCTCTCCCTTCTTCCACTCGTGGCTATCTTGAATCTCTCTTTTGATTTTGGATTGGTGAGCCCACATACTCCGAGGGCAAGGCCAAAGATTTTTATTGCTTTTATGATTCCCCCTTTTGACTTTGTACGTGGTGCATGGGTTATTGATAATTCTTAAATCACTCTTCAAAACTAATCAAAAGAGTGAGCGGTCATCGTCAATAAAAATACCCAACTAAGAGTTGGGGTCAAATCCCACAAGGAACAATGTAACTGCGATTGAAAAGATAAAGACTAACTAGATACTAGTTTGAATCTAAACATACAAGGTACAAAATATAAAATAAAAGGCAATTTTTATAACTACACTTCTCATAGGGGCAAAAACAATATCAAAAAAGGGATGTATGGGAATTGGGAAAACTTGAGATTCAATTAAAACTCAACGATCCATTTCAATTCAATCCAAGAATCAAGCAATAATAGGTAGGCTTGGTCACCTTCAATTACGCTAATTATATTTCGATCTCAAAGCGTCTATTCATAGAATCTCCTTTCGGTCTCATCTATATGCCAAATTAAACAACCCAAAATCTTAACTTAGACCTCTCTTTCAAGTAATCCTAGCACCCAACACTAAAACCCTAAACTTTCATCTTTCGATCTCAAATTCAAGATTCAAAGCGGAAATGCCATTATTAATCCAATTCTCCATTTCACAGATTCTATTTTCAAGAAACCCATGAACATCGAAAGCTAAGGTTGAGCGTGCAGTCTCAACCCATAAATTCAAACATGAAAACTAGATTGAACCTATTTCATGAAATCAAATATGGAAACAAGAAATCACAAAATCAATAGAGCAATAAATTGAAAACCCAAAAAGCTTTTCCAATTTCAAACACAAAAGTCCCAATTTCATACAGGTAATTACACTAGCATTTCTAGCAATTAAGAACAAAGAAATGAAGAAGGGTAAAATAAATTTACCAATGTAGAACACGATCTCCAAATCCATAAATGAAATGTTAGGCAACTTGCCTTCAATGCCTTAACTCCAAATTAAAATCTACAAATTAGTTTTCAAATATTAAGTTAAGAGATGAAGAAATCTTCTCTAATCTAATATGAAATGCTTTTTTTTTTTTGAAAAATGATTGCTCATTAGTGTAAAAAGGGTTTTGGGAATAGATTTGGTGAAATTCACAATTTGTCCAGGCGCCAGGTAGTTTACCCTTCACGGTCAAGATAACTAGCTCGCACAATCGCGATGAGGAGTGCCACTGGGTCACACAATCATTACCATTGACTACGCGATCATGAGATTTAGATAACTTGTGCAATCTGATTATGACCTCTTCATCACGCGGTCACGATGCGTAATTCTCTACCAATTCTACTTTCTTCAAATTTGACCTCTTGTTGATCCAATTCCACTTGGTTTCTTCAAAGATTTTCTAAATCAATTTTCCATTTCATTTTCCTGTGAATATGAAGCAAAACACATTAAAAGAATCTATTTTAAACCAAAGCAAGCCAAAATAACTAAGAAAAGAGCCTCAAATCAGTAGAAATTCACCACTTAGCAGTTGCGTCCCAACCACTCTATTGATTTTTAGAATGACTTGTTGAGACTAAGTTATGATTCCGCACTTATGTTCAAAACTTCTTTTATGATATGAGACATCTCACTTGAAATTTTTGTACTTTCTATTATGTTGTGTTGTATGCATGTCAAATGACTTGTGTATTGCCTTTCAGGGTCTTGTATACCATGTCACGTCCAAAGTATATTTTGGGTCGTGAAACTTGGCATTCAGAGTACACGGTTTAGAAAAGGTCATAGGATATTTAATAAGCTGCATCGAGTAGAGTCTTGTTCATAAGTGTGAAACGCGTCACATTTATGAATAAGAGGCTACAAAGCCTTTAGAAAACTTCACCTCTTTCACTATTCTAAAGTTGTGCCATAAATTTCTTGTCTATAAGGGCCCTTCTCCTAAATCTTGTCTGTTTCTTTTCAGGATATTGCCTCCAATGAGCTTATGTGAGAAGGGATATAGATAATGATGTGGAGACTGAGGTTCCTCAAGCATCGATCAATCCTTTGGTTGAGCAAGTGACTCGTGCTGAATTTATAGTCGTTTTTCAACTCATGGATCAAGCTATTATGACCAAGCTAATAGAGAAGTCGTTGCTCTCATGAACCCAAATGTGGGTACGGTGATAACAAGGATAAGAGACTTCACTAGGATGAATCCCTTAGACTTTCATGGGTTAAAAGTTGATGAGGATCCTCAAGAGTTCATTGATGATGTGTATAAGATAGTAGAGATAATGAGAGCATCATTGTTGGAGAAAATCGAATTGGCCACTTATCAACTCAAAGGTATTTCCAAAGTTTGGTTCAACCAATTGAAGGAAGAGAGGGTTATTAATGCGGGACCTCTTGATTCAGAGAAATTCAAGGGGATTTTCTTGATCATTTCTTTCCCCTTGAGATGAGGGAGGAAAATGTGCTTGAATTCATTAATATTCATCAAGGAAATATGAGTGTGAAGGAGTACGCTTTGAAGTTTACTCAATTGACTAAGTATGCTCTAACAATGGTGTCGATTTTAGGGCAAGAGTGAGTAAGTTTGTTCGGGTGTATCCAAAATGGTGGTTAAGGAGTGTTGTACTGCCATGTTGATTAAGGAGAAGGATATCTCTTATTTTATGATAGATGCCTAGCAAATTGAAGAGGAAAAACTAGAGGAGAAGTCTAGGAATTCCAAGAGGCCAGGGACCGGTGATGGTGAATTTTCTCTTTCTAGGTACGGTGGACATGGTCATTCTCAATTCTGGTAAAAGTTCTCCTGTCAAGGCCTTTCAAATGGTCCGGCTCCTAAGTTCAACAAGGATAGGGTGTCTAACCCTATGATAAGCCTCAAAGAAGTGGTGGTGGAAAAAGTCACATGGGAAAATGCTTAGCTAGTATGAATGGTAGCTTGGATTGTGGAAAGAGTGGTCACAAAGCGACTGATTATCTGTTTCAGGCTTGAAATGGAAAGGATGGTAGGCAAGCTCAACCTGGTGGTTCTGGTTTAGATTGTCCTTATTAGAATAGGTTTTATGCTGTTCAGACTTGATAGGATCATGAGGGTTCTTTGGATGTGGTGACAGGTATGCTAAATTTTTTTCATTTTGATGTGTATGCTTTACTTGATTTGGGTGCTTCATTGTCATTTATTACTCATTATCTAGCCATGATATTTGATGTTGGTCCTGAAATCCTTTCTAACCCCTTTCATGTCTCTACTCTTGTTGGTGATTCCATTCTTGCGAAAAAAGTTCATAGAAATTTTCTAATTTCTGTTTCTAATAGAGTCACTCATGTTGATCTTATACAACTTGATATGTTAGATTTTGATGTTATTCTGAGATAGATTGGCTTCATGCATGTTATGCTTCCATAGATTGTAGGACCCGATTAGTCACATTTAAGGTTCCACACAACCTATCGTGTCATGGGAATGGGGAAATTATTCTCTTAAGGGTCAGTTTTATATCTCGCCTAAAGGTTAGGAAAATAATTTCTAAGGGTCGCATTTATCATCTTTTTAGGTTTAGGGATACATATTCTAAAACCCCTAATCTTAAGTTAGTTGTGATTGTAAATGAGTTTCCAGAAGTATTTTTCGATGATCTTCTCGGTATTTCTCTCGAATGAGAAATAGACTTTGGTATTGACCTTCTTCCAGATATGTAACCTATCTCTATTCAACCTTACCTTATGGCCTTGACAAAACCTAAGGAATTAAACAACCAATTGAAGGATTTACTAAATAAGGGTTTTATTAGACTAAGTATTTCTCCGTGGGGTGATTTGGTGTTGTTCGTTAGAAATAAGAATGGTTCCCTCTAAATGTGCATTGACTATCGGTAATAGAATAAGGTTACCATTAAGAATAAGTATCATATTCCAAGCATAAATGGTTTTTTTGACCAACTCCAAGGAGCCAATTACTTATCTAAGATTGACCTTCGGTCGGGTTATTACCAATTGAGGTAAAGAAGAATGACATTATGATGATGAATTTTTTAACTCGGTACGGTCATTATGAGTTTTTAGTAATATTATTTGATTTGACTAATGCCCCAGCATCGTTCATGGATTTGATGAATAAAGTCTTTAAGAAATGTCTTGACATGTTTGTGATTGTGTTTATTGATGATATCTTGAATTTCTCACGGAGTGAGGATGAGCGTATTGAGCATTTGAGGTTTGTGTTGCAAATTCTTAAGGATAAGGAATTGTATGCTAAATTTAGCAAATGTGAGTTTTGGTTGAGGTCCATTGCTTTCCTTGTATACATTGTCTCAGGTTAAGGTATTCAAAGAAGATCAAAGCAGTTAAGAATTAGCCTAGACTTTTATCCACTTCAAATATACTGAGTTTCTTGCATTTAGCCGGTTACTATAGAAGGTTTATGGAAGGATTTTCATCTATTTCTTTGCCTTTGATACTATTGACTCAAAAAGGTGAAATTTCTATGGTTAGAATCTTATGAGAAGAGTTTCTAAGAGTTGAATGATAAACTCACTTCAGCCCCTATATTGATTTTAGTAGAAGGATCAAATGGTTTTGTGGTTTATTGTGATGCTTCACGAATTAATCTTGGGTGTGTTTTAATGCAACATAGAAAAGTCATCGCATATGCTTCAAAGCAATTGAAGGTGCATGAACAGAATTATTCGACTCATGATTTGGAGTTAGCGTCAGTAGTATTAGCTCAAAAGATTTGGAGACAATACCTGTATGGTGTGCATGCAGATGTGTTTATCGACCACAAGAGGTTGAAGTATGTCTTCACCCAAAAGTATTTGAATCTTTGACAATGAAGGTGACTTGAATTATTGAAAGATTACAACATGAGTGTTCTCTATTATCCAACCAAAGCGAATGTGATGGCATATGCTCTTAGTAGACTATAGATGGGAGGCGTTGCTTATATTGAGGATGGTAAGTAAGATCTAGTACATGATGTTCATAGGTTGACCTGATTGGGTATTTTCTTGATCGACTCTAATGAAGGTGGTGTGTTTGTTCCAAATGTCTCAGAATCGTCTCTTATATCTGATGTTAAGGCTAAACAAGATCTTGATCTAGTGTTCATTGAATTAAAGAAGTCAGTTTTCGAAAAAGAAATTGAGGCTTTCTCTTAAGTGGGAGAGGATGTCCTTCGATACCAAGGTCAATTGTGTGTTCCGAATGTTGATGAGTTGAGAAATCAAATTTTGATTGAAGCTTATAGTTCTTAGTAATTTATTCCCCGGAAGCCACCAAGATGTATTGTGACTTGCCAAAATGCTACTGGTGGAATGACATGAAGAAGGATATTGCAAAATATATGGCTAAATATCTAAATTATCAACAAGTGAAAGTTGATCATCATAAACCGGGTTGTTTGGTTCAAGAAAATAGAATTCCTATTTGGATATAGGAAAATTTGAATATGAACTTCATTAGGGATTACCTCATACTCGCCTTCAGTTTGATTCAATTAGGGTTATTGTGGACCGAATGATAAAAATCAGCTCACTTTCTTAGTAAAGACTTCATTTTCAATGTAAGAGTATGCTAAGCTTTATATTCGAGAAATGGTGAGGTTGCATAGAGTGCCCTTGTCCATTATCTTCTATCGTGGTACTTAGTTTACATCTCAGTTTTAGAGGTCATTTCAAAAAGGTCTTGGTACTCAAGTGAAGCTTAGCACGACTTTTCATCCTTAGACAAATGGACTAGACGAGCGTTCTAATTCAGACTTTGGAAGATATGTCAAGAGCTTGTGTGGTTGATTTCAAGGGTAGTTAGGATAAGTATTTTCACTTGATTGAGTTTGCTTATAATAATTGTCACTCAAGTATCCAAATGGCTCTATTTTAGGCTCTATATTCTAGGAGGTGTAGGTCTCGTATTGGTTGGTTTGAAGTTAGTGAGGTTGTTTGATATGGCTTGAGTTAGTTCATGACGCTATTGAAAAGGTTGGACTTACTCTTGAGAGGTTGAAAGTGGCTCAAAGTCAACAAAAGTCTTATGCCGATATTAGAAGAAGAGAGCTTGCATTTGATGTTGATAATTAACTTTACTTGAAAATTTCATCCATTAAGGGTGTGATGATGTTTGGAAAGAAATGGAAGCTTAGTTCCAGATATGTGGGTCCATATCAGATTTTAAGGCGTGACAAGATTACTTATGAATTGGAGTTACCTAATGATTTAGCATTGGTACATCTAGTAATCCATGTTTCTTTGTTGAAAATGTTTGTTGGAGATCCGATGTCCACTGTCCTTTGGAAAGTTTGAGAATTAAAGAAAGTCTTTCGTATGAAGAAACTCCAATTGAGATTTTAGACCGACAAGTGCAGAAGTTGAGAAATAAAGAAGTTGCTTTCGTGAAAGTTCTTTAGAGGAATCAACAAGTTGAGGGTGCTACTTGGGAAGCTGAAGCAGATATAATGGTCAAGTATCCTCATCTCTTTTCCTTCGCTCTTATTCTAGCTTGAGGTATTAGCTCCTCATGGTCATTCTTTTGGATTTTTGCGTTTTAGTAATTCTCATGTTTCCATATGCCTGCATCCTCATCAAAAACTTAATTTTGATGTTATGATTAAACTTAGAGTGATTATCTATATTTATGTGCATTTTGATAAAATTTGCATTCATGTTGGGTTGTTAGTTTCTCTCCTACTCTATTCATGCTAGTTTGAGTTCCATTCGAGGACGAATATTCCAAGGGGGAGCTATTGTAACATCTCAGAAATTTGAAAGTTGGATCTGAGAAAGTTAGATTTGAAAAGGGAAGTTCTTGGAACTAGTGCAGGAACTACTGTCACGGACTTAGAGTGTTGGCTAAAGATCCGTGCGGCACTTGACAACTTACTCACTACTCTTTCAAGATCTTGTAAGCTCAAGTAAGCCTTTGAAGCTAAGATCACTAAGAGAACTCAAAGAAAGGCTTAGAAAAGAACAAGAGAGCTTTTTGGAAGAAGGCTTTGTACTGCTTTGTGGAAGGTTGTTTACAACTTGCTTGCTTGGTGCCTTGGCAAATGAATGGCACCTCTATTTATACTAACATCTAAGGGCCTAAGTGTAAATAATATTTACTTACAAGTCCCTAAGATATTTACAATTTAGCCCTAACTCTAGAATTCTCTACACACTCTAGAGTTCTCCAAAGCCTTCTTGAATAGTCTAAGGGATTCTAGAGTTCTCCGCAAGCCTCTCCACAACTCTAGAATCATCCGCCCCTATCCGGACGTGAAATTCGGCTAGCTAAGTGGTGGGATGTCACACGCTTCCCCACCTGATGATGCGACGACCGCGGCGCATTGCTGCAAAAACTCTTGAATTTGGTCTTTAAACTGCCACAAATCTTTATATCTTTCCCACTTGGCCTCCTCCGGAGTTTGTCCCTTCCAATGTACAAGGAACATAGCGCTGGCTTGTTGGCCTCGCTTCCGTTTGGCTTGGTAGTCTATGATAGCTTCAATCTCCCGGTCGTGCGAGGCAATAACAGTAATGGGTGCCCGTCGTGATTGGTTCCATCTAGGTTCTTCCTTGTCCTCCTGGTATGGCTTGAGGATGCTTGTATGAAACACCGGATGCATTTTGAAGTGTGGAGGTAACTCCACCTTGTATGAGATCTTTCCCACCTTGGCAACGATCTTGAACGGACCCTCATATTTTCGCACTAAGTTTTGATGAACGCCCCTTAGTGCCTTGAACTATCTTGGATTGAACTTCACCAAGACCATGTCGCCTTCTTTATAGTCTGTGGGACGCCGTTTGCGGTTGGCAAACTTCTTTATCTTCTTAGCTGCCTTGTCGAAATATGACTTGGCAGTGCCAAGCTGTTCTTCTCATCCCTTGGCAAGATGGTAGGCTCCCAAACTCATCTCTTGGAAAGCGGTCTGTAGTGAGTGCGGAGTTTGGGGTTGTTGGCCCATCGCCAACTCGAACGGTATGCGCTCGGTGGACTCGCTCCTTTGCAAATTGTATGAAAACTGTGCCATGTCTAGAAGCCTCGCCCAATCCTTTTGGTGCTCACTAACATAGTGCCTCAGATAGCACTCTAACAGGGCATTGACGCGTTCGGTCTGGCCGTCGGTCTGTGGGTGGAAACTTGTGGAGAAGTGAAGTTCCATGCCAAGTATCTCGAACAGCTCCCTCTAAAAGTTCCCTATAAAACGGGGGTCTCTATCACTAATGATATGTCTGGGCAGCCCCTAATACTTCACCACGTTCTTGAAGAACAATCGAGCGGCCTCCTTTGCGGTGCAACCTGTTGTGGTGAGTATAAAGGTAGCATACTTTGAGAATCTGTCCACCACGACCATAATGGTTCCATACCCATCAGACTTGGGTAAGGAAGTGATGAAGTCCATGGTCACGCTCTCCCATGCCCGGCCCACGGTGTGTTGTGGCTTTCTCTGATGATTCGCCGCCTGATAGTCCCGAACTTGGGCACATAGACCCTTCGACCAGATGTGAGCAAAAGGCCACCTTCTACCTAAAAACGCCTTGTCTTGCCTTGGGTGGCCAACTCCATCAGCTTCTTGGCCTCGGGATCATGTTACATGCCGTCTCTGATTACATCCTGGATGTCGCAATTGGCCGTCGTGATGGGAGCAAGTTAGGCCTTTCGACTTAGCGCATCGACCATAACATTGCCTCTTCTTGGCTTGTACTCCAAGTCGTAGTCAAATTCTGCTAGAAAATTCTGCCACCTGGCTTGCTTCGAGGTGATCTTCTTTTATGACTGGAAGTAGCTAGTGGCCACGTTATCCATCTTGACTATGAACTTGGAGCCTAGCAGATAGTGTCTCCATGTGCACAGGCAATGTACGAAGGTCGTTATTTCCTTCTCCTGCACTGTATAGCGTCGTTCGGTCTCGTTCAACTTGCGGCTTTCAAAGGAAATTAGGTGTCTGTCCTGCATTAAGACTCCCCCAATGGCAAAGTCCGACGCATTCGTATGCACTTCGAAGGTTTTTGAAAAATCAGGCAGCGTCAAGACCAACTATTCTGTTACCGCGATCTTGAGACCTTCAAAGGCTTGCTGGCACTCCTCGCTCTAAACCCATGGCTTGTTCTTCTTTAACAACTCGGTCAGTGGAGCAGCCTTAGCGGAGTAGCCACTTATGAACTTGCGGTAATAGTTCGCAAGTCTAAGAAACGACCGTAGCTCGGTTACTTTGGTGGGCGCCTCCCACTCTTAGATTGCCCAGATTTTAGCTTCGTTCATCCAGAGTTCACCCTGACTAATGATATGGCCTAAGAAGTGCACCTCGTGTTGGGCAAACTCGCACTTCTCCCGCTTGATGTATAGTTGGTTCTCCCGTAATACTTGGAAGACCCTCCTCAGATGTTCCACGTGCTCCTCCAAGGTGTTACTATAGATGACTATGTCATCCAAGTACATTACTACGAATTGATCTAAGTAAGGATGAAATATCTTAATCATAAGCGTGCAAAAAGTTGTGGGTGCGTTGGTTAAGCCGAAAGGCATCACTAACCACTCGTATGCTCCGTACCTGGTTCGCACGCTGTCTTTGGTTCATCCCCTTCTACGATGCGCACTTAGTAGTAGCCTTTTCGGAGGTCCACCTTAGTAAAGTACATGGCCTGCCCAAGTCTATTAAATAAATCTGCAATAAGCAGGATAGGATACTTATTCTTAATAGTTACCTTATTTAGCGCCCGGTAGTCGATGCATAAACACAATGATCCTTCTTTCTTCTTCTGGAATAGCTCCGGCACGCCATAAGGTGCCTTGGATGGACAGATGTGACCGGCCTCGAGGAGCTTCTTTAACTGCTTCCTTAGCTCCTCTAGTTTGGGTGGAGCCATGCGGTAAGGTGCATGTGCGGGTGGCTTGGCTCCAACCTCCAACTCTATCTTGTGATCTACCTCGCGCCTTAGAGGTAGAGTCTTTGGCAGCTCGTCCAGCATCACGTCCCTGTTTTCTTCAAGGACCTTCTCTATGATCAGTGGCAAGGACTCCTTAGCACCATTGTATTCTCTCGAACTTGTAATGGTAGCTAGGAATGTTGGCTCCCCTTTCTTCAGGCCCTTCACTAACTACATGGCCGACAGGTAGGTGTGTCCTTCCTTCTTTGGTACCTTGACTAGAGGTACCATACACGACCCTTCTCGCTCCATGATCATGAGTCGTTGGAGGTAGGGGTCGATCATCGTGTGGCAGCGCTGGAAGAACTCCTGCCCAAGAATTATATCAAAGATATCTAAATGAGTGACAGTAAAGTTGGTCTTACCTTGCCACTGGCCCAGCGTGATGCTTACTCCTTGAGCGACTCCACACACGGGAGTCGGTGGGGCGATAACCATCTTAAGACGGGTGTTGCTTGGAATGTAGTTCAACCCTAACCTCTCTGCCGTCATCTTGGGCATTATGTTTGCTTCAACCCCGGAGTCTACCATGGCACGAGCTGGCCGTCTTTTAAGGGTGATGTCTACATATTGCGCGCTGAAGGCTTCCAGCTTCTCGGTCTGCTTGGCTATGGCCCCACAAAGTCCAACCATGCCCAACTACGTCATGTCCGCGTCCTGTCCTTACTTTTGCGCGTCCTTCTCCTTCCGTTCGCGAATGATGGCACCAAGGTTCTTCATCTTTGGGCACTTGGCATAGCCGTATGGTCCTCCTCATATGTAGCATCCATCTCCTTTGGTGGTCTGCGCCTTTTTCTCCGTGTAGCTCTGGCGCACGAATCGTCTGTTGTTCGATTTATGAGAGTCGTGCTGTTTAGAGGGTTTCTGTTGCTCTTTGCCTCGACCACGATCTCCCCCACCTTTGGCATGACTACTTCTTGTATCTTTGCCTTTGGCCCTATCATGCCGATCATCCTTAAAATCGGTTAAGGACTCGGCTTGCGTGATGGCCTCATCTATGGTTTTTACCTGTCGCTGCTCCAACTCTGTCTTGGCCCAGTTCTGCAGTCCGTCCATGAAGTGGAATAGCATATCATCGTCCGTGAGGTTGGGAATCTGAAGCATTAGAGTCGTGAACTCTTTTATGTATGCCCGAATGCTTCCTGTTTGCTTCAGTTCCCTGAATTTGTGCTTGACCTCATATATGACATTTTTAGGGAAGAAGGCTTTCTTGAATTCTTCGCAGAATTGCTCTCACGTGTCGATGGTGCACATCCCCTTCCCTATCTTGGCTTCCTTTCATCTCCACCATAGCATTTCTGAAAGAAACAACACGGCAGTGTTGATCTTATTTTCGTCGCTCATCACCCGATTACACTTGAAGTAATTCTCCAAGTGCCACAAAAAGTTCTCCACCTCTTGAGCATCACGGACACCTTTAAATATAGGTGGCTTGAGAGCCTCGATCCTGGCCTCCCTATCATGGTCAGGTGACGCCGATCCTCCAGCTTCTACGCCTTTCTTGAGTGCCTTTATCTCGGCCTTCATGGTTTCAATGGTGTTTAATGCCTCCATAAGCTGGCACCCCAAGGAAGTGATGGCCTCCTTCATCTTGAACTTAGCCTGCTGACGTCCGTCCAGCTCCTTACGGATGGCTTAGGTCTCCTCAAGGGTGAAGTCTTCAAGAGTCTTAAACTTGCTGTCCGCCACGTTCATGCGTCGGCCTAATATCTCCACCGCCTGCCTTGCCACTTGAACCCTTGAGACCCATTCTTCTCCCGCAGTGATGTCAATGGCCTCCTCACCACGTTCATCGTCACTTGGTCCTGTGGTCGAGGGTGGATGAGATGTTAGCACCTCGCTTGGTGTAGGATCCGGCAGCATTTCTTCATTACTCTTTTGATGTTTCTTTCCCTTGCGGATTTTCTTTCCAACATCCATACGGACATTGGTGGTGCTAGCGGCGTTCACGTCCCCTTCGGTAGCCATTCTCTTAGTATCAAACCTTTGCTTTGATACCACTTGTCACGGACTTAGAGTATTGGCTAAAGATTCGTGCGGCACTTGACAACTTACTCACTACTCTTTCAAGATCTTGTAAGCTCAAGTAAGCCTCTGAAGCTAAGATCACTAAGAGAACTCAAAGAAAGGCTTAGAAAAGAACAAGAGAGCTTTTTGGAAGAAGGCTTTGTATTGCTTTGTGGAAGGTTGTTTACAACTTGCTTGCTTGGTGCCTTAGCAAATGAATGGCACCTCTATTTATACTAACATCTAAGGGCCTAAGTGTAAATAATATTTACTTATAAGTCCCTAAGATATTTACAATTTAGCCCTAACTCTAGAATTCTCTACACACTCTAGAGTTTTCCAAAGCCTTCTTAAAAATTCTAAAGGATTCTAGAGTTCTCCGCAAGCCTCTCCACAACTCTAAAATCATCCGCCCCTATCTGGACGCAAAATTCAGCTAGCTAAGTGGAGGGATGTCACACTACGTAGCCTATCTACGGACCGTAGAAAGTCTTACAAGCCATAGAAATGAAGTCATAGGATCATAATTTGAGTTTTGGAAATATAAATCCCAATAAGTTAACCTATGGCATGACAGGATGAGCCGTAGGGAGTTTGATAGGCCATAGATGACACTCATAGAATGGATTTAGAGAATTTATTTGAAACCTCAGGCCTACGGAGGGGAATGATGGGTCATAGTTTGTTCATGTGTCATAGACGGGTTCCATAGAATAATGTAAGTTGGAAGGATTTTAGAGTTTCTAAAGTTGGCTCTACGATTGACCAGTACAAGCCGTAGAAAGTTCTACAAACCGTAGGTCCAACCCGAAGGTGATGAGTGGTGAATTTCCACTCATTTGAGGATCTTTTCTTATGATTTTGTGGCACTGAAGTAGAGAAAGAGGCTAATTATTCATTGACTTATTATGATTTCAGGTATTTGTTGCTTGGAAGGAACATGATGGAAAAGAGTGGAAATATGAGTTGAACCTGGCAGGAAAATTTCCTCTGATGTCGTACTTGTGAAGCGTTGGTCACTTCCGCAATGGTCAACACAAGGTCAACTGGTTGCTTAAGTGACCACATAGGGATCGTTTTTGTGAACAAACCACCAAAGGCGGGGTTTGCTTAAGCGATATGATGCTTGCTTTAGTGACATCGGCTTTTGCAAACTCCCAGCCACTTTAGCGAGACCTGGCTATCTGGCCAAGGGAAGAATTGGAAATTCTCAGAGATCCAAATTCTCACAAAGGGTTAAAGGGAAACACCATTCGATCAAATAATTCCATACAATTCGAGATTATTGAACTTTATCTTTTAGCTTAGCTTAGACCAAGGAAGAACTCTAAGTGTTAACATTGAAAATTTTGGGTAAAAACTTTAAAGGCAAGTTACCTCATAATTCATCCTTTTAAGATTGTGTTCTTAAATAGTGTTATTTTTATCCTATCTTCTTTCATGCTGCATTACTTGTAGGTGTAATTGCTAATTGAGATTTGGGGTTTTGTGCTAGAAATAGGCAATTCCTTTGAATCTTTAATTTCTCATACTATCACTTTTGTATTTGATTTCATGCTTAATATTTACGAAAAGGGTTTAATCTTATTTTCATGTTTGAATTTATGATTTGAGAGTGCATGCTCAATTCTAGCTCCCAATCTTTGTGGGTTACTCGAAAGATAATTCATCAAGTGGAGAATTAGATTGATAATGACATATTAGCCTTGAATAGTGAGTTTGCTCAAAAGAGAGATTTAAGTATTCATTGTTGAATGCAAGGCTTGCTCGAAAGAGAGGTCTAAATTAAGCTATTAGGTTGTTTTTTGAATTACATGAATGAGACCAAAAGGATATTTCATTATATGGGAAAATGTGATCGAAAGAAGATTTGTGTCGTTGAAGATGACCTAGCCTACCGATGATTGAATTAGTATGTGTTGAGATTGCAATGGATCTTTGAATGAGTATTGAGTTCCAAATTTCCCAATTCCCCATTATTTCTTGCTTGATTAGATCTTTGCCCAACCTTAATTGTATTACCTAAAACCAATCTTATTGATAATTGTGTATTCTTATGTTTAGGTTCAAACTAGTAGCTTGTAATTCTTTGTCTTTTCAATTGCTAATAAATTATTCCTTGTGGGATGTGATCCCGACTCCCACAAGGTATTAGGTTGTTTTTTGAATTACATGAATGAGACCAAAAGGATATTTCATGATATAGCACAATGTGATCGAAAGAAGATTTGTGTCGTTGAAGATGACCTAGCCTACCTATGATTGAATTAGCATGTGTTGAGATTGCAATGGATCTTTGAATGAGTATTGAGTTCCAAATTTCCCAATTCCCAATTATTTCTTGCTTGATTAGATATTTGCCCAACCTTAATTGTATTACCTAAAACCAATCTTATTGATAATTGTGTATTTCTAAGTTTAGGTTCAAACTAGTAGCTTGTAATTCTTTGTCTTTTCAATTGCCGTCAAATTATTCCTTGTGGGATGCGACCCCGACTCTCTTCTTGGATATTTTTAATGCTAACGACCGCTTACTATTTGAACTTATTTTTAGGGTAATTTGAGCGTTATCAAAATTGGCACCATTGTCAGGGAACAATTAGGTGTATTGAATTGATTTAAGATTTCTAGTTTACTTGTTTCTATCAAAATAGTAAATAGTTGTCTTTACTTTCCGTTGATTTGTTGTTATGGCTTTTCTTGATTAAATTATGTTTGGGAGTGGTATTTATATTGACCATTGACCTCACGATGAAATTAGTGTGATAAGTCAATTTAGTCTCAGGTCGTGGACGAAAAGCTCAATTGGGGTGAGAAAGTCCTACACCTGTTTTCCCAAGAAAAGGAAAAGCTTCACAATATGCACCTAACTCGGTGCCATGAGATGGTCAAATTTGAGTTTGTACTCGCAACTTTTAAGGACAAGGTGAGAACAAGAATGGAGGTAGATGCTACTCCTTATCCAATGGCCAAAAAGAGTGAAAAAAAGTCTCACAACTGGAACCTAACTAGGTGCTATGAGATGGTCCGACTCGAGTTTGAGATCGCAACTTTGGAAGCTAATACGAGAACAAACAAAAAGGGTTGCTGTGGACATAGAAGATATCTTAAGCTTTTTCAGCCAATCCAAACCAATAACAATCTAAGAAGCCAAAATAAATGAGATGATACTCAGGTTGGAAGAAAAAGCCAAGAAAATCATTCATGGCAACTTTTGTTCATGTGGAATTGAGAGTATGAGGGTTAAAAATCATTAAAATCAATGCTCAAGTGTCCTAGTGACTCTCTCACTCTTTCCCAAGGATCCAAAACGAAAGAATTATACAAAGTTGGGTAAGAAATTCAAGTCTTCAAAGTATAAAGATCGAGTGAAACTCTTAATGCTCTCTTGTACTCCCCATGATCTTCAGAGAGAAATTGTTCTAAAATTAGGGAGAAGGTTCATTGCCTCGAAGTGGGAATATAAAGGGTGGCGTAGCTGACATCGCACCGCAATGTTGAATTTTGCACTTGATGGGAGGCAATCCATCGGTATCTAAATATATTTGATTCATAGTTTAATTTTGAGTTTTTGAATTTTAGATTAGATCAGATTTTATTTTTGACAAATCCTCTTGATTAGTGTTTGGAGTTAATTTGTAACATGTTTGGAGGCAAGGATCTTAAAGGAAACAAAGTTCCGGGCTAAAACCCTTTCAAAATATGATTTGGGGAACTTTTTGGGTGCCCAGGCTCGCCCAATGAGGCTGGGCGGATCGCACATGGGGTCTTAAATCTGTTGAACTGGATAGTGAGCAACCTGCAAAAATTGTCCTCAGAAGTCGCCAAAGTGAGTAGAGGTTTGCTTAAACAAAGTCTGTAAAAGAGGCACCCTTTGGATAAAGAGAACATCGTTTAAGCGGAGGGACCAGAATGTCTCTTAAGCGAAGGTAAGTCTTTGAAAAGTTAGATTGCATAAGCCAAATGGTTAGAAAACAAAAATAAAAGTTCAAAATTGTTGCTCTCTTCCTAATCTATCTCAAATCTACTTCAAAAATCTTGGTCTTCATTGTGAAAGCACAATCCGGTATGTCTCTCTCACTCTTACTATCTTAAAATGGTAAACTATTTCTTGAATTCTTGTTGCTTTATTGAAAGTTGGGGGTATTATGTGGGTGAAAACTTCTCAAACTCGGGGGGTTAAATTTTTGTATATGTTGGCTGAATCTTGTTTAATATTTGTTAAATGTATGTGTGTGGGTTTATTTAGCATATTTGAGGAAGTTTTGAGTACCCATTTCATGTTTAAAATGATGAAGAAATAGGTTGTTGACCATTTTCATGATAACATGCCCATAAGAATTCAAAGATGATTTTCGAAGTTTTTGTGCCGAAATGATTTAGGTTTTCAATTTCTTGTTTGGTTATTATTGGATTTTAACTATTGAAAGTTGATTCTTGTGTGAAAAATGTGTAATAGATATTGGTTATTCATATTGAGGAGGTGATTGATCGCGAAAATGACCCCGCTTTTGCGATGTTCACTTAAGTGAACATGGTCACAATTTTACAAGATCAAAGACCATTTTCTACCCGTTTTCAATTTTTCAGTAGGTATATTTTTTATCCCCAATTGATTCCTAACCCTTTTTTGACTTCTACCAATAAAATAGCATTGTTTAACATTAGTTTCTTACACTTTCATGTTATTGTGATTTTTAGATTTCTAAAAGTCAAGAATGGAACAACAACTTGGTTTTGAAGAGGAAGTTATGGTTTACTATGACCAACACCAATTCGTATCTCTCTAAGCTTCATAGAACTACTATTCTGGTCTGATTAAAAAGAAATTGCTCTATGAGAGAGGCATCATACTTGATAAGGTGGTCGAGATGCTTCCAAACTTCTACCAAAGGTTGGAGAACTCCAAATGGATTTGCTTCACTGTTGAAACATACAAGGAAAACGAGCAGTGGGTGACGGAATTCTATGGCAACCTCATGAAAACCGACATGTCACAAGGTTGATCACTATTTGGGGTAAGGTCATTGATTATGGGTCGGAGGAAATCAATGCATTATATGGGTTGTTAGATCACAACATTGAGGCCTTCAAGGCCAAGGATTGTAAGTCGGGCACTTGGATAGCATCAAAGCTATGCATGGGCAAAAGTGTCCCATGGGCTACTACAAAGGTCATAATTCTATGCTCTGATTTGATGGCCAAGGCAAGAATATAAATGTCCATTGTGTGCAGTTGAATCTCCTCTAGTGGGAGCATTAGCAATATTTTGATGTTGTGGGCACAAATCATGATTTGTATACTTGAGGACGTCCCTTTGAGTGTAGGCCACTTGATCATAAATGAGTTCTAGGAGTTCAAGCTACATGATAGCCTCTCTCTTGTTGTCCCTTCCATTATTACATAGTTGTGCAAATGGGCTGAAGTGGAAGTGTACCTAACTGATACTTGGGTGGAACCCAAAAATCAAATCTTTCCTCTAAAGATGCAAGCTGAAAGCACCATGGTCAAGAGCAAGAAAAGGAAGCTTGATGTAGGAAAGTTAGTGTAGGTGGAGGAGGATTCTCCTATACCTCCGATTTTGGGGCCGTATGAATCTTTGGTTAGTGAGTTTAAAAATGTGAAGGAAATTATGATGAAGCTACCTCAATTGGGTAGGGCAAGTCATCTTTTGGGCCTATATCATATATGTCATCACGTGAGTTTAATGCATACTTGAGAGATCAAGAGAAGCATAAAACTCAGCTTAACAATTTGAAGAAGGCATACACCAGTTTTGCCTAGTCACATGGTGAGTTAAGTATCTCACATAGCGAAATGAAGAAGTGGGAGAAGAGTAGGGATAAGTTCTTTACACAGATGTGGAGGGGTCATAGGCCTTTGGAAGGTTTTGAAGGCAAATGAGCCAGTCCCGACTTCGAGGCCGAATAAGGATAGAGATGAGCCAAATGCGTAGACCGATGATGAGGGAACTGAGGACAGTGAGGCCACCGATAGTGAGTATGATTGAAGCAGCCCAAGGAGCCCCTTCGTATTCTCTTTATGATTTTCATAGTTAAACTGTGAGGACACAATACCTTTTTAGTTGTGGGTGCTCCCCTTTGGGTTGTTTTTATTGTTTTATTGGTGCCTTGGATTAATATTATGGATTGATTGTTCTTGTCGGGCTTTTGTTTATATTGTGTGGATTCATCATTTTTATTATAGTTTTACTTTTCTTTTGTTAGTTTATTTTTGTGATAAAAAATTGTCATGGTAGTTTCTTTCTTGTATGCCTTGAAGCAGGGAAAGTCTGAGTACCTGTAGCTTGTGAGATTGGAAACCCTTGTGAAAACTCAATGAAAAGGCTTGAATTTGCCCAACGATAGATTGTGTGATGACATTTTTAAGAGCAAATCGTCATTTTGTTAAGTGTTTGTTGGTTTTTTTGGTTCCTTGATGTAAGATTGTGACTTGTTTGGTACCAATAGACTTAGTTAAACCTTGTGAATCACAAATGAGCACCCCCTCTGAATTTTTGTGAAAAAGGAAAATTGTGGAAGTGAATGACTTTGTGACAATGTTACGACTCTTTTTGTGACTCCAACTTACTAGGTGGTAAATGCCAAAAATAGCTCCTTTGTTCTTGACTTGGAAGAGAAATTGATTCATCTTAAATAGTTTGCATGCCATGTGTGGTGAGTTGTTGAAAATAATTCCTTTTGTTCACTTGTGTTAACTAGAACTTGCCTGGTTGGTTTTGAGATGTTGGTCTTGATTGAGCTCAGTTAGAGAAATGATCTTAGGCTTTCACATAGAAATGATCTTAGGCTTTCTTTGTGATTGTTTTTTGAAGTCCACTTGGCCTAAAAATCCAAGCTCAAGTGCATCAAATTTAAGTAAAAGAAGAAGAAAATAATGAGGAAAACATTATCAGTTAATTAGAAATACATTGTAAAGTCTACAAGAAAGGAAAATTAAAATAAGCAAAGAGTGTGCGAATTGAAATAATAAACAATATATGTCCATAACTACACGGGTACCACTAGTACTATGACATGTACTAACAAGCCAAAACCTTTGTAAGCCAAGAAAATACTCTACTAATTTTCTACCCTAGTACATGACCTCCACTCCTTTCTATCTAGAGTCATGTCCCCGATAATATAAAACCGTGTCATATTTTGTCTAATTACCTCTCTCCAATACTTTTTCAACCTATCTCTACCCCTGTGTACACCCTACAATCAGCCTCTCGCACCTCTTCTCTAGGGTGTCTGCACACCTTTTGCTTGACATATCCAAGCCATATTAGTCTAACTTCCCTCTGTTGGGTTAAAAGTAATCCCAGCGTCATGCGAAGCTTATAATTGCAAATCATGTTGGTGATAAATTAGATGACATAAACTTGTACTAAAACACAATATTATTACATGATTTGGCCAATTGACTTACATATTTAAAAATAATAAAAAACATAAAAATTGTAGAGATAAAATCTCATCATAAACAAAACTCTCTAAAAGACTATATTGTGGATGTTCTTCTGTTTTTGATTTGAAAAGAGGAGTCTTCAATATATAGAGTTCCAAAGTTTTTCTTTAAGGATAGAATAATCAAATATGGAAGAGAATTATATTTTCCTTTTTGTAAAGTTAAAGTACTTATGATAATACTTTAACTTTCCTTTTAAGAAAACTAAAATTTTAAATGGTAAGAAAATCAGGGTATAACCCTAACTCCCTCATTTTTTCCACCGCATAGATCACTCCCACCTTCTCCCGGGTAACCTCATTCCTAATCTTGTCACTTCTAGTATGCCCACACATCCATCTCAACATCCTCATCTCTACAACATGAATCTTATGAATAGATAAGCTTTTGACTGGCCAACACTCTAGCCGATACAACAAGGACGATCTAACCACCACTCGGTAGAACTTACCCTTAATTTTAGGTGGTACTTTTTTCACACGAGACTCCATAGACAAGCCTCCATTTCATCCATGCTTTCCCAATACAATGTGTGACATCATCGTCAATGTCTCCACTATCCTAATTTACGGACCCGAGATACTTATAACTTTCTCTCTGAAGAATAGTCTATGTGACAAGTCTCACTTTCACATTTACTTCATCCAACACAACTCTATGTTTGCACTCTATATATTTTATTTTAGTCCTACTCAACCTAAATCCTTTGGACTCTAGAGTTTGTCTCCAAACTTCCAACCCAGTATTAACTCTATTCCATGTCTCATCAAGCAATACTATATCATTTGCAAATAACATACACCATCTTATTCATAACCAAGACAAATAATAAAAGGCTAAGAACTGACCCCTGATACAGTCCCATCTTCACTAGGAAGTTCTCAAAGTCTCCTCCTGTCATTCTAATCCCGAGTCTTGGGTCCATTGTACATGACCTTTATCTCCCTAAAATAAACCATCAAGACACCTTTAGTCTCTGAGCAGCGGACGAACTGCCGTAACCTTAGCAGGATCAACCATAATACCTTCCTTGGTCACCACATTACCCTAGAAAGCCATGGACATAAGCCAAAACTCTCACTTAGAGAATTTTGCATACAACTTATCCTCCCTCAATATTTGAAGTACGATCCTCGAGCGTTGAACATGATCGACCTCATTCTTGAAATAAACCAAGATATAATCAATAAACACAATCACAAAGAAATTCAAATAAGGCTGAAATACTGGGTTCATCAACTCCATAAAAGCACCTGGGGCATTATTCAATCCAAAGAACATGACTACAAACTCATAATGGCCATAGAGAGTCCTAAAGGTAGTCTTTGGAATATTAGAATCTCGAATTCTCACTTTATGGTAGCCCAACCTCAAGTCAATCTTAGAGAACAGTGACACACCCTAAAGCTGATCAAACAAATCAACTATGTGGGGAAGAGGATACCTTTTATTGACTATAGACTTGTTCAACTATCAATATTTAATACACATCCTCATACTACCATCCTTTTTCTTTACAAATAACATCGGTGCTCCTCAAGGTGATACACTAGGCCGAATAAACCCCTTTTTCAACAAGTCCTCCAATTGAGCCTTCAATTTCTTCAAATCCGCCGGAGCCATCCGATAAGAATAGATGGAAATGGGCTTGGTGTCCGGCTTTAAGTCAACCACAAAATCAATATGACGGTCAAGAGGAACACCCAATAAGTTTGTAGGAAAAACATCCATGAATTCTTTTACCACTCTCGTGGCCTCTAAAGGGGATGTATCTCTAGTAAGATCACAAACATAGGTCAAATAAGATAGGCATCCCTTCCTCATCCTATAAAGAGCATGAAGAAAGGATATCACTCCCTTAAAATACAAACTGGAAGCACTTTTCCACACTAATCGAGGTAAACCGGGGTAAGCTAAGGTCACAGTCTTAGCATAACAATCAATAATCGCTTGATAATGATATAACTAGTACATACCCAATATCACATCAAAATCAAGCATATCAAGCAAAATCAGGAATGCCCACGTCTCATTATCAACAAATGTCACTACACATCCCTTATACACCCGATCCACCACTAAAGAATAACCAACCGAAGTAGATACACTAATATGCACATCAAAAGACTCACACACATGGTCAATACCCGTAACAAAATAAGTAAACACATAAGAAAAAGTCAACCTGGGATCAAATAATATTGTAGCAGAATGATGATAGACTAGAACACTACTTCTGATCACAACATCTGAAGCCTCTACCTCGGATCTACTCGGTTTAGCATAGACCTATTTGTGGTCACCACTGGTCTGAGAGCTACTACGGGCACCACCTCGAGCTCCCTCAACTCTACCCTTGGTGCCCTTGGCACTACCTCTAGCACTATGAGAAATACCTCGTGCCGATGTGGCTGGTGTAAAACGAGTAGCCTATGATCCAAACTGGACAGTTAAAGAAACAAGTCTGGGGAAATCCTTTGCCTTGTACCAAAACACCTTAAAAATAAAACAACGACGGGGACTAGAATCCCGCTGAGCATAACCAGAAGCATCTGCACACCCTCCCTAACTTGAGAATCTACTATGTACACCCTAACCTGTCTGACTAGGCTTGGATCCACTAACACCATCTGAACTCTGAATGGTGGCCTGCATTGGTCTACCCTGACAACCCTATAAGCCCTGACCTGAATAATCTTTACCTTTGGATGAATGACCGTTGAACTGACCCTGGAGATGAAATTTCTTGGCACAACTGCCCAGTCTAGCATGCGAAATACTCTCAATCATCTTAGTATGAACAATAATACTCTGGAACATACGATAATACAAAAGATGTTGTGATCTTTTGAAGATAACTGGAAAATCGCATAATTAACTTACAGATCCGTTCAAACTCTGTGGGAATACTCGACATGGCATAACGGGACAACTCATGAAAACGAGCCTCATACTTAGAAACTGATAATGAGCCCTGCTCCAATCTGTCAAACTCATCCCTGCTCTGATCTTGAAGGTTGTAGGGCACAAACCTCTTAAGGAATACCTCAGTAAACTGCTCCCAACCCATAACAATACAACCAATGTGCCTACAAGAAAGAAATGATCTCCATTACTTCTTAGCCACTCTTAAAATCTGATAAGAGGTGTAGGACACCCCATGAACCTCTAGAATACCTTGGTTGAACAACTTGTCCTGACACTCGGTCAAGAAATCATAAGACTTCTCTCCAGTTGTGTTGTCAAACCTATGATGTGCCAATCTAATGAATCTTTCAGAACTCTTTTGTTCGGCAATATACACGGCTGCACTAGAATAAGTATATGGAGCTACGAATCTCGAAGGTGCAATAGAAGACACTGAAGAAGATTCAGGTGTCTGAAATCCCATACAAGGTCCCAGAATAGAGGTGTAGCACCAACTGTAATAGGAGAACCTGAAGTATCGGGATGAACACCAGAAAGAGGGACAATATCCAATCTAAACAATAACATGACAATTAACTCATGAAGCATGGAAGTGCTGTCTGGAGTCGAAGGAGGTTGGGCTGGTCCCCCACCTCACTCTGCTGCTCAATAACATCATCATGCTCAAATACGAGCTTGGGTGATGCCTTCCTAGCTTATCCTCGAGCAGGAGCTGCCCTTTCAAACCCGACTATCACCTTTTAACGTGGAAAGAATAGATGAGAGGTTTACAACACTTGATATGAATAACTTGAATGATAAGAAATCAAAGGAAAGGAATTTCTCCTACTAGGTATCTTGTAGCATCTCGAAGATAAGTACAGACATCTACGTACTAATCCACAAGACTTTACTAGACGCCCTGCTCTTTAACTTATGGAATCGATGAACCTAGTGTGCTGATACAGATTTGTCATGACCCAAAAGTCGAGGTCATGATGGCACACACTTTGAGAACCCCAAAATGGTGTGTAAGCCTAAAAAATTACACATACGAGACTCCCAAAGGGAAGTCAAGCCACAAATGATAGAAAAACAACAAGGAATATCCCAAAACCTGGTAGATAAATATATAAAGCTTCTAATACATTTTTAAAATCTGAACTACATCTCAAGTCTTCGAAAAGTTAGTTAAAGACGTTAACCAATAGATGGATACTAATGGCGATCTGAAATATAGGATCTCACCATAACTCCTAAAGAGAGAACTCCGCTAGATTTAATCAACTAATATGATGCCCACCTTGACTAGGATATCCATCAAAGGGATAATCAAAATAGCGGGTGAGTACAATCCAAATCTACTCAGTAGGTTGGACCAACTTAGTATAAGTAACTAAATAGACTTAAGAAATAAACTATGAAATGATTCCACCTACACACAAAAAAGTCTCATTCAACATCGGTGTCGCCAATTTATATAGAATAGCGTGAATAAAGTAAAAGCATAAGAGTACAAATAATAATTAAATCAACACAAAAATAAGTGACACAACATAACAAGACAGGCCAATGCGATGCAAAGATGATGAAATGATAGAATGATATTGTGGTACCAAGTTCATCGCACAACCTATCATATACTCTATAAATTAATATAGGTGGGACCATTAAATTTTATTATTTTATAGAGATATTATTTAATCGATAAATTAATATTTAGTAATTTAAAGAATGGTTTGAGATTTAATGAAGGTTATTTTGATTATATCAAAATTATTGTATCTTACTAATTTATGCATCATATTTATTGATTTCACATAAAAAAAAACCTATACATAAAGTACAATGTATACATCAAAATCATTGTATCTTACTAATTTCAACCTTGTGATGCTGGGATAATAAGAGTTTTCAAGATGCATTATCGAACATATTTTATCTTAGGATATTAGAAGGCTATGAAGTGGGACAAACTGATCTAGCAAAGATTAATGTTTTGGATGCTATCAATTTTGCAATCCCTGTCTGGACAACAACTGTTTAGCAAGAGACAATAGCAATTTGTTTTCGACATTGTAAAATTCAATTGGGAGATGCAATCTCAGAGAATTTGAATGAAACTACTTGTGAAAACGTCATTCATGAACTTGAGGTCATGATTAATGATCTCGGTTACCACAATAAAATCGATGTCAATAACCTATTGGATTATTCGGGTGAAAGTGATACATGTTCAGAGGTCCAGAGCTTAGAAGAAATAGTGAATACCATTGGAAAAAGCAATGTTGATGATGAATTTGAAGATGATATTATACTTTTGGAACCAGTTACACGTAAGAAAACACTTATTGCATCTAGAACTCTTTACAAATTTATGGTGTAGTTCGAAAAGACAACACCGGAGCTCTTGGATGCATTACGAAAAGTTAGAGATGAGCTTCAACTAGATTTAAATTTTAAGAAAAAATAGAACACAATATAATCATATTTCACTAAATTGTCTTAGATATATTTGTACTTTTAAAGAATTATTAATTTATGATATTAATGGGACCATATATTTATATAGGGGTCTTCTGGAAATATATTATCTTATTGTCTTATTGAAATTGGTGATTCTTTCCATTGGCTCAAGTCGTGACCGGAGGAAAATATTATTTTAGAGAAATTATTAATTTACCGAGTATTAATTTATAGAGATTTTAATATACACCTTGCAGGGCCTCAAGATTCAAGACTAGGACCCATGGGGGACTCACAGTCCATATATCTATCTCAATATATTAATGTTTAATCAACTTGCCACCTCAACGTGGTCAAGGATATAAATAAGGTTTCACATTTTCTTTCTCAAAAAGATAATATTTCTCCACTTTCTCATATTTCATGAACCATGATATGTTGCATGAGGATAAATGCTTCACAACACATATAACACAAGGACATAATCAGCTCATCAAGAATTTCAAATAGAATCAAGGTTCCAAACTCAATAGGTCATGAAACATAGTCTCAAAGGATAGGGGTAGTGGAGGAAACCATTTAAAACCAATATTTTACCAATTATAAAGCATTTTGATTCGTTTTTAAGGTGGTCCAAAAATCAACTCAAATCCCTAGGCATTTCCATGTCAAATATAAAGATAAGTCGCACACCCCTCTCTCGGGCAATTACTCAAATATCACAAAATTCCTAACGCAATTACAAACATCACACAAACCTCCACACATGCTAAGCAACACAAATAGGTATCACACAAATTAAAACAGAAAGATCAACACTTACCAGCCTCCAAAACACATATTACAACTCATTTCACAGTTGACTTTCTAAGAACAAGTTAATTACTTATCTTAGTCTAAAAGAGGGATAGCCAAACTTACCTCAAGGCTGAAACTTCACTAGGATAACTCTACCGGAGCAAATCCTCAACTACAAGCTAACCAAAACAATCCTCAACTATTAGTAATGAAAAGAGTTCATCAAAAGGAGTCCAATGATACCCATATTGGTAGGATTTGAACCAAAGGTAAAATAATCCAAAAATCACTTTGGAAATCAAAAGAGTAAAATCAAATTTTTAGTTGAAAATCAAGTTCGACAAGTCAAGAGGAGTTCGTGGTTGAAAACCCCATTAGAAAAAAGCAAGAATTGAACTCTAGATCAAAAAATTACTCATTTTTAAATTAAGGGGAAAAAAACCCCAAAACCCACATTTGAAATCTTGATTTTCAAGTGTTTTGGAAGATGAAATTTGAAGAAAATGATATAAAATCTATAAAGAGACTTATCCACACAAGTTTTTCTCAAGAAAATGCTTCCAAAGTCTCCCTTCCAAGCTCCCAATATGAAAAGAATGGAGAAAAAAAAAATGAAATGGAAGAAAGGGGGCTGATTTAGCCATTTAAATGGACTCTTTGACCACATTGACTGTGGGCAACAATAACAAAATTAATTTCCTAACTTATTAAAGTCTCTGGATGGACCTTTAGGATTCATTCGAAACCCAATAAAAATAAATCAAGTATGCTATCCCCACTAAATTTGACATTCCAAACTCAATGTAATCGTCAAATTTTCGAAAAAAGATCATTTTGATAGAAATACCCTCTGAAACCTCTCTTTAGGCCTAAAACTCAACTTCTCACCTGAACACTCAACTCTCAAATAAGACTTCAGAATACCAACCACTTTAGTATTTCAAACTCAACTTTACAAACATAATGAAACTAGCGAAATTCTCATTCGAAGCTCGAAACTCAAAATATTGACCAAAGTCAATCCTAAGAATTCTCAACTCAAGAGGGGTCAAATCACCAAAAATACACCCGATCGCATTGGGGACAACACCAACCATTTCTGAAATACAAGCTAAGCATGAAAATACTATGAAAAGGGGAAACATGGTCATTTCATAATTAAAAATAAAATCACAAGAAATGGGACATTACACCACTGCAGGATTATATTTTCCTGCTTTGTCGGTTGACCATTTATCCCTAAGAGGCTCAAATTAGCCGATCCACTTCTATACCCTAGAAAAATATAGAGAAATCCTCCTCAACTGGGATGATAAGTTGGTGCATCGTGAGCTCCATAATGTATGTCGGTTACGAGAAACTCCCGCCAAAAGATATAACTCCATGTTTATATTTTCTTAATATAATCATTATAAGATTTTAGTTAGTAAGATATTATATAACATACTTTCAAATAGCATGATTTTTATATATCCATCCTTTTAGATATGATTTTAGAAAATATGGTCTCAGATATACATTTTTTGTTTATGAAATATTATGACATACGTCACAATTTTGATTTCTGTACTTCAGTTATCATATATGTATTACTCATGATCAAGATTTATAGTTCTTTCAATTGTTTTTATAAGTGTTGGTCTCAGTCCTTATCTTAGATACTAATACATTCCATATAATAACACTACTTGTGTTGCATCATTTTATGATTTAGCTTTCAGCACTCTGATTCAGATTCATGAAAAAACGTTCCACTAAGTTCCTCCACTTTCAGCTTGTTTTGAGTCTCCCCCACATTCATAGGACTTCAATTATGATTCAACATATTTTATTCACTTTAATTGTATTAGCTTTCAATAAGCCTTGAGTCTTGTCCCAATAGACTTATCTAGCTTAATTATATTAGAGGCTTCATTAGACATAGTTGTGAGTCATAGACATTAGTAGTCTTAGTTTTATTTCAAACTTTTGCTCAGATGTTTTAGTGCTCTTTATTATAAAAGGTTATTTTAGCATTTTATACCTTATCCTATTACTATAAATCTCTACTTCCGCATTAGTGAATGTTCAATGTTCTAGCATGCCAGGCCAAGGGTTCTCTTGCGCCATAAATGATTCCGAGTACCGATCACCAACCATGCCTAGGGTGTAGACTCGGGGCGTGATAGTTAAAATCATGATAAATATAAACTAGGATTTAGCAATATATCTTTTATTCTAGTTTCTCATACTTCTATTCTTTAAGTAATCTTCCCTATGTTACAATAGTAGTGTTGGTAGTAGTTGAATGTTAGCTTTAGATGAGAAAGGACAACTAGTCTAGTAACTACAGTTATTGATTGAATTATCAGTCTTTTATATTTATTTAGAAGACCCTCACCTTATTGGGAAGATCGGTGTATAATTATTCTACCTAAGGTTATAAAAGTAAAGGAGATCAAGGATCTATTATACAAAGTATGTAGATGAAAGGGTGTGACTTTTGATAGTAGTCCTTGAAAAATTTATCTTGTAAAGATGTTATGAAATCTAAATATTGTTAGAGAAATGGGTTACCTTGAAGTCCGTAAAGTGGCTATAATGGTAGGCTTGAATATTAGGGTTCATAACGTAGGGGTGAATGCATTATGCACTAATAGCTTCTTGATTTGAATTCGAGGTTAATTGAGGTGATAAAAATAATTAGTATTCTTAAAATGAAATTTCATATAGAAATATATGATTAGTACGTTCATCTTATGTGTAGAGACTTGTGACTCCAAATTAGAGTTGAATATGGTGAGAGCATGTAGTTAGACTCAAACATGAGTCGAAGTAGTCACATGTACCCTTGTGAGGATTATATGTTGTAGCTGATTGAGGCAGCAACGACTACTTTTCTACGCATCAGTTGTGCATCCAAGATGTTATTTGCTGGTGCACGTCAAAAATGCTAATAAAAGACTTCAAAGTCGTGCTTCACCTCCCTAGTTCAAAAATTTACCCTAGAAAGAGAGAAGGCCTCAATAAACTAACTTCCTCAAGGGATCTATCAGATTTGACAATAAAACTTCATAATTTCTTCGTCTTAACACCAATTAATATCTCCTACTCATCAAATTCATAGATTTTCAAGAAAATTTCTCAAGATTTTATTTTCAAGATTAAAAAGAGGTTTTGCAGTTCTTCATCTTTCAAGATCATTTTTTTTTATAATTGGAGCAATTAAGGTATGTAGGACTTTAATGATAAATTCCTTTCATCCTTATATTCAAAACTCCCCAATTTACATGAATTCAATTCTATAGTTAGGGTTAACAAAATCCACTTTCAAATTCACAATTTTTATGATTCAATTGCATGATTTCTTCAATTACTTATTCATGATTATGAGTTTTGACTATTGTATTGCGTTTTTATACTTAGCAAGGTTTTTCAGTGCCATCCTTATAATTCTGAACATTATTTTATCTATGATTCTTAAAGCTTATATTGATTTTAGAACTTTATGTTATTATAAAAGTTAATTTTGAAAATCTACAAAATTATGCATGTTTTAGAAATTTTTCTCATGATTTGAAAGATATGTTTTAGAAGAAAATTTCAGCATTTAATTTTAGAAAGAAATATTTGAGCTTCGTCTCATAGATTTAAACATAATCTCACTACTTTTTGATACATTTTTTTAGTCAGACTCATTATAATCTTCTAGATATGCTTAATAGATATGCTATGAGCTATATAAATAATATATTGTGAGAGTAAGACTTAATATCGAGCGAATGAGGGTTCTAGATAGCCCAAGTTCTAAAATTATGTGCCACTGTAAGATTATGTTTCACCACTTTGTCGGTTGACCATTTGACCCTGAGAGGCTCAGATTAGTGGATCCACATTAGATAGATAGGTTCTATACCCTATCAAGGTATAGGGATATCCTCCCCAACTGAGATTGTAAGTTGGTGCATCATGAGCTCACATGGAGTATGTCGGCTATAAGAAACTTTCCACTTAGACATTATATTTTTATAGTTTGAATCGATATGATCATGTATATAGCCATAGATATGATGAAAGATAAAATGATTTTCACATTTGTATTTTTACAGATATGATTTTGAAAGTATAGTCTCAAATATACATTTTCTTTCAGAGATATCTATTTATGATCTTTCGCTGCTTTCTACCTCGGTTGATATTTATATACAATTGAAAGATTCGTTATAGTCCTTCTCACAGCTTATGATAGATATAAATTTAACTATTTAGTTTCACTCATACATACTCAATACCTTTCTCGTACTGATTGTATACCTCTTTTGCACTACATATTTCATGTGATATAGATACGAGTGATCATTCTCAGGCTTGTAGATTGAGAGTAGCCATTCATAATACAATAATTGGTGATTCCTCCTCATTTGGGGATATACTTTAGTTGTTTCTATTCCTATTTCAAACTTGTTTTATGACTAGTTGGAGGCCTTGTCCCGATAAAGTGTTCTATTTAATTTAAAGGCTTTCAAACATTTATATTCAATTGTAATAGACTTATTCTTGAAATCTATTTCAATTATGATTTAGTCTACAACTTCTGCTTCAGTTTTCATTTGATATGCATAAATATGTTACGCCAATGATTAGCTTGGATTCACTTGTAGTTTCAAGTATTGTATCTTGACCAAGGTACTAAATTTTTTTGTTGATTCAACCCGAGCTTTTGGATGGTACAAACACTATCCCTTTTTGTCGTTGTTGTTGGTAATTTCTATGCTAGAATTGAAAATCAAATAATCATACATATTATATATATTATATGGCAAAATTATAAATCAAATAATCACACGGATTAATAAGGAATTCTGTGACAAAATTGGAAATCAAACAATTAGACAGATTATATGTAATTCAACGCCAAAATTGGAAATAAAATAAACATTTTATAAATAATTCTATGCTAAAATTAAGAGTTAAATAACAAATTTAGGACCCTTTAACTATGAGATTTTTTTTCTCCATTTTTTTTTTTACCTAATTTGAAAATAAGTGTACAATTATAAAAATTTCAAATTCCAACTTAATGTTGTATTTCGAATTTGAAAATCAATCAAAACCCTATTTTCACATTTATAATTTTTTCTTTTTCAAATTTATTGTAATTTTTTGTTTTTATAAAATAAACTCATTTAAATTATATTTCATGTTATTTTAAAAAATGCATTCAATCCTAAATATTTATTAGAAAAAATATAACGAAATATAACTCCTGCTTCAAAAGTTTTCAAATATAACAACAAAAAAAATAAAATTAATTTGATGACACACGCCTACGCATGGGTGTATATCAACATGAGTTTGCCATTTGAATTGAATTTGTTAAAAAGAATTAAAAGCATGTTAGTACATTTGTAGGGTTAAGAAACCATATTCTTGGAAAAATATTTATAACCTTCCGAATTTGGAGGTTCTTGTGAATATATATATTTTCCACAATCGCCGGAATCTTGTCGTTACAAAATTCCGACGGAAAAATCTTAATCTCCGGCAACGATGTCTTCGCCGGCCGTTTTCGTTGCCGTTATTCTTGTCATTGCTTCTTTAATTTGCCCGTCACTATCCCAAATATGTTCATCACAGAAATTCACCAACAACAAGGTTTATGCTCGTTGTAGCGATCTTCCGGTACTGAAATCATTCCTTCATTGGACATACGATGCTGATAATTCCACTCTTTCTATCGCATTCGTTGCACCTCCTGACAAACCTGACGGATGGATTGCGTGGGCTATTAATCCTAATGCTCCCGGTATGGTTGGGGCGCAAACATTGTTTGCGTTCAAAAATTCCAAAGGCGAAATGGTGGTGAAAACGTATGATATTTCGAGTTATTCTTCAATTAAAGAGTCGTCTAAATTGTGGTTCGATGTTAAAGAGACTGCGGCGGAATTCTCCGGCGGATTGATGCAGTTGTTTGCGACGCTTGTGCTACCGGAAAAGGGGAAAACGACGTTGAATCATGTATGGCAGGTGGGACCCTCTGTTACCGATGGTTTTCCGGGAAAACATGGTTTTCAGCCAGCTAATCTGAACTCGAAAGGAACGTTTGATTTGTTGAGTGGAGAAAGCAAAATCAGCGCTTCTGGCAATGCTAGGGTGAATAGAAAAATTGTGAGTTTTTCAGATCCTGTTTTGATTTTAATATTAGTCAATCTCACCGTAAAATATGGTTTAAGGATGGACCTAAGATGGTCAATTTTTTTTGAATTTTTGAGTAAACGCAGATTATTTTTTTAAATGAATTAGTCTAGTTTATGTTGGGCTTTTTCCATATAGCATCTGTTGAATTTTTTTCCCTTTTGTCGCTAGCTTTTGTTTATATTTGCCCTTTTCATGTTCAAGAAGTAGAATAAGATTTAAGAGTTCAACGAAGATTTTAGGCTCAGAAATAATATATTATTTCTAGGAATCTTGAAACAATACTAGTCGCTTTTACTGGATATTCAATTGATGTTTCTTGAATTGTTAAAATAAAATGTTTTTTTGGTTGAAAGGGTAGTATATCACTAGTTGATGGTGGATCCATTACCTGGAAGTGTTTAAAAAGTTATGTAAATTACTGCAGATCCATGGAATCCTTAATGCTATTAGTTGGGGATTTCTGTTTCCAGTCGGGATCATCATTGCGAGGTACATGAGAACATTCCAGTCTGCTGATCCAGCATGGTTTTATCTTCATATTTCCTGCCAATGTTCTGCTTATGTTATTGGAGTTGCTGGCTGGGCAACTGGTCTTAAGCTTGGAAGTGAATCAAAGGGTATCACCTATGATGTCCATCTCAATATTGGGATTGCACTTTTCTGTCTTGCAACATTGCAGGTAATACTTCTGTGTTCCTCGGACCTGAATCATCATTACGTTTAGCTATTCATTATATCATTTATGCTACAGAAACTTGTTTATGCACCTTAGATAGCTAAATTCTTTGAACTTAAGTTGGTTTCTCTGTCTATATGCTTATCTTTGGTTTGTCGGTAGGTTTTTGCCTTGTTGTTGAGGCCGAAGAAGGATCATAAGTACAGATTTTACTGGAATATCTACCATCACGGAGTTGGCTATACAATGCTTATCCTCAGCTTGGTTAATGTATTCAAAGGTCTCGACATATTAGATCCAGCGACAAAGTGGAGGTCTGCGTATATTGGCATACTAGTTGTGTTAGGAGTAATCGCTCTATTATTGGAAGTGGTTACCTGGATTGTTGTGTTAAAGAGGAAATCTAACAAATCAACCAAACCATATGATGGTTGATTTTCTCGATGGGGACAGGGGAAGCTACAAACTTTGAACTTCATGAACAGTTGCTATTGTTATCACTGTCTAAATTAGTCTCGCTCTATATATATATACTAGAATTTGCTTGAAGCGATTCTTTTATTATTATCCTTAGCTCTTCTGTTTTCCTCGTTGTACAATGGCTTCGAAAGATAACATGTTGTGTATAAATACGTGACTTGTTCACTTCAATTGCAGAACACACTCTGTGGATATGCCTTTAGGTCATTTTGGAGCCTTTCTTATATGCTCTTGTTTTTCATGTGACAACTATTGTTGGCCCTAGAAAATGATAATTGTGTGTTTGATGGGGATTGCTTGAAACATATGCTTAAGCTGCCCTCCGTTTTCTTTCCTTCAACTTGTCCTCTGTGTGGACTCTTCAAAAATGCTGATGAATGTATGTCGGATCCTTCTAGAACGGTGTATTTTTGGAGGATCTAACACGAGATATGTGAGTATAATTGGAGAGTCAGAGCAACATAGAGTCATAGTTGACATTATAACATCCACTTCGGCACGTGGATGAATGTGCTATAAAATTAGTAATCACATTTGGTGCCAACATAGTTGACTGAGCAAGCACTAACCTGCCATGTGAGAAACTTCCATTCTTTCTCATTTTACAAATATTTTAATCTTCTTTTCAAAGCACAACCCAAGCAACTTAATTGCTGCTAAATATTTTTTGAATTTTTAAGGTGAGTGGATCAGTAAACATGGAAGAGGAAGTCCTAATAAGAAACCATAATATCTGTCTTTTAAAGTTTTACATATTCTTTAAAAAGTATGTTTAATAATCTTAATCATACAAGTATTTGCCTAACTCATTCCTTCTTGTTGTCGTTTACTTATAACTTCTTGTTTACTTGAAAACGTTCTATCCATGGAAAAAGGGTCGTATATATATTTTTTAATTGTAGGATATTTCTTTTCCAAAATGACATTAAAGACGTTTTTAGCCAAAAAAAAGGTGAAATAAAATTGATTCATTTTTGAATAATCTTATCCACTGTATATTTGATCCTTTTTCCTTCTACCTATCCCAAAAGTAAAGGACGACTTGACCAAAAATAAAATAGTGATAAATAACATACCGTATTTTGCAAATATCAAATAGCATTTTAAAACAATGACAATATGTTTATTATTTGATGACAAGAGTTATTGCTACTTAGAAAGATAAAATACTGATTTTGGAAACGAATAAAAAATGTCAAATTTTCTCTTTACGTTGGATTAGACTATGCTCGAGAGAATCCTTCACTTTTTCGTTGGCTATGTTAAAGATTTATTGCTACTAAGGTTTGAAGGCCATATTCATTTTAATATGTAGGCCATTTTTTATTTGACAGAACTATTGAAAACACCTCTAGATTTAATGTGAATTACTAGTTTTTGAACTATTGACAGCCTAAAAGGTACATCTTAACTTGACTAACTGAACTTTAATACACCTCCAATTTTACAATATGCATGAAGTACACTCTAAAATCTCGCCAAGTTTAAGGGTGTTCTCATCATTTCTCTCAACTTTTTATTAAGAGTTTCATGTTCCTACAAGAGTTTGAGACCACTTGCTACGTAGTGTGACTGATCGGCGGTGTATCTAAATTTAGATAGTCAAGTAGAGAGGTATTTTTAAAACAATTAACAGTTCGAGGACAAAATTAATAATTTGTGCCAAGTATCTGTTTATCGCTTGTGAAGGAAAATATTTTATTTATAAATTCAACGGTTCTTGAATCTTACTTCAAGTTCTATCTATTATGTATATTTCTGTATATTCTATATTTTCTGTATATTGAAAATAACAGTAGCATCCCTATTTATAAAGATAAAAACCAAATTAAACTAGGACTAGGAACCACTATAACTAACAAATCCTAATTAAACATAAATAAATAAATACCATCAATAACAAATTCTAATCAACTTAGAATTCATACTCCAACTTTGAATTATTATTTCCAACTTCTTATTATTTATAAAGTTAACAAATGGAATAATAGTGGTCCCATAGCCTTTCAATTGTCTCCTAATGCTTTCATCTTTTCATCATCCTCCACCTTTATGCTGTTATTGCTATTCCTCTTTAAGAATTTTTCTTTATGGATTCTGGTATTTAAGTGCTTTCAATTTTTACCTTTCATTTCATTGCACTCATGAGTCAATAGAGGGTTGTTAGATAATCTTGTCACGCGTCCGTTACTTTTTTTATGAAGTTAACACGTTACAATTACACGGATAAATGTTTATTAAAATCCTATTTACACACGAAGCCTCCTTTATTAAAACGTTTATTTACTTTATGTTGTAAGCCTTTAATTATTGCACCTGGCTTTAATGATGGCAGTTACTATATACAGAAATAACTTAAGGATGGAAACAGTCACACAAGGAAGGTTGTCCAGGTTCAAGGAAGATTCTTACAAAGCCAGACATGGAAAGAAGCCAAAGAAAAGAGTAGTTACAATTCCTCCAAATTTAAGGAAGATTCTTACTCAACCAAACATGGAAATTGGAATGAAGCGAGAGAAAGGAAAGACAACGTATATATATATGTATATTGATATTCTATAGGAAGCTAGATCTTAGTTAATTAATTAAAATCTTCGCCATAGGGAAAGAGGTTGTCTAACATATTTCAAGTTTCAACTAAACAGTAAGAGAAGTAAAAAAACACACATACTATTTTTACGTGGAAACACCTGTGTTAGTCTGCACGACCTAGTAATTTACGGATTTTAACTTTTCGCCTAAGTGTGAAGCAGGTTGCCTAACATGTTCTAGCAAAGCAATAGAGATAGTAAGTAAAAACACAGTATTTTTATGTGGAAAACGCCTGGCTCAAAAGGTGTAAAAAACCACGACCTGTACCCTTACAGGATTTAACTTCAACTTCCCTAAATCATTGAGCATCCACAGAAAACAGATTACAAGCCCATGTAACCTAAAAAATTACAAACTATAATCCCCAAACATCAACACAAACCTCCCAAGGTAGGTGTTCCCAACTCTTTGAGTTATCACAACCTAAAGACAATACATCTAATTCAGTTTATAACTCACCGAACTAAGATTACATCAAGACTTAATCACAAAGAAAAAGTCCTAACACATAAACTCTGTAAATGGAGCAGGTTCTTTGATGCGTTCCTTCTATTTGTTCCTTCAATTCGCTGGTAGCACTTGCGAAATCAATTTTTCAATTGCTCATTTTTTCTCTGTGAGTACACAAGTATTCTAAACGACTTCACCTCTATTTAAACACAATTATTCATAGAGTTATTGTTCACTTCAAACTCCTAATAAGACTCATTCTTCAATTCAAACTCCTTGCTTCTTTAGACTCCTCCTTCAAATTATCTTTATTTATTCTTTTGTATTGTAGTCGAACTCCAACACTTCAATTCAACAGTAACTTGAAGAGTTCTACTTTAAGTGAGACTTCTTCTTCAATTAAAACTCCTTGCCTCTTTAGACTCCTTCATCAAATTGAACTCATTGATTCTTTCTCTTTAATTCATCAGATGTTTACTTCCTTGGGCTTTCTCACGAAATTAGCATTATCCATTCCTTTATTTCTGCACTCTTGTCTTTATTCATCTTAAAAGCTTTTTCGAGTTCAACTGCTCCTGACAGTGTACCTTTGGACCATATTGACTGACGTGTTTCATCTTTCTTTGTCAATCATCAAAACTGCTTAAATCCCAACAAATCCCCCCATTTTTTGATGATGACAAACCTCTTTTCTTTGTGCATTCAAACAATTTCATTTGTAAACACTGAAGCATGAAATACTAATATGAAACAAGTTAGTCAATGGGTTATAAACACTTCACAACTCTTATTTTCCCCCTTTTGGCTTCATTGAAAAGTTATGTCAATCATATAATATACGAGTTAGATTGATTAGTTAAACTATTCATGGCCACTGGGCTATAACCAAGAGAATCAGATAATGACTGCATGCAACATAATAATGTATTATAGAGAGCAAGACCATGAGTTATTAAAGAAATAAATAACCATTCCATTAAACTGCTAGATAATGTTCTATATAAAATTGAAGTTATATTGAATGAATCAAAAACTATTGAGAATTAATCAAAAAACAAACACTGGATAGGAGTAGAATAAAGCCAGAGACACTAACATTGAAAAGTGAAGAGAAGAATGGAACAGTGGCAATAATTGTGTCAACCAACGAATAATTTCAACATTTTCAGCTCTTTCATCAAAAACAGTTTGTAGAGCTTAAATTTTTATCTGAAGGACATTTTTTTTCATAAACTGTATGAGCAGCCTCCAGTTGAGCAATTTTATCTGTGAAAATATTACTTCAACCTTTTCATTGGATTACCAAATTTCCTCATTAAAGCATGCAGATCAACAAGGTTCATCTATTCAATAACCTCTTCTTTTTTCTTTTTCTTTTACATTTGGAAAGTCCTCAATAACCTCATTGGAATTGAGTATTCCTCAAAAATCACAATGGGAATCATGTCATCATTTTTTATGCTAGCTCTAAGATCTTCTTCAATAATGACATCCTCTTGACACTTATGATTTTCAGATGGGAGTTCAAGGTGGAATAGAAAAAAAAATGTGTTTCAGGAATTGGTTCTTCCTTATGAACTGAAAGAGGAACTAGATTTCCCTCCTCAAATGAAAATTATATATGTACTAAGTTAAGAGCAATTTTAAGAGGACATCATCACAAATATCAGTGGATGTATTTTGGTGAATATCTGATTTAAACTTGCAAAAAAATTCAAGAAGACAAAGTGAGAGAGAACAATTTGAAATAATAAGACTCTTGAGCTTGGACGATTATTTTATTCTATATTAGAGCAGTTAATAAATGGCACATAAGTGTTCGACTGTTTCACTTTAGACAATATTAACCTTCATCAATATAAAATATACCTGATAAGAGTAATTTTGTGATAATCATTGCTTGCTTGCAAAATTTCTCTGCACAATCTAATACAAAATTAGGTTAAAACAAGTCAAGGATCTAGAATTGGGACACACAACTAAATGTGTAAGGTTGAATTGAATAACATTTTAGCTTATAAAATTAAGGAGAACAATTATTCTGTCCAATCATTGAAGGGAGTTCATGTAATCTTAATCATTCCCAAGTTTAACTTATTCTTTTCATAATGCTCCCTACTTAGTGTCAAAATCCATCAATTGTTGTCTGACTAAGAACAACTAGATCCAGCAACCACATACTTTTGTGGATAAATTAGTTTCAAGATTCATTGTTCCCCATATCAATATGCCCTTAGTCTGTTCAGCAAATGAAATGTACAACGTGTTCCAATGCACGCTCATCAATTTCACTTTCATCCTCATTTTTTACTTGCTTCCCCCTTACACATGCATTACATCCTCTCTTTTTTTTTTCTTTTTTTTTCAAAAAAATGACACATTCCCCTTTTTTTGTTTAAGTGAGCGAAAGGAACTTTTGTTTATCTTCAGTCATGTAACACACTTGAAATTTTTAGAACTAAGACTCGAACCATTCTTCGTTATGAGTAAGATTTTTACTAAGGAATTTAAATTTTCTTAAGTGTTAAGGTCACTAGATGTAGCACTTTGAGTTCCAAAAAGAACTAAAGAGAATTCATTTAAGTCATTCGTAAGTTTTTTTAAGTTTTGGGTCAACTTCAAACAACCATAACTTTTAGCACATGGTGAGTTAGGAGAACCATAAGATATGAAATGAAAAATCTCCGAGTTCTCTTTCCAACGCCACCAAGTTTGCTAAAATCCGAGTTCAGATGAGGGAGATATGCCCATTTGAGTTCAGTCTATCCAATTATGGAAATTTACCTGAATTAATAAGAGGTATTTTGGTATTTTCCTTACCCCACTAGCCTAGCCCATTTTTGTTAACCTTTTAGAGATCTAAACTATTTGGAATTAGTTTTAGTTATTCCTAAACGCACTTAGGATTTTTGAGAGGAGTTCAAGAGGTGAAAAAGGGAGAAAAGCTTCAAGCATTCAAGGTTCTTGCCATCTTCGAGCGATTTCACTAAGGATTTGATCCTTCACACACCAATCATGAGTTTCACTTTCAAATTCATCCATGAGATTGAGTAGATTGAGGTTCTTGATAAAATTCTTGAGGTGTTGTTCTGCATTCTTGAATTACAATATTTGGTTGAGTTCTTGAGACGAAGATCTTGTTAATGAGCTTTGTTCTTGAGGGTTTTTGAGTAGATTTTCATGTAATTAATTTGGGTAAACTAATCTAAGAGGGTTTTGAACAAACTATTCGATTCTAGGTGAATTAGGGCTAAAAATCGAGAAAACAAAATTCGTCGCAAATTTTGGGCAAGGGGCTGGCGTGCCGCGCCAGCAGTGCACTAGAACTGTGCCTTTGAAGTGAAGGGGGCTGGTGTACCGCGCCACTTTGTGTGCTAGGGTCACTTGCCCCGTACTTTTTCCATCATTTGTCTCGTCAGAGTTCTTTTAAACTGTACTTCACTCCTTTCTAATTCTAACTACTCTAAACTACATTTAATCATCACGAGATCCTTCACATCATGAATCATAACTCTTGAATTCATAATTCAAATTCAAGAAAGAGTTAAGAGTAGAGTTTAATAAAGTCTCTGAGTTAAATTGTAAATCTTTTGAGATCAACTATCGATTTGAGCTAAGTTTTGAGGAAGTAACTGTAAGAATGAGAAGAGTTGTACACATGAGTTCTATATTGTTATTTAGACCATTGAGTCGATTCGTTCATGCCCGTAAATTCTGCATGAACTCCATAAATTAAGTATCATTGAGAGGAGTATTATCTTCGAGTTCTAAGTTCTTGAGCATTGAGTTCCTAATACTTTTAAGATTTTATTCCTAATTATGGGACTACTACATATTACCCATGAAGGTCCTTGAGCTGAGTTGATCATGCCCATAATTTTGCATAAACCCTATGAGTTGAGCATTCTTGAGATGATTAGTTTCATTAAGTCCTTAAGTTCTGGAGTTATCGAGTTTCGAGTATTGAGTCCTATATATGGTTATTGAAACCCTTGAATTGAGTCGTTCACGTCCATAATTTGGCATGAACTCTATTTTGAGAAATCTTTTACCATTATTATAATTTGTTTTAAGACTTAAGTACTTTGGTTTGAGGATGAGGAGGGTTGAGTTTCATATTTTTTTTAAAATGAATATATGGGAACTAAGTATTCCCAAGAGTAAATTTTTTTATATTTAAACGAGAGGGAACATCGATTTCTAAATGAGTTCATGAGGAGTTTTGAGTATAATCTCTTTTAAGAGAAACTTTTTGAGTAATAATCTCAAAGTTTGAGGATGAGGGAATGTTTTTTTTAAACATATGAGCATGATTTATATTATTGGGAGTAGTATTGAGCATTGATATGGGGGAGAGTTCAGACAACTCATAGCCCCCATAAACAATGCATGCCAACATGGATAGAAAAGAGTTATACTTTTTAGATGATTCCTTATTGCTTTTTAAGCATAGCTTAGCAGATCCACTTAGTTGAGGATGCCATATACTCTGGTAAGGTATAGGACAATTCTGGAAGCGTGGGTGAGATGTTGTATCATCACATAGCTCATAGTGATGGCTGTCAGTTATGGAATATACCAAATAAGAGTTATTATTGTATTTTTACATACAATTGAGTTGTTATGGTATTTTTACATACAATTGAGTTATTATCTATTGTTTTGAAAGCTTTTTATATATTGCATCTTTTATTATTGCTTTATCCTTGAGTATCTTGAGTTGAGTATCTTATCTTTGAGTTGAGTATCTTGAGCCGAGTATCTTCGAGTTGAGTATCTTACCTTTGAGTTGAGTATCTTATCCTTGAGTTGAGTATCTTATCCTTGAGTGGAGTTTGAGTTGAGTTGAGTGAGTTTGAGAAGAGGTAAGTATGTTTCTTTTCTATCAGTTCAAGCTTATGTTTATGCTTTAAAATTACCTTTACATCCTTGTACATTCAATGTACTGACGCCAAATGGCCTGCATCATTTCATGATGCATATACATGTATTCAGGGTTCTCAACAGATACTCTGTTGAGACCACTTGCAGTTCCAGTTAGCTTTGGTGAGCCTCCTTGCTTCCGGAGGGTTCCACTTTTCTTTTCGTTTATTAGAATGCCGTGGGTCTTGTCCCGATAATCCTTAGGTAATAGTAGAGGCTTCATAGATAGTTTAAAGGTTGATAAAGTTATTTTTGCATCATGAGTTTCCATTTTGCTCGAATAATGTCTTCGTTGAGTAGTAAGCCAAGCCAAGGGTTCGCTTGGGAACCAACAATGGCTTTGAAGTGCCATTTACGTCAAGGATGTAGGCTCGGAGCGTTAAAAGTCATATGCCTTAAGCAAACAATAACTATGAATCGATATTGCTTGCTTCCTTTCAGCTTCACCTGCAAAACAGCTTAAGGGTTAGTCTTAGAAACCCATACAAGCTTGGGTCCTTTCTCATGATCAAAAGGGTGAATCAAATTTCTTTTAACCTATATAGGGAATAGGTTAGTAGACATGTTTATGTCAACATGTATAAATCTGTTTCCATTTGCCAAATCATTATTTATTTTCTAAAACCATTCGCAACTGGAAACTTAGTAGTTGGATGACCAATTTTATCAGAAATATAGCACAAACCTTCATAGATAACATTTTCTTTATGGAATCCTATACTAGTCTTCTCATTGTGCACCCTATCACTCAATTTGTTAACAATTCTGAAGAAATTAGTCAATTTATTAGTTTTTTCACCTTATTGTTTTCACAGAAAAATCAATTTGCATTCTTTCAGATCATGTTCTAATATGTTTTCAGTATAATTTATCTTCCCATTTTCAATAATGGACAACTTCAGAATTTCAGATTTCAAATTCAAGTTTGATGACTTAAGTTTATCAACGTATTTCTTTAGAGAACAATTTTCTGCTTCAATTACAGTTTTGCAGTTTTGAGATCCATGCACTCAAATCTTTGATCTGCAAAATCTTTAAATAGTTGATCTCTTTCGCAGGTTAATTCTTGAAAATCATCAATTAAGCTGCTTATCATGCTAATTAGTTTTCTTTTAGACAAAAGATGCATTTTTTTCTTTCAAGTCAAGGATACTTACCCCATATTTTGTTTCTTCTTCTTCTTCCACATTTGAATCTCCAATAGCCATGAGAGCAATCTCATCTACCTTTCCATCATCAATATGTTCTAATCATGTTTCTTCGTGTGCATCCATGATAGTATCCCAATTTTATTTTTGCAGTTATGCAACTAGATATTCAACGATACTTATCTGGTCCAAGGCCACAAATAAGAATAAACTTAGCTTTGGCATTCTTTCCAAGAATCTTGAAGTCAGCCTCCTCGTATTCACTCTTTTCCTTTTGTACATTATTATTTTCAACATCCTTCTTAATTGGGTATTCTGGTCCATCAATAAATCTATTCCAAAGTTCATAATCTTCAGCCTGAATAAAAACTTCCATCCTTGATTTCCACTATGAGTAATATTGGTCATTGAATAGCGGAGGCTTGTTGATATCTTGTCCTTCACTTTATTCGAGTGGAGGTGCAGAATTCATCCCAATTTTTTCTTAAGTGGTTAAACTTTTAACAAGAAAACCTGCTCTGATACCAATTGTTAGTATGCACGACCTAGTAGTTTACTAATTTTAACTTTTCACCCAAGTGTAAAACAGGTTGCCTAACATGTTCCAGCAAAGCAGAAAAGACAATATGTAAAAACATAATATTCATATGTGGAAAACACCCAGCTCAAAAAGTGTAAAAACCCACAATTTGCACCCCTATAGGATTTAACTTCAACTTTCCTAAATCAATGAGACTCTACAGAAAACAGATTACAAGCCTATGTAACCTAAAGAATTACAAACTATAATTCCCAAACATCAACACAAACCTCTTAAGGTAGGTGTTCCCAACTCTTCGAGTTATCACAACCTAAAGACGATACACCTAATTCAATTTATAACTCACTGAACTAAGATTACATCAAGACTTAATGACAAAGAAAAACTCCTAACACATAAACTGTATAAAAGAACCAGGTTCTTTGATGTGTTCCTTCTAGCTATTCCTTTAGTTCGCTGGTAGCACTTGTGAAATCAATTTGTCAATTGCTCATTTTTGCTCTGTAAGTGGACAGTTATTCTGAACGACTTCACCTCTATTTAAACACAATTCTTCATAGAGTTATTGTTCACTTCAAACTCCTCATTGACTTGAACTCTCTTGACTTAGAGTTCTGCTTTAAATAAGACTCATTCTTCAATTCAAACTCCTTGCTTCTTTAGACTCCTTCTTCAAATTACATCCATTGATTCTTTTGTATTGTAGTCGAACTCCAACGCTTCAATTCAGCAGTAAGTTGGAGAGTTCTATTTTAAGTAAGACTCTCTCTTCAATTAAAACTCCTTGCCTCTTTAGAATCCTTCTTCAAATTGAAATCATTGATTATTTATCAGATGTTTACTTTCTTGGGCTTTCTCATGAAATTAGCATTATCTATTCCTTTATTTCTGCACTCTTGTATTTATTCATCTTAAAAGCTTTTCTGAATTCAACTGCTTGTGACAGTGTACCTTTGGACCATGTTGACTGACATGTTTCATCTTTCTTTGTCAATAATCAAAACTGCATAAATCTCTTTTGTGTCTCATAAGATCAGAAGTATATTTAACAAAAAAAAAAAATCCACCTTGTTGTATTACCCATCCACCACACTTTATCATTGTTGTCATTATTCAATTTTGGTATGATATTCTCCATAATATGATTTGTCATCTCTTCTGAAATGTACTATAGAAGCTCATTGTTATTCCACTCTCTTCTGGTTATGACAACCTTCACTTCAATTTTTTCATCCCCAAAACTATCACTTTTAACATTATTACAGTGTTATTTTCTTAGTCAAGTTATCAATTTAGAAGTGAAAAGTACCTGATTTAATTTTTCACCATAAGTTATGTTTCACTTCTCCCCTAATAGTAATCAGTTTTCTTCAAACATGGGACGCACCCGATCCTTATGTAATAACGAGATAAAATTTCTTGTAGTATTTGTTACACACGTAAGATCTCCATTGTAATAATGTGTATGCTCTAAATTTTTATCACATCTTAGTAAAAGGAGTCTTAGAACATCATGAAGTGATCTAAAGATTACACCCTTTTTCTTTCTCTTTGGATAACACATTGTGTTCCAAGAAACCTAGTGTACCTTTTATCCCTCATGTGTTACTCAAGAAAAATTTAGCAAACACTTGATGTTGATTATCTATTATACCTTTTAGAAGGATTCATGGTTGATAGTAAATACACATGCATAGTCTAAGGGATATGTGAAGTTATACCTTACCTCCCTCCAAAGGACAACAATCTATTCTATCATATCATGATTCTCTTTGTGACCTTCCTTAGTAATTAGTCATAGTGGAAGTTTCTCTTTCTTCCATAAGTGGAAAAAATAATTGTTATGATGCTCCTGATAACCTTTTTAATCTGCTCCCTACCATTGAATATGTTGTTTAAGATAGAGAATAACTCATTTATTTGTTGATAATACGACGTGAGACTTTTTCATAGTCCCGTAGATTATGCATCATTTTGATCACTGATTTCCTCTTTCTTGAGCAAAATAAAATTGTATCATCTGCATGGGATAAATGATTAATTTTTGGACTCTATTCAAGGAGTCTATATACTCGTGCAAGATTTTCAAGCCTCTATCCAACACTTCTGCAACAATGACAAACATAGTGGGTGAAAATAAATATCCTTGCTTTAAATGTAAACTTCAGTGAATTCTAACTAATCAATGAAGAGAAATAACAATTTGAGAGAAACTGATTGAAGAAGAAGAAGAAGAGAGAAAATTCTGTATTGAACTCATGAAAAATGAATGACTAAAATCTCGCTATTACAATCTATATAGCTCTATTTATATCCATTACAAGCTGAAGCAGTTAATTTAACTAACACTAACAACTAGACTGACAGGTGTATACTTTTTTGTTAGTGCACTGTAATGCATTTAACTAACTGTTTAACATCCTCCCTCAAGCTTTGATTATAAAAGATATTCTTCAATCTTAGCTTGGAAACAAGATAAGAATGTTGATTTCTTGTGAGTCCTTTGGTAAGTAGATCTAATGGCTGCTCTATTGTGTTGAGATACACTGGCTGAACCAATCCAAGTTGTATCTTCTCTCGGATACAATGGCAATCAATGTCAATATGCTTGGTGCGTTCGTGAAATACTTGATTGGCAACAATTTGAATAGTTGATTTGCTGTCACAATGTATAGGAATTGGTAACTACAAAGAGATCCCCAACTCCTTGAATAAACCAACTACCCACATAATTTTAGTTACTGTAAAGGCTAGACTTCTGTATTCAGCCTCTGCTGAGCTGCATGAGATGGAGTTTTATTTCTTGGACTTCCAGGAAATTAAAGAGGTTTCATAAGTCAATAGGTATTTAGTAGTGGACGTTCTAGTGTTGGCACAAGAGGCCCAATCAATATCACAATAAGCTGACATTTGATTAGTGCTGGAAGAAGACATGAGAATTCCTAAACCTGGAGATTGTTTGACATATTTAACCACCCTGAATGCAGCCTCCATTTGAGATGTCTTTGGTTCATGCATATATTGACTGAGATTTTGTACAACAAATGTTATATCAGGCCTAGTTATGGTTAAGTATAAAAGTCTTCCTACCAACTTCTGATATATATTAGGATCCTTTAACAGCTTGTCAGTCTTGGATTCTTGAGGAAAATGCAAATCAAACTCAGCACTGGTGATCTTTTGATTTAGCTCAATAGGTGCTCTAATAGGCTTTGATCCTGACAACCCCATATCTGAAATCAACTCAAGACAATGTTTTCTTTAGTGCATGATAATTCTAGCCTTACTCCTGGCAAATTCAATGCCTAAGAAGTACTTTAAGTCACCTAAATTCTTGATCGTAAAGGTATCTACAAGTATCTTCTTTGTCTCCAAAATCAGCAAGTGATCATTCCCTGTAATAAGCAAATCATCAACATAGACCAATACAACAACCAAACTAGATCCTTGGTGCTTAGTGAATAGTGAATAATCAAAGTGACTTTGATTTAATCCAAAAGCATTCAAGGTTGTAGTTAATTTTATGTTCCATTGTCTACTAGCTTGCATGAGTCCATATAGAGATTTGGTCAACTTGCAGAACTTCCCCTTACCACTTTGATGAGTAATGCCTAGGGGTATTTCCATGTACACTTCTTCATCCAAATCACCTTGAAGAAAAGTATTAAAAAATGTATTTGATGAATTCCCCATCCATGTGCAGCAGCTAAAGATATCACCACTCTAACTGTCACCATCTTAACTACAGGGGAAAAAGTTTCTTGATAATCTAAGCCTTCTCTCTGATTGTATCCCTTGGCAACTAGTCTAGATTTGAATCTATCCACTTCACCATTGGCATTATACTTTATCTTGTACACCCACTTACATCCTATGGCTTTTTATCCATATGCAGGCTGTACAATTTTCCATGTGTGATTCTCCTCTAATGCCTGAACTTCACTTTGCATGGCTTCAATCAATCTATTATCTTTCACTGCTTCATGATGTGTTTTAGGCTCTTTCTCTTGTGAGAGGTTTGTCAAAAAACTCTTATAAGGGACTGAGATGCTAGCATAATCAACACCACCACCTATGGAGTATAGACAATTTTTAGTTTCTTTTCCAGGTAAGATATAATCTTTTTGCCAAATGGGAGGCCTGACAGTCCTATGTGACTTTCTTAAACCAATATAATCCTGTGCATCTGAGACATAGTCCTCCTCCATATGTTCTTCCTCAAGTGGGCATGACGATGGGGTAACCTCAATGGGACCTGGTTCACTATCAGAAAGCCCAACAACAGAAGCAATTGATATTTCACATTCACTATGATCAAAGGAAATCAATATCTCACTTTCAACATGATTATGCATAGTAACAATGGGTGCTTGGATTTCATTTCCACCAAGATCAAGAAAGTGCATGCCCTCCTCAGAATTATCATTAAGTGTTCGAATAGGAATAAGTTTTCATGGAAGATAACATCTCTGCTAACAAATATAGTCTTAGACTCCATGTCATATAACATGTATCCCTTTTGAGTGACTACATATCCAAGCAACACTGCCTTCCTTACCTTGGGTGCAAATCTATCTCCCTTCAAGAGATTTGTAGCAAAACAAAGACATCCCACTACTGTAAGATGATACAGAGAAGATTGTTTATCATAAAGTAGTTCATATGGAGTGTTGTTGCCCAATGTAGTAAGAGGAATTCTATTGATAATATATACTGCAGTCTCCACACACTCCCCCCAAAACTAGCTAGGAAGATTACTTTGTATTTTGATTGCTCTAGCAGTCTCCAAAATATGTATATGCTTCCTTTCCACAACACCATTTTGTTGTGGTGTATGAGGATAAGAGCTTTGATGTAATACCCCATTTGATCTAAACAATTCACTACAATTTGTACTAATGAATTCACCTTCATTATCAGATCTAAACACTTTAACAAGTCTGCCAAACTATGTTTTTAACATTGATGGGAATTGTTTAAAGACTACAATCACATCATACTTTAAAGCAAGTAAGAAAACCCATGTCCACCTAGAATGATCAACAACTAAAGTGAGGAAATACCTCTTCCCATTGTGAGTAGGCATCTTGTAAGGGCCCCAAACATCCATGTGAACCAAATAAAAAATAACATTTGATTTACTATTGCTAATAGGAAAATGAACTCTAGTATGACTAGCCTGTGGACAAATACTAGACTGTTTCAAAGTAAAACTACTACAATCATTTAAATCCTTTATTCTTCTAAGTACTCCCATAGGAATGTGTCCCAACCTGATATACCAAAGGGCAGGATCAATGGCTTTCCCAACAACAGACATTGTCCTGATTACATTCACATTTCTTTGTTGCATCCCTTCCATTCTCAGTACATAAAGACCATCCTCTATATCACCAATATCCTTCACCTCCCCAGATAAGAGGTCCTGAAATATACCGCATATAGGGAAAAAGGAAACACAACAGTTCAATTCTTTTGTCAATTACGAAACTGAAAATAGATTAAAATTGAATGCTGGCGTACACAACACATCCTTAATTACTTCACCTTCATTCAGCTGAACATTTCTAATATGAGAAATGGAAGTTGAATTACATGTTGGTAGTTCTACTTTTCCTGCATTTCTCATAATGATCTCATCATGTAAGTGTTGCTTATTGCTTATCATATGATCTGTACATCCTAAATCGACTATCCAGTTCATGAGTTTCATATGATTACCTGTCATGTAAGCACTCCTATATGGTTGGTTTGTGGTGTTCATGTTTACTACATTTAGCATCTGCTTCAATTGTTCTGGTGTGGCCTTATTCATCATCTGCATAAGCTGATCCTGTGTAACCATTTGATCAACACACGTCTTCCTTCCTATGATAGCATTAGCATTCTTCTGTAAATCCTCATAGCGGCAACCTGATTCATTTTGCACATGTCCTCCAAAAACAACATTAGCTTTCTTCTTTGATTTGAAATCTATAGGGTACCCAATCAATTGATAACAATTACTCTTAACATGCCCTGTTGCATGACAGTGTTCACATTTCATCAATTTATAACATCCATCCCTTGTATAACCCTTCATGTGACAAAAATCACAATATAAATTGTTATATCCTTTCTTTCGAAACTGTTTGGTTCCAGTTTATCTTGAAGCAGACAGAGCTGTTGGTTCTGTTCCATCATGAATAACTACAACAATTCCTTTTTCACATTCATCTTGAATCACCATCGCATATGTTTGGTTAACCTTAGACAAACTACTCATCATTAAGATCTGTCCCCTTGCCAGTGAATAGCTTTCATTTAAACCCATCAAAAATTGTAAAAGACGCTAATATTGCATTTGCTCAACAAACTCCTCAGATTTGTGACAATCGCACCCTGGTGGAGGCAAAATTGAGTCATATTCATCCCATAGACTCTATAACTTTGTGTAATAAGAAGAAACTATGGAGACTCCTTGTGTTAATGTGAATATTCCCTTGTGGAGTTGATACAGTCTCGATCCATTCACTTTGTCGAAACATTCCTTCAAATTAAGCCAAAACTTGTGGGCACTTGACGCATATAAGATTCCACTACGTATATCCTTGCTCACATTGCATGTAAGCCATGAAATTGCGATTGCATTACATCAATCCCAAATTTTCTTCAAGTCACCTTCGTAATCACTCCTGGAACTGATCCATCTACGAAACATAACTTGTTTCTTCCTATCAATGTTGTCTCCATTGCTCTATTCTACAAAGTGTACTTTTCCATGTTGAGCAATTGAATTCCAACAAATAATGCTCTAGGAACATCAAAAGAGCTCAAATAGAGTAGGTGATTGTGATCTAGAATCACCAAACCTCCCCTCGATTCAACTCAGCCAGTTCCACCACGAATATCATCCACTCATTCATCCTTGACGGCCATTGCAGAATCTCTTGATCTATGGTAAACAAAATCTCGAGATAAATCCCTAGATCTGCTTTAAACCGCTCTGATACCATGTAAACTTCAGTGAATTAGAGCTAATCAATGGAGATAAATAATAATTTGAAAGAAACTGATTGAAGAAGAAGAAGAGAGAAAATTATGTATTGAACTCATGAACAATGAATGAATGAAATCTAGTTATTACAATCCATATAACTATATTTGAAAGCAGTTAATTTAACTAACTCTAACAACTAGATTGACAGGTGTATGCTTTTCTGTTAGTGCACTGCAGTGCATTTAACTAATTGTTTAACATTAAACCCCTACAAGAATTGAAGAAACCAAATGATTGTCTATCAATTAGTACATAGTACCAATTATTAGATTCTAGCCTCCACGCCATATTAATTATGATCTCTAGAAACCAAACTTCCTTAGAACTTTAGTAAAAATCCATAGCACTCTACCATAGCCTAAAATATAGAAAAAAAATCAATTAAGTTTGTTTCAATAAGGTAGCAACACAAATTAACTTAAAGTAGTTATGAAAATCTTTGACGAGAGGTTTGTAGAAACAAAAGATAATTAAGACTAAACCAAAAAGTAATAAATAATTGAGCAGAAAGAGAAAAAAAATTTATTTGATCTCATGGATAGTTAACATAATACTTTAAGTGATCAACATGAATGTATGTAAACAATTCCTAGATCACCATAAAAATATAACTTAGTTGAATTGTCTTTCCCTAAAAGTTTAAATGAGGCACATGTTAGTAATTGTTGGGTTGAATATAAGTTTGATGTTTCTAACTAAATCCCCTAACCATAAACAAGTTGTAGTGTTTCTATCATGAAGATCTCATATTTAGAAATGAAATTAGTTGTGATCCCTCAAATAGAGGGATGCTTGGTGTAACACCCTATCCTTTCAAAATTTCTAAATTAATCGATACCGTTGTGTCAAGATAAAGAGTGATTAATAAGTTAAGAAGGATGTGCTATGACATATTTTAATTGTTCAAGGGTCGTATCTCAAGTTCTGAAGCTAAGCGAGTTGTGAAATAAAAGTTGGTAAAAGTTATCGCAAGTTCCTTTTTAAAGATTTCTCTAAAATTTGGGTTAAATGTCTTAAAGCTTTTTGATCAATATAAAAAGATCTATAAGGCCCATAACTTATCAAATGAAATTTCTATGATTCTAGTTTCCAAATCACGAAATTGTTTTTCTATACGTCTTCAAAATAGAGAGATATCCATAGAAACGAAAGCACTTTTGTGAGATGATGCAAGTAGATAGTCAAGTGGGCACAAGTATGTGGAAATTTTATGCAAGGTCATGTTCTTCATAAAAGAACATTCTTGAATAAGAAACCAGTAGCTTTAGACCCAAAATCAACCCATAGTTATCAATTTTCTTGGCTACATCCTTGACAGAAGTTGTTTTAAATCCATTGAGCTCGTCGTCATGGTATAATTTGTTCCATCGATTTCATAGTGTATCTCTATTGAGGTTTGGGAAGCACTGGTTTTGCTATTTTTTGAGGGGTAGAGTTCTATTCTAAGATTTATATCAAGATAAAACCCTATTCTATCTTTGATAAACAACAAATAGTAATTTATGATGAAAATTCGTCTTAATTATTGAATTATAATGGTACCTCAAATTCGTGTGTTGATTGTAATCATTTCATGTTGTAGTATCGGGAAGGGGTTCCAACAGAAGTGAGTTCTTTACTTAAAATTTTCAAAAAGGTTATGTTAAGGCTATTCTCTCTTTTCACCATGTTTCCTTAAAGCTTAGGAGTGATACAAAAAGGTTGTTGTTATCATTAATAAATCTGTATCCATGAATGTTAGTTGTTTGTTGTTTGAGTTATTAAAATTCTCCCTTGGGATTATTATTCTTTTAGTACCGTCCCTATATTGGGCACGACTTAGAAACTATTCGTACATGTTTTTTATAGCTAAATTGCTCGCTTTCGACCTATTGAATTGTTGTTGTTTCCCTTAGGGCTATTGTGGTTAGTTGTAGGAGTGTGATTGTTTTCTAATAGGGATATGTGCTACCTATGGGGCTATATTATTGCCTAAGAGGGATATGTGCTTCTTACATGACTATATTATTGCTTAAGAGGTCTTTGAGCTACCTACGGGGCTATATTGACACCTAAGAGGGCTATGTGCTGCCTATGGGGATATCTTAATGCCTAAGAGGGCTATGATCTACCTATAGGGTTATGTTTAAGCCTAAGAGGTATATGTGTTGCCTATGGATCCATATTGATGCCTTTGAGGGTTATGTGCTGCCTACGAGGCTAAGTTGATACCTAAGAGCACTATGTGCAGCCTACAAGGCAATATGGTTGCCTAAGAAGGCTATGAGACTACCTATTGTGTAACGATTGGGTTCCGTCATTATAGAAATGCCAACAGGAGAAATTTGGGGCCGAAAAAACTTTTTCATAGTATTTGAATTTTCCCAACCTTGTCCAGATTTGGAGGAAATCAGAGTCACTTAGGGATAGGAAAATCTGGTAAAAATAAGGTGTAGTAATTATGGTTTTGATTGCATGAGTAGATAGCTAACTTGTTAATGAATCCGTACGACTTTAAAGAACTGAATTCGAGCGAGTAGTACTCCAGAAATTGATCTTAGCGCAGAGGTTATTTTCTAAGTGTCATGGGTTAGAAGTGTGTTCTAAAAGGAATTTTGGAATTCTTTAAATAGCTCTCTGTTTCGTTTTGGCCGCTCTGGCGGAGCCACTATAGCAGGATTAGGGGTCGTTGTGGTGGATACGGTGAGACTTAAAATCATAGGTGAAAACGAATAGCTCACTGGTTCAAGAATGCCGCTTTGGCGGGAATTATTGCACTCTGGCGTCGCCTCTATGGTAGGGTAGTAGCGATGTGGCAAGACCGGCGCAAATTAAAGTCGTTAATAAACCTCTAAACGACCTCATTATGCACTTTTTGACTTTTTGAGCTAAGAAACGGCGCCTAGGCGACTCATACTCGTTTTTCACCATTCTTGAGGCTTAAGGTAAACTTTTCACTCCCCGAATCCATTTTTCGATCCGTAGAATGTAATAAAATGGGTGAATATTGATGAGGGAGGGTTTTGATCTTGAATCTATGGTGGAAATAACCCTTAATTTGATAATTGGGATCATGGGTAGATCTAGGGTTGTTAGATTTATTGGTAATTTAGGTAATTAAGAATTTTTTATTGATTCCTACATTATATTGATTATTTGTAGACCAAGAACAAGCGTAACGAATTCAAAAAAGGAAGGATCAAGTCTCTTAGGGTTTCAAGCTTGTTTCAAGGTAAGTGATGGTTGTGATTCTATGTTTGTGTGATGTATGCTTGTTCTTACTTCATTGTGATACTTATGTATATATAAATGTTGCAATATTGATCACACATGTTGTAAATGAGAAAGATGAATATCATTTCCATGAAATCATGTCTGAAATGTATAATCCTGATAATGTACTTGTGTTTGTGATTGTGGTGTTTAAAAGGGATCGGATTACCACGTTTCGGCATAACTAACTTGGATCGGATTGCCACGTTCCGACATAAATATGGGATCGGTTGCCATGTTCTAGCTTAAATATGGGACCGAATTTCCACGTTCTAGCATGTTAACTGTTTGAGTTTGGGTTCCATGAGAGGACCAATGATGTGATGATAAATGTGAAATGCCTTATTGATTCTTCATGCTGATGATGTTGTATATGTTGATATATATACATGTGATTACAATGTTGTTTAACTTGCTTATGTTGCACTAGTGGGATAGCCGCGTGATCCTACCAGTATACTTTGGTTGTGTACTGATTTTGCACTTGGTCTTATTTTTGTTGACTACAGGGCATCTTCACGCGACTATTGACAAACCTCGCTTAGAAGATCAATGATCGTCACTTCGAATTCAAAAGTGAGCCAATTCTTTCGGGCTACCATGAGATTCTCTTTCGTCTATGTCCATCATTTTCAGACTTAAATTTTGTTCTAGTTAGATAATTAGTTCATTAGTTTGGAGATGTATTTCTTCTTGTTTAGACTTGGATTATTTGTTTAGATGTTTTGGTACATTGACTTTCAAGTTCTAGGTTGTTTATTCTGCATTTGTTTAGTTAATTAACTTGCTTCCATAACTTAATTGTCTTAGTATTGTTTTAGTTGCTTAGTTTGGGTTGTAGTAGTGGTTCTCCCACCGGATGGTTAGTATGGGTGCCAATCATGATATTTTGGGTCGTGATAAGTTGGTATCAAAGCCTAGGTTCGTTGGTCTTGATGTACCAAAATGAGTCTAGTAGAGTCTCACGGAACGGTACGGGGACGCCTTTACTTTTCTTTGGAACTTGTGACTTAATCTTATGTGTTGTTGATCTATAATTGTTGAAGTAAGGTGGTCTAACTATGTGCTATGTAAATTCTGAACTATTAGGTTGGACTAATTTTTATGCACGTTGTATTTGTGGAGGTTCGGTTGGGGTGTAAAGAGTACACGTATTATATTTCCTTAGCTTGTATTAAGAATTTTACTTGCTGAGTACCGTGTGGTTTGGTACTCACCCTTGCTTCTACATTTTTATAGGTTACGAGCCCGGATGTTTGATATTTCTTTTCCGAGACTTCTTGTGAATATTTGTGAGATAGGTGTTTGTCATCTTAGCGAACATTCTTACTCCTATTTATGATCTTGTTCTACTTTAGTGACAACATCATTTGAGGTTTATGTTCTTCTTCCAAATCTATTGTTATACATTAGGGACTAGTACACGTGACAACCAGGTTTTGGGAGGTTTTATTTAGTTGACTTAGTTATCCGCACTTATGATATTTTGAGATTTCAATTTGTCTTACTTCTGCATTTTTTTGATATTTTGGTTTTAGGCTTAATTTTCTTGGTTGGATAAGGTGAGTGTCATCACATCCATTTTTGGGTTGTGACAAAATGGTATCATAGCCCCAGGTTCATAGGTCTCACGCGTATCAAGTCAAGTCTAAGTAGAGTCCCGAGGATCGATACGGAGACGTCTGTACTTATCTTCGGGAGGCTATATTGAATTTTAGGAAAAATCTTCACTTTTTGAATTGTTATCATGCATCCTTGGTCTGATTTTATTCCTATCACTTTATTCCACTCTCTCTAATATAGTGAAGACTCATGCATGGTTATTCATGTGAGTCATTGTTGTATCGTGTATGGATTAAAGGTTAGACCTTATACAAAGGTGAAAGTGATAGACTTATGAAAATGATGTGTAGTCATATTTGAAATGTTCAGTAATTTGACAGGGTTGAATTAGGTGATGGATCGACGATGCATTTTGAGAATATTTAAATGATGAGATTGAACAATGGTTTGAGGGACTTCCTAAACATGTTATCTCTTTTAGGTTAGTTACCCAACAGTAGGAATAGTACTTGTGTGGTATAGGCGATATCTGTAGTGGTTCGATAATTGGAAGTGAAATGATTAGAGGGACGACTAGATAATGGACATTGTAACTTTGGGAACTATAGTTAGTAAAGTTGTTATTACATGTATAGGTTATTTAGCGAATAATATTGAGGTCAGAATCTCTAGTACAATTTTATATATTTAGTGTATATCAAAGAGGGTAATGATACAACTACTACAATGTTACCGATTCTTACTTTGTTAAAGTTATGGAGTGTGTTACTCCTGCTATCGACCTGATCTACGCTGAAATGCATATCACTTTGGATAAGAGACCAAATGGATTTGGTAGTGTATTATAGTTACTTAATGGGATAAATATGTTGGCTATTTGAGTACAATCTTCTCGTGGGGTATGATGTGTTCTAGTGATGGATTTAACGGACTTTACGTTAATTTTCAAGTGCGAATACTAACTACTTGAGGAGATATTAGTTGTACCATATGTTCGTATAGATTCAATGTTGCATTCATATTTGAGAAACCAACTAGCTTGTTACTATGGACGCTTGGGTTAAAACATTGTCTTTAAGAAAGATCTTAGTGGTGGATTGATTACATAGATCTTAAGTTATTGATTTTATATGACAAAACACGTGGATATACTTAATTATTTTGAATATGACAGACATTGATATCACATTTGGTACATATTGACTTCATCCATATTATGAAATTCTAGATTGTGACCTTAGATATGTTGGGTATTCTTAAACTGAAGGTCGGTCACCATTAGTACTTATCCGAGGAATGTAATATCTTTTTCAAAGACTCAATGTATGATTAAGAAGGGATATCTCACTTATTTGGATTATATTCATAACCTGAGTATCAATAGTTCTCCTTTAGAATTAGTATCAATGATTAAATAGTTTTTAGAGGAGTTCTACCAGATTGTGATATTGATTTAAGTATTGACTTAGAGTTGATAATTTAGCCTATTTCTATCATTTCCTATCAGAATTCTCCAACAGAATTAAAAGAATATTAGTAAGATTTGTTGAGTAAGTTCTTTTATTTGATCAAGTATTTCTCCTTGAATTGTTGTAGTCTTAATTCTGAAAAGAGGGATGTGCATCGACTACATAAAATTTAACAAAGGAATTATTAAGGACAAGTATCATATTTCATGTACTAAGAACCTATCTAGGAGTTTGGTAACCTTTAAGATTGAATTGAGAGTTGATTACTATTGATTTAGGGTTAGGGCAAATGATATCTTTAAGATAGCCTTCAAGACCTCTTATGACATTTTGAGCTCTTAATTATAACTTTTGGGATGACTAACTCCCCCATCAACTTTTATGGAATATATGAATTGAATGTTCACGACTTATTTGAGATTTCTTTGCTATAGTCTAAGTTGATGATATTTTGATCTACTCTCATAGTAGAGAGGAGTATGAGTATCATTTGATAATTGTACTCCAAAATTTGAAGAAAGAGGGTGACCTTATTTAAAGTTTTTTTTAGTGTAAGTTCTTTTTCAGTTTTGTAATATTTTTGTATATGTGGTTATTAAGGATGACAATATGATAGATTTATAGAGTATTGAGACATTTAGAGATTGGGCTATGTCTACTTCATCTATAGAGATCCAGAGTTTTGTGGGTTTGATTGGTTACTACAGATGGAATTGGGACGACTTTCCTTTTTATTGTTTTGCTATTGAAAAAATAACTCAGAAGAATTTTACTTTTTAATGATCTAAGTAATGTGAGGCTAGATTTTAAAAACTTAAGACTTTGTTAACTTCCGACTCGATTTTAACCTTATCAATAAAAAAATAAGGAGTTCACGGAGTATTATAATTCTTCGCAAGTTGATCTTGGAAATGTTTTGATGTATAAAAGTAAGGTAATAATGTATACGTTGAGACGATCAAAGGTGTATGAGAATAACTAGTCTACTCATTACTTAGAAAAGACAATGATGTTTTTTTTTACTTTGAAAACTTGGAGGCATTATTTACTTGGAAAGCGATATGTGGTGTTTATGAATTATCGCATAATTCAATATGTTTTTAGGTAGAGAGATCTATATTTGAGGAACATGAGATTCTTAAAGTTGCTTAAAGATTATGACATCACTATCTTATATCACTTGGATAAGGTAAGTGCAGTAGCAAATACGTTTAGACGAAAGTCAGTTAGTGTAGACAACTTGATTACGTTGCCAGTGAAATAAATGTTCAAGGAGGCTAATAGATTTGTGAGGCAGATTATTTTAAAGCCCGGTATGATTTTGATCCATATTGAGGTACACTCTCTTCTAGTGGATCATATCAAGGCTAGACAGTTTGGAGATGAGAAGTTGAATATAATTCAAGACATGGTGTTAAAAAGGAAATATAAGGAAGAAATATTAGATTCGAAGAGCATTTTGAAAATTAAGGGTCATATTTGCGTTTCAGAAGTTGGTTGTTTGACTATGTCGATTATGAAAGAAACTCGTAACTCTAAATATTTTATTCATCGATAAGGTTAGAAAATATATTATGATCTGAATCATTATTGGTGATATCAAATGAAGAGGGACATTGTAGAGTATACCTCTCGATGTTTGAACTATCAGCGTGTAAAGTATAAGAACCAGAGACTAGTTGGTGAGACTCAGAAGATGCCTATACATGAGTGAAATTTAGAGTGAATTGACATGAGTTTTGTGATAGAATTGACAAAGACTTTGAGAAGGATCAATGATATTTGACTTATCATGAATAGAATGACCAAATAAGCTTATTTTGTGTCATTTAGATTTCATACATGTTGAGTGGTTGGTTGTGATTTATAACCAGGAGATAGTGTATTTGCATGGTGCGTCCATATCTATTATTTCATATTGAGATAATTTGTTCACATTCAAATTTTGAAGGCCTATGCAGTAGAAATTGGGTACTAGAATGAAACTTAGCACAACTTTTTATCCACATATAGATGGTCAGTATGAGCAAACTATTCAGGTGTTAAAGGATATCTTACCGGTGTGTGTGATCAATTTGAGAGTTCATTAGGCCTACTTCTTGTCACTAGTGGAGTTTCTTATAGAAATAATTGTCATTATAACATTTAGGTTTGCGTTTGTATGGTAGAAGACATTGCTCTTTGATGGATTGGTTAGATGCTTTTGAGGTCAGGCCTTGGAGTATAGAGATTTGACAGGTTTGTTAGATAAGGTCAAGTAATTCAAGATAGACTTCTCACATTCCAAGATAAAAGAAAATTTAGGCGGATCGAAAGGTTTGTGATTTGAAGTTCATGATTTGAGAGAAGGTTTTGTTGAAAGTATCGCCCATGAAGGGCATTATGAGGTTTGGGAAGAAGGACAGCCTCAATCCTAGATTCATTGATCCGTTTGGGTACTTCTACATTTTGGAGCAATGACTTATGAGTCGGATATTCCTCCAAACTAATCAGGTGTTTGTCCGGTTTTCCATGTTTTGATGTTGAAGAAGTATTGTATTAATAGTTGTCACGTGATTCAGTGTGACTCAAAATAGTTTGACCAATAATTTGACATTTGAGGAAGGTCCTAGAGTGTTTATGGATAGACATGTTAGAAATCCACTTGGAAGGTTGGGTCCAACATACAGAGCAGATATTCTCAACTATTTGATACTCCATATACCTCTTTCTCTTTACGTTCTAGGACGAACGTGTGTTTAAGTTGTGGATGATGTAACGACCCCCTTAGTTGTTTTATGAATTTTACCCATTTTTCAAATATTAACCCATTTTAGAAGCTTTTATAAATAATTTGTGACTTGTGGGAATGAGTGACATGATTTTTAGATTAAATAAATGATTATTTTGCTATTAATAATAATAGAAAAAAAAAGTATAAAAATGGGCCATGCCCAAAAAAGAAGAATAATATATATATATATATATATATATATATATATATATATATATATATATAAGATAAAAAGTAAAAACTAAAAAGGGGGCTGGCCTGAGGTTTAGTTGTTGCGAACCAGCAGCTCTGCATTACGCATAAAATAAAAAAAAAATTACGTAGTGCAATAAAAGGAAAGAAAGGGAGAAAAGAAGAGGAAAAAAAGATGAGAAAAATTGGGATTTTTCATCCCAAAGCATTAAGGTAAGATTCTCATCATTTCTATTAAGTTTATGTGATTATGAAATGATTTTTAGGGTAGAAACGTGTATAATTTATACTGATTTAAGAAAATATAGGTCTAGGGTTCTTAGAACAAAATCTTGATTTGAGGGCCGAATAACGATCTGTTTTAGCTAAAAAAAATTCTGCTAGTTTGTTTTATCATGGGTAAACATACTCTGAAAGAAAATTTAAGATTCAAATTTGGTGGCTCGGGATAACTTTTAGATCCGATTTTTTGAGCCGACACTAAATATAGTAATATGGCTATCATTAGATTTGTATTCTTATGAGGATTATATATTTTATAGATTGGAAGCACTTTGAAGCTTTATGAAAGGGGAAGACTAAAGTCCCAAAATAATTGCTTGATTATTTGAGGCAAGCGGATTTCTCATCCCTTGTTAAGTGTATAGAATTGTGTATTTCATTGTGATATGTGTTGGGGAGTAAATGAACTTGGTGATCGGTTGTCTAATGATCAAAAGGAGGTACCAAAAAGCAATATGATTAATTATTGATGTGTGATATATTGAAAATGGTTTGAAAGACTGATTGATTCATTATTGATGTTGTTTCACGATTGTGTTGTTGTGAATTTTGCATTATTATAAAAATGTTCATCTCCCTATTATTTGTGTGAACATGCCATTTGAATTGGTTATGATACATGGATATAACAAGTGTTATGTGAATTGAGGAAAAATAAGAAATTAAAGAGGATGTACCATTTCAAGGGAAGTGTCACGCATCGCGATAGATTCTATTATCGAGGGACATGTTGCACGCCATGAAAAATTCTATTATCGAGGGATGGGTCACACTACTCAATGAATTTTATTATCGATGGTCGTGTCGCATGCCGCGACGGATGCATGGACAGATGTCCCCAATGGGTCCCAGACTGAGAGACATCGAGTGTGTATTATTAGGTCAGACATGCATCACTATACTTGACATTGCATTTCATTACATTGTGCATCGTTATCATTTGTGAATTTATTAGTACTTTTATGTGGAACTTGTGACTTGTGACTTAATCTTGTGTGTTGCTGATCTGTAATTGTTGAAGTGAGGTTGTTGAACTATGTGCTATGTAAATTATGAACTATTAGGTTGGACTGGCTTTATGCAAGTTGTAGTTGTGGAGGTTCAGTTGGGGTGTAAGGAGTACCCGTATTATATTTCCTTAGCTTGTGTTTAGAAGTTTACTTGCTTAGTACCGTGTGTTTTGGTACTCACCTCTTGCTTCTACATTTTGTAGGTTACAAACACAGATCTTCATAATACTTTCTATTATTTTCTTTTTCGAGGCTTCCTGTGGAGATATGTGAGGTAGTTGTTTGTCATCTCAGTAGACCTTCTTACTCCTATTTATGATCTTGTTCTACTTTAGTGACAACATCATTTGAGACTTGTGTTCTTCTTTCAAATCCATTGTAATACATTAGAGGCTTGTACACGTGACAACTAGGTTTTATTAAGTTGACTTAGTTATCTTCACTTATGATATTTTGAGATTTCAATCTATCTTACTTCTGCATTTTTGTGATAATTGGGTTTTAGGCTGACTTGTCTTGGTGCTATAAGACCAGTGTCATCACATGCATTTTTGGGTCGTGACATAGATGATGCTCTATAGGCCTATCGTACTGCATTCAAGACTCCCATAGGTATATCTCCCTACCAAATTATGTTTGGGAAGGCCTGTCACTTTCTTGTAGAGTTAGAGCATAAGGTTATGTGGGCACTCAAGAAGTTGAATCTAGATTGGGATGCTACATCAATTTAGAGGTTAAATGAGTTGAATGAACTTGATATGTTTCGCCTTAAAGCATATGAAAGTTCAACATTGTATAAATAAAAGATGAAGAAGTACCATGATCAAAAGATTGAAAAGCGTGAATTTTCTCCGGTGATTTGGTCCTTTTAGTCAATTCAAGGCTCTGATTATCTCCTGGCAAGCTTAAATCAATATGGACTGGACCATTCAGAGCTGTCCAAGTGTTCTCATACGAAGTGGTCGAACTTGAGAATGAGGAAGGAATAAGATTCAGGATGAATTTTCAGAGGATCAAAATATACTTGGGGCAATCGAAGGAGGTCAATGAGGTGATAGAAGAATGATATCTTTATGAAGTCTGAGTAGTCAAGGGGTTTGTGTTGTGCCGCCACGTTAAATCAAGCGCTACTTGGGAGGTAACCCAATATGTAATCTAGCTAGTTTGAAAATTCTTTTTGTTACGTTTACAAGTTTGATTTTTGGATATAATAGGTTAATTTAGGGTCTGTGTCCAAAAGTGTCAAGAAAATGTAAAAGGAAGTCCTAATGTTTGCTATATGAGCAGAGAAAACAAAGAAAAATCTAGAAATTTTTTATGTGAAGAGGTTCCTACGGATAGATCCTATAGGCCATAGGAAGTCCTACCGACCATAGTCCCTGTCTATAGAACTTTATGTGACTTATAAACTTTAGGTGGTTGAATTGAAGAAGTGGTGCTCAAAAACCTTTTTGACGCTTTCTCCCGAGGGAGAAATGGTGTGCTTCTATATCAAGGTCGTTTGTGTGTTCCTAATGTAGATAACTTGAGAGAGCAAATCTTATCAAAAGCTCACAGTTCTTGGTATTCCATTCACCCGAGAGCCACCCAGATGTACCATGACTTACGCGGGGTCTATTGTGGAATGAGATAGAAAAAAAAGATATTATTGAATTTGTGGCTAAATATCCTAATTGTCAACAAGTGAAAGTTAAGCATCAAAAGTTAGGAGGTTTATCTCAAGATATTATCATTCCTACTTAGAAGTGGGAAGATGTGAATATAAACTTTATTGTAAGTTTACCCCACACTCAGTGACAATATGACTCGATTTGGGCTATAGTGGATGGTATGACGAAGTTGGGTCATTTCATTCCCGTCAAGGTTTCTTATTCGGTGGAAAATTATGCTAAGTTGTATATAAGGGAAATGGTTAGGTTGCATGGAATTCTCCTATCCATTATCTCTGATCGTGGGATCTAATTTACTTCTCAATTTTGAAAGTCTTTCAAAAAGGGTCTTGGAACTCTTGTTAAAATTAGTACGACCTTTCATCATCAATCGATGGGCAAGCGTAGTGTACTATCCAAACCTTGGAAGATAAGTTGAGAGTGTGTGTGATTGAATTAAAGGGTAATTAGGAAGGTCATTTGCCTTTGATTAAGTTTGCATATGATAGTAACTATCATTCAAGTATTGGTATGACTCCATTTGAGGTTATTTGTGGTCAGAGGTGTAGATCTCCCATAGGTTGGTTTGAAGTTGGTGAGGTTGATTTGATAGGACTCGAGTTGGTACATAAGGCTATTGAGAAAGTTTGTCTTATTAGAGAAAGGTTGAAAATGGCTGAAAGTTGACAAAAGTCTTATGTTGATATTAGAAGAAAAGATCTTGAGTTTGGAGTTGATGATTGAGTTTACTAAAAAATTTCACCCATGAAGGGTGTAATGAGGCTCGAAAAGAAAGGAAAGCTTAGTCCCTGATATGTAGGCCCATATCAGATTTTGAGGCGTATAGGTAAAGTTGTTTATGAGCTTAATTTGCCTAATGATTTAGCATTGGTGCTTTCGGTTTTCCATGTATCCTTATTAAAGAAGTGTGTTTGAGATCTGACATCTATTGTACCATTAGAGAATCTTGGTATAAAGGAAAGACTTTCATATGAAGAGGTTTCGATTGATATTTTAGATCGGTAAGTTAGAAGGTTGAGGAACGAAGAGGTTGCATCTGTAAAGGTGTTATGGAGGAATAAAATGGTGGATGATGCTACTTGGGAGGCCGAGGCCAATATGATGTCCCAATATCCTCATCTCTTTATCTCAATTCCTACTCTAGCTTGAGGTATTTAGCTTATCATGGTTCATCCTTTTTGTTTCATGCGTCGTAGTCATTATCATGTTTCCTCATGCATGTATGCTCATGAAATGCTTGATTGCTTCAGGATTGTGCGTAATTGAGTATGATTTGCATGTATGCCTTACGAAATGATGTCTTGAATATATTTTAGCTTGGAGTCGATGTTCCTTCGTCGTTATGTGAATTTTGATAAAATTGCATTCATGTTGGCTTGTTAGTTTCTCTCCTACTCTTTTCATGCTAGCTTGAGTTCCATTCGAGGAAGAATATTTTCAAGGAGGAGGTATTGTAACACCACATATTTTGAGAAAGGTTAAGATGGATTAATGGACAAGTCCACTGGCCTAAATCAAGCCATGAACCCTAAAGGAAGCCTAAAGGGTCCGTTTATGGGTTCACTAGTTGTTTAGGCTTAGTGGCCTGGCTGTTTAGGGCTTCTAGGAAAAGGGCCACCTGGACGGACCCTTAATGGTCAGTGGAGCCATGGATGGCCTATTTAGGGGAGAAAGCCCAGCCGTTAAAGGCTGCCAGGACATGGGGTCTCCTTGCTTGTTCCCTATATAGCCAGTGGTGCTCTATATGGACCGTCCAGCCTTCCATATAAATCACCCCATCAGTTTTAAAATTAGAGCTATTTTAGTCTTTCCCCTATGTGGTTGGCACCTAAGCTATGACGTTTTAACCTCTATTCTAAGACCTATATAAGTGAATTAACTCTTAAATCTATCCATTCTATATCATCTACCTATATTCTAAATTTCCCATCAAGTTCATCCCCAAAATCCTCTCAAAAGCTAAGGACGAAGAAGCTAGGGTTTCACCTCAAGATTGTCAATTCACTATAGCTATTGGGCCTTGATCACTAAGGTATTTTTGTATTCACCTATGGAGTCCTTTCCTCCATGGGGTTCCTAAATCTTCAAAGTTTTATAAGTTAGATTGTCAATTCAAAGTTGAGAGTTTTATTCAATCTTCACGAGTTCTTTTCAATTATGACTCAATTGATAGTTTTCTATCGTTTAATGCATGAATTAAAGTAATTACATGATTTGAGCTGAATTCATATGAACCCATGAATGATCCATAATTTTAGACTATTAACACATGATAAAGCTTATGGACTATGAACGATTTATCAAGATATGCATGCTTTTATGAAGTTTATGTAAATGATATGAGGATGTTTTGAGAGTAAAGTATCAATGTTGTTGTCGTGAAATGTTTTCTCACCTAAGTAAAATCAAGTTAATGAGCTATTCTAAATGATTTTATCTTGGATTGGTTGCTTAATTGTGCCTTTCATGGATGATGAAATGTATATGATTAATGACTATTTCGTGAGATTTGTGCTTAGCATCGAGAAGATATTGACATGAAGGCTCTTCGTTAGTAGATGTGGGGTCTCTAGTAGCAATCTCCTTGTCCCATAACTATATGCCACCATAGGATTTGTTTAGCACCGATAATATATTGAGATGGAGACTCTTCCGTTAGTAGATGTGAGGCCTCTAGTAGAAATCTCCTTTTCCCATAACTATGTGCCACTATAGGATTTGTCTCAGATAGACACTAACTAGTGAAGCCACTTCAACTCATATTCATGGTTCTTACCTTGACAAGTAAGGACATATCTTTTTGGTTTGGAATAGAAACTGAATTCCATGTTATAACTCACATGGTCTATATGGGTTATATGGTAAACTTCCCACAATAATGAACTAAGGTTGCTTTCAAAGTATGTCACAAGTGTTTTAAAGTTGTTAAGTTTGCATTGACCATGATTATGCTTATGTTTTCTAACCTTTTATCTTATGATTTAGCTTGGTCATTGCACGTCATTTAAAGTCCCTTTAGCATGATTTCATAACTCTTATGCATTGCTATCATACTTAGTACATTCCATTTACTAATGCATACTTGTGCCTACATTATGTAGGGTCCGATGCTCCTATATCTCACACTAGAGGCTAGTTGATCCCCTTGATCACTTGAAGATTGGTGAGTCCTCATAATTCGAATGCCGAGACACTTTTAATAGATTTCTTTCATTTCAGTTTTTAGACATTTGTATGTGGTGTATGGGTTACGTCCCAATCGCTTATTTTAATTAGGACATGACTTGTTGAGACTTATGTTAGAATTTCTCTTTGTCAAACTCTTTTATGATATAAGAATGTCTTTTGAAATCTTTATTTCTGTTATCTTGTATGATGTATGCAAAGTGTCTTGTGTAAGACCTCTCGGGTCTTATACGTTATGTTACACCTAGGGTATGCTTTGGGTCGTGACAAGAGCCCATATTACCGGTCTCCCAATACAAGAACAAATGTCAAATAGAGTCCTAATGCCTGGTGTGTTGACATTCACATTCAATCTTTAGAGGGGCTATGAAGCATTCTAGGAATCTGTGTCACTTCATCACTCTTTTCATGTGGTCTGTCACTTGTAGTATGGTTTGAGTCCAATTGGTATCTCTGGATCCCAATTGGTATCTCAATGAAGTAATCTTGATGTTGTTGCGGCTGAAGGGACACAAGAAAGGAAAGATTAGAACCGGGAAGATTCCAATTGGTATATGACCTTAAGGGTCATGTGAACTCATGGATGGTCAGTTAGTGATCATCTATGACAGGAGTATGTTTGTATAGACTTGATTACATCAGTGATGAATTCTTAATGGTTGTTATTATATGCGTTGCGTTGTTTGAATAACTGTCTATGTGCGAATTATACTTGCTTGAATGTTTGCATATGTGAGAAGTGTGATTACTTGTATTTCTGTGATGTTGGGGATAAAAAAAAAATCTTGACTTGATTATGTGTGATGAATTAATGATAAATGACTATGTGTTTTATTGAGCATATTTTGGTATAGTTCAGTCTTAAAATGTTATGGTCATGAGACAAAGTTTATATTATACATGTATGGTTATGATTTCGCGATTACTTTTAAAGCTAACATGAACTTATCGTTCGTAAAAATGATAAGACGACTTAATGAATTATGACCGTGAGGAATCCGCAAATTTTTGAATTTGCTTTTAACAAACTTATATAAATTAGAAGAAGAAAAGGTGTAATGAGTTGATAGGGTAGCAACACCACCAGTTAAACACCACAAATATCAAGTGGTTGGAAGAAACAATTGTTTGGCCAAAATGATATAGATTTATCTTCAAAAATTAATTGTGTCTCCTCGGGGAGGGAATAATACTGAGACTAAAGAAGAAAAAAAAGTACTATAAACAAATGATTTGTTCTTATTTTAATCGAAAAGAAGCGATAACTAAAGGTACAAAAATATTAAGATAGGGTGTAAGTCAAAAAAATAAACGCATACATATGCAAATTACTCGATATAAAGCTACTCAATAAGATTTTGGAGTGCTGTTTTTCTTCCAGGACTTGTATTCTTAAAATATGTAATAAATTGAAACTACTTAAAGATTTTGTAAGGACAATGTTAATTCTTAATATTGCTATTTTTGATTCCCAGAATTGTGTAGCTTATTTTAAAACATATTTCCTACATAATTCAATGACTAAAAATTTTCTTTAAATGTATGAATGTGTTAGTGACTTCTTTTAATGTAATTAAGTTAAAATGCATTCAAATTCTAATAAGATTAACTTTATCACACTTCCATCAATTTTATTACACCACTAAACTCGCTCCCGCATCCCAATAAATAAGACGAAAATTAATCTCTTGACTCGTACTCCATCCCTTTCAAATGAATTTAATTGTTGAGGTATTTCACACCCTTTAAGAAAAAAGAAGATTAAGACACAAATTGGGCATAATTTTTCATTTTTACCCTTATTAATTATTGTCAAATTTATGATTAAAATAACTAAATATTAATTAATAACTAATTTCAATACTAACTAATGAAGGGTAAAATTGGAAGAACCTTCTAAAAGTAGTCTTGAAAATTGAACAATTAAGTTAATTTGAAAAATGAAAAATGTCTCAATAATTCAATTAATTTGAAATGGAGGGAGTATAAAATAATATACTTATTCTTTATTTTTATTTGTTACGTTTTACTTTTCGAGAGTCAAAATGTATGAACTCTAATTAATATTTTAAGATATATATTTTTTTATATTAATATAAAAATAATTATACCTTATATTATTTTAAAATAATTTATGAACATCTAAAATTTATATTTCAAATATTAAATTAATCTACTTTAAATAAGCTACAAAAATTAGTTAAATTAATTTTCATGAAGCAAAATATTATGATTAAAAAGGAAAAAAATACTTCCATAGAACAATATCGTGGTAAAGAAGACCTATTCGTACGAAGCATATCCCAATAATGGATTTTGATCTGAAAAAAGTGTTAATTAAGATCAACTTCAACTCTTTATTATTATATTAAATTAAATAAAAGCAAGGCTCTTATAAGTCAAAAAGGATTAAAGAAGCTACGAGTTAAAATATGATTAATCTTCCATGTGTTTAGAGATAAATGCCAATTTGTACCCCACGAGACGGGTCGAGAAAGGAGTAGTTATTTTATTATGTAAGGATTATTAAATTAATGCCTTAGCACTTGACACTATTCACGACAAGTGATAGCAAACCTGGTATGATTACTTAAAAAATGATAAATAACATGTAAGATATAATTGTATTGATAGTTGAATATTATATGAAAAATGTTTAAATCTATTTTTATATCATTTGAAATTATATAATTTTTCTTTCGATTAAGTAATTGATCCACTCATAGTCATGTTTAGCCGTCGTTTCTTTGATTTTTTTTCAAAATTTTAGATTGAAATTAGCAAACTCTACCTATTTTTATATCATTAGAGATTACGTAATTTTTCTTTCAATTAAATTGTTGGTCCACTCATAGTCATGCCCAGTCATCGTTTCTCCGATCATTAACAAAACTTCAGAGTGAAATTAATGAGCCCTACCTATTTAATTATTTCTAGAACTCTATTTAAAATTTACCATTGAATGTTGGATTATAATTTAAAGTTAAAAGAAGTTGCTCAATTTTGACTACAAGAACAAATTTGGCCACTTTTAATTTATAGTCTCTATAAACCACTTTGAGTCTATATTTAGGTACCTCATCATTCCATCACTCATTTGTCACCAACTTTAATGATTCTTTCTCATCAAGTTTTGCCCTTTTCATCTAAAATACTTTAAGACGATTCCTTGACAAAGAAATCTGGTGAGTGAAAACAGGGAGATATGATTCTTTCTTTTTAAATATAGTAATAATAAAGAGAAGTGCTAAAAGGCCAGAAAATTTGGTCAGAATTTTAAAAAATCTATAATATTTTTTTAAAAAAAAGACAAACTGAGTTAAAATGTATTTAAGTTAAAAGGATAAAATGTTTAAAAAGTTAAAATAATATAGAAAAAATATCATTCTAACCAAATTCTGATCAAATTTTCTGACAAAATTTTTTTTTCCAATAATAAACTGTAACTTGTACTCTCCAGTAATTTCGTGCAAGTCTGAATAAGTTTAATAGAAAATCATTTTCACTCTCTAACTTTCCTTTTAAAATTAAACACCCCCTCAATTTTGAACATTAATGATAAAAACTCTCTCATTTATCCTAATTAAATCTTTAAAATGCCTACTATATCCTTTCCTTATCACCTTTTTTTAACCTTCTTTAATATTTTCATTTCTTTTTGAATTCATATAACAATTTTTTTATAAAAACATAAACATTATCTTTTGGACTAAAAAAATGAGAAATACTAAGTAAGTGTGCAAGCTAATGATGTCCTATAACAAAGTAAATTAGCATAATAAGAAAATTAATTTTATTAATGATAATTAAAATTCTAATATTTGTCCTATAACAAAGTAAATTAGCATAATAAGAAAATTAATTTTACTAATAATAATTAAAATTCTAATATTTATTTATACAAGCGAGAATAGCAGAGAATAATAACTATACAAATATATTTCAATGTAGGAAAAATAAAATAATTAATTTATTAAGGCCAATTTTTTTAAAATTAAACTTATTTAGATTTTAAATTATAATTTATATTATATTTCATCAATGACAATCAAAACTTATTTAGACAATAGGGAATACCCGAGGCATTTATATTACTTGACCCTCATTCTAAAAATAGTTGTTTTAATTTACGTATTCAATTTATGAAATTAAAAAACTAATATTTTTTTTCTACCCTTAGTATTAAATAATCATAAAGTTGTAATAGTCAAATTTAAAGTTCTAAAACATTATTAATAATGTTAGTTTAGTAAAATGCAATTTTAATTAATATTTTTTAAAAAGGTGCCATAACAAGAAGGGTCAAGTAATATGAAACACATGGAGTAAGAGAGTGGAGAAATACAAAAATATACGCATACATACACATACACACACTTAATGTCTATGTGTGTGTGTGTGTGTGTGTATATATATATATATATACACACACACACACACACACATACTAGTTTCAGGGAACGTGCGTTGCACGTGTGTATCATATCATATAGTATACGATGTTGTAAAATGGAATAAATATTACTAAATTAAACCTTTTTGTAAATGATTATAATTGAAAAAACATAGAAAAAGTACTTTTAAATGATTAATACAGATTGTCATAGAATTACTTGCTTTTTGAATCAAAATGACCAAATATTGTGGGAACATTTCAAAATACATTCAAAGTTTAAATATCGGGAGAAAGTGACATTTCTATAGTAGTATTTTTCCTTCACTCAATTTTGTAAACAAATTTAACCAACAAAATAGAAAAAAATATCAGTATAAAAACTGTCACCAATAGATTTTCGTTTTAAGGTTGTGACCATAAATGATGGACATCATTTAAGTATAATTTTTCTCTTAAATATTCATGCTTGAAATTTAGTATGTGCATGATACAAATAACGATTACCACAAATATTTCAATATTTCATCTTTATATGTAATATATATTGTTAGAAAATATTTTTACTCAATTAATATTTGAGTAAGGTTATCATAGAGTGGTAATTTCACAAAAAGGTGCACGTCTATAGTGGATGTCTACACTATTATAAGTAGAATGTTATAGAGATAAATATAACATCAAAATTTAGTTTGAAAAATGAGGTTGTTCTGGTGAAATGTTGTTATAATGTTTGTCAAATATTTAGCTTGACCAATTCTTTGTTTTATATATAAATAATATATGGAACACAATTCATAGCCAATGAAGAAGGAAGATGAAAATATATGTTCATGTTATATTCACTCTAGTATTTCATTTGATTGAAATATCTTTCCAACAATACTTTACTTTCTCTATTCATTTTTACTTACATATCTATTAAAAAAAAAATTATCATGGCTATATTATCATATTATAAGTCAAAGTGAAAATTTATTTTGAAATAATGGACTTAACATCAAAAGTAATAATTTAATGGACTATGTTGACGCCTGTTATTTTAGAAAATTTAGGAAGAAACTCCTTCATTTGAGGGTAAAAGAATAAAAAAAAAATGGAAAATAAAGAAGATCTTTTGCCTTTTTTGTATTTTTTTTAATTATTGTCTCTACCACAACTTGATCTATTAATTTTATTAGAAAAATAATTCACAATGTGTGTATTCGTCACTATCCACTCGTTATGTGAACACTAAATATAAAATTCTTCTCCAATGAAAACACAAAAGAAATAAATTGAAGAAAAAAAAAAAAAAAAAAGAGATGAAAACTCTGGCACACTATACATAGAAGTTTTTTTTTTTTGTGAAGCAAAGCACTCTTAATTGCACATTTCTCGGTTCTTTTTTTTCTTATTTAATAGAAAGCAAATACCTAAATTTTCATGCTATGAACTACGGCGAACCATATCAACGATTTGGGGATTAATCATGTATGAATATTTTTAATGATCTCAAATTATCGCATAAAAGAATCCCGAAAAATTTATAAGAAGTGAATGGTTGTGATTCATTACCAAAGAAACATGAAGGTTGAAATTGTTGTGTCTATTTGTAGTAAATAAGTGTTTTTTTAATAAATAAAATATGTAGGTAAACTAAAACAGTATAAATGTTGTAATATTATATAAATAATATTGAAGTATGTATGTGATGAAAATGGTAATAGGAAATTACGAGTTTGAATTGATGAATGATTTTTTACAATTTGTTCACCAACTCTTTCTTATGTGGTACCTCAAATTTTATTGAAGTTTGACCTTAATCAATTGTTGCAAATAACATTTGAGATTTTTTAAGAACCAAAAGAGTAGAAAACTTTAAAAATCATAGATTAAAAGTAAGAGGAAACACCCTCTATTTATAGCTAAGAAATAGTAGTATGAATTAGTTACTTATTAAAAAAGTCACAACCTTTCGAAAAATTCACTGCTCATCGGAAAAGTCATAACCCTTTGAAAAAGTCACAACTCATCGGAAAAGGCACAACCCTTTGGAAAATACACAACCCTTTGAAAAATCACATTTCTTCGAAAAAGTCACAACACATTGGAAATGTCACAACCCCTCAAAAAAGTCGCAACCCTTCGAAAAAGTCACAATTTATTGGAAAAATCACAACACTTTAATTTGAAAAGGTATCTACTTTTAATATAATACAATAAATTAAATAAATATATAAAATAATTTGAGTATTTTTATTTGGAGGTATTACAGTAATTCAACATTGAAATTTGGGAGTTCATGCTTTTAAGGTGGTACTAGTTTTTTGACACGTGCGTTGCACGCGATTACCAATTTAAAAAAACACATGTTATAGTAAATAGTATTGTTTATTTAAGCAAAGATTTGAATAATAAGCTTAGCAAAAAAAAATATTGTAGATTCTTTTATAAATGTTTAATGTGGATTATCATATATATCTCTTATACACGCAAACCTATGAAAATGGTCAATGAAATTCTTTATTAAGTAAAATGCAATTATTTAATACATTTATTTCAATTTGGTGAGATTCAATCATGTAATTAGTCTTATATCACTAATACTACTTTATAGAGAATATTTGTTTTGTAATTTTCTTGTCATCTAACAAGATGTGTTTTGCTTGTGTATTCTACGTTAAATTGTTAAAATGTCACATGAACATATGAAGAGACAACTACATCTTATATATTCACATATTTTCACATTTGTTATGAGTTTTTTTAAAGAAGAACTCAGAACATTTTAAAATAGTATATTTCGAAGTTAGAAGATTTCGTTAACTTGATAATACATTTGTGACATATATAATACTTTAATTTAAATACAAATACCTACCCAAATATAAATATATATTTGCTTTAATGAAAATATTTATCTCATAAAATTAGCTATTAAATAAATAATTAAAATTAAACTAATACAAACTTCAACTGACGTTATTACAAGTCATATGAACTTTTCTTCATCTAAAGTACTGAAATATTAAGAAATAATAAATAAGTAAATCAAAAGGGCAATGTTTATATAGTCATAACCATTTTGAAGCAAACTTTTTGAGAGTTTAAATCACATAAGTAACATTGATAAATAAAATCATTCTTTTGTCTTGAACATAAAAAACAAATCATGACAATTCTCTGAATTTTGGAAAAAAAAATTCAAAACCATATATCTACATCACTAGAGAAATTGTTAACAAAAACAAATGAATTTAGACTATATCATCTTAACTTATATATTGGAACGTTACATGCTAATGTATATATTAACCAAAAAAATAATTATTATATTATCAAAATTATATTAGTTTCCTCAAATACTCGAGGTTATGGAATATACACTCTTAGGATAGAACGACTTACTTCATCAAAATAGTGGTACCTCATATTTCACTAAATTTCAAACTCACTCAACGATAATAAAGCACACAAAAAATTTACAAACTTAACTGACGTTACTACAAGTCATATGAACTTTTCTTAGTCTAAAATACTAAAATATTAAGAAAATAGTAAATAAGTAAATCAAAAGGTCAATGTTCATATAGTAATAACTATTTTGAAGCGAACTTTCTGAGTATCTAAATCACATAAGTAACATTGATAAATAAAGTCATTATTTTGTCTTGAGCAACAAAAACAAATTGTGACAACTCTTTGAATTTTGGAAAAAGACACTCAGAACCATATATCTACATCACAAGAGAAATTGTTAAGAAAAAAAAAATGAATTTAGACTACATCATGTTAACTTCATATATTGGAACATTACATACTAATGTATATATTAATCGAAAAAATAATTATTATATCATCAAAATTATATTATTTTCCTCAAGTACTCGAGGTTATGGATATACACTCTTAGGATAGAATGACTTACTTCATCAGAATAGTGGTTTCTCATATTCCGCTAAACTTCGAACTCACTCAACGACAATAAATCACACAAAAAATTTAAAAACTTCAACTGATGTTATTACAAGTCATATGAACTTTTCTTCATTTAAAATACTAAAATATTAATAAATAGTAAATAAGTAAAACAAAAGGGCAATGTATGTATAGTAATAACTATTTTGAAGCAAACTTTCGGAGAGTTTAAATCACATAAGTAGCATTGATAAATAAAGTCATTCTTTTTTCTTGAGCATCAAAAACAAATCGTGACAATTCTATGAATTTTGGAAAAACATATTCAGAAGTATATATGTACATCACAAGATAAATTGTTGACAAAAACAAGTGAATTTAGACTATATCACGTTAATTTCATATATTGAAACATTACATACTAATATATATATTAAGCAAATAAATAATTATTATATCATCAAAATTACATTATTTTCCTTAAGTACTCGAGGTTATAGAATATACCCTCTCAGGATATAACGACTTACTTCATCAGAATAGTGGTACCTCATATTTCGCTAAACTTGGAACTCACTCAACAACAATAAATCACACAACAAATTTTAAAATGCAAGAAGAAGTAGAGTACAAGATTAGAAAAAATTATTGTTGAAAAATGAGAGGAAATCCATCTATTTATAGTCAACAAAGGGTAGTATGAACAAATATTTTTTGTGTTTTATCTGAAAAATCATGACCTTTTCGAGAAGTCACAACACTTTTGGAAAAGTCACAACTCTTTGGAAAAGTAACAACTCTTTGAAAAAGTAACAACTCTTTAGAAAAATCACAACTCATCGAAAAATCACAACCCATTGAAAAAAGTCACAAATTATTTAAAATGTTACAACTCATCGAAAAAGTCACAACCTAAGCTAGGGATATTATAGTAATTTAACATTCAAGTATATATCTACATCACCAGAGAAATTGTTAACAAAAACAAATAAATTTAGACTAGTAAAAATCACCCCACATATATATTTAGGGGTAATATTGCGGGTTTTAAATCTACTTTTAAAATATTATTGCTTATAACAGTTTAATTACGGGTTATAACGAATCACTTTTTATTTATAAATCAATTTAATTTTACTTTATTAAATAATTAGTCTTTTATAATTTTATTTTTATTATTAAATGATATAAATAAAGACTCTACCATAATTATCTCTTACACATTTTTAGGAATTTTACCTTGATTTTTGTTCTTTTGTTACCGTCACATTTATTAATAGATTAGTTTTAATTTGTAAATTAATTAATTGTATTTTATTAATTAATTTACATAATGTTAATAGGTGAGAGAAAGAGAAAATTATGAGAGAGAATAAGTTCATAATTATCAATTACACCTTTCAAGGGATTTATTTTACTTTATCACATGTGACACCCCACCCCACTTTCACAAACCCACATTCTCTTTCAATCCACGCCGATTTTTCTTTCTCTTCCAACTTCTCCATTGCTCTTCTTCTCCATTCAAACGAAAATTGCCGCTCAACTTGATCCTCTCAATGTTGAATTTATCAATGATGTACATTAACAAGATCCAATACTGAAGTATGTATTCCTAAATTATTGTAATTTTTTCATAATAATTAATTCACTTTATTTTTCAAAATAATTTTTTTCAATATTTTTTCAGTGATTATGACATGTACACATGTTTATTTGCTGAATGTATTAGCAATGGAGTCTTTGATATGGGTCACATTGATATTGATGAAAAATATTGTCAAAGGTACGCCACAATCCCATGGCAGTATGAAAGAAGGGAGAACGTTGATGACAAAATTAGTGAGAGTGGAGTAACTGGTAGTGTTGCTAGCAAAATTGATGGACCGAGCATACATATAATTTTTGATATGGGTCACATTGATATTTGTGGCATGAATTTTGTTTGAATGTTTGACATGAAATTGTTGTGACATAAGAATACATATGTATAGCTACTATCATGGAATTGATATTAATTTGGTTATTATTTTTATCAAAAAAGGTATGAAGCATGTTTAAGATTGGTATGAATCTGACTTAATATTGGTCTATGAATGTGGTATGCAGTATATTTAGCATTTCTATGAAACTTATTTAATTTTGGTATGAACTTGGTATATTTAGCAGGAAAGTTATCATTCAAACTCTCTCATTATGTCTATGAATATGGAATGAAACGTGAATAATATTGGTATGAAAATGTCTTAATATTGGTTTAGAAATGTGGTATGTAATATGTTTTAACATTGGTATGAAATTGATTTAATTTTGGTATGAAGTTGATACATCTTTTAGCAAGGAAGTTATTATTCAAAATATCTCATATTTGTATATGAACATGTTATGAAACAGGAATAATATTGGTATGAAATTATCTTAATATTTGTATGAAGTTTTTCATCTAACTAATATCTATATATGAATGTGGTATGAAACAGGAATAATATTGGTATGAAACTATCTTAATACTTGAAGTCATGCATATGACAAATGTGCCTCAACAAGAGTCAAGTTCAAAGTATGTATTTCTATCTTTTAGTAATTTCATCATAAAAATTAATTCACTTTATTTCTTAAAATTATTTTTCTTTCATTTTTGTTTTAGTGATTGTGGTATGTACACATGTTTATTTGTTGAATACATTAGCAATGGAGTTTTTAATATGGTTTCCATTGATATCGATGCAAAGTATCATCGTCAAAGGTACGACACAATCATATGGCAGTACCGAAAAACAAAGAATGATGATGGTGCGATTAGTGAGAGTGAAGTAACTAGAACTGTTGCTAGCAAATTTGGTAGACCCCACATAGATAAAGAACATGCCCCGGATACCAGCAATTGTCCTACACCAAGACTACGAAAATCTAATTTGGGATAGTTGATTGGAGCTTAAACTCTTAAGTATTAGAACTTTTTTTAAGTTTTGGATGATATATATTTGTTTTTTCCTACTGTTTTAAGTTTTGGATGATATATAATATTCACTGTTTTCTTCCAACTATATATAATATGCATTGTTTTCTCAAGTTAGATACTAACAATACACAGTTTGAATATCAACATTTTTATTGGACTTTAGTTTTAAAAAAACCTCATAAACATAGTACCAAATAATTTATATTCATTGTTAAACTTAACATATGAATTACAGATTGTCAACATTAAGCAGTTTTAGTTTTGGATATTAATTGGAAACCAAATGAACAACAATTTAGATTGCATGAAATACGAGTGCCATAGAATTGATATTCAATTTGTATAAAATTGGTATCCAATTCATATATGATTGTTTTTTTTTACTTCATAATCTAAGACAAAAACTAGAAAAATAAAAAAAATGTATGAAGTTGGTATCCAACCTGTATGAATATTCGAAGAAACGAATCTGGCAATGTAAAACAAAAGAAGAAAAACTGGTTTTTGAAATACAAAAAAAAGAAAAATCGAGAGAGAAAAATTTGAATTAAAAAAAATCTGGTTTTTGAAGTACTTTTAACTAATTAGAGTAAAACAAGGAAAACAAATATTTCTATTTTGTTTTGAATCTCCTAAATTTATGGCAATTATGAATTATCATTAATGTATTCAAATTAATTACTACAACTATTTTTGGTTTTTACTTTTTATTATTATTTTAAATTTTTTTTTTTAATAAACTGTTATAACCTGAAATTTATTATTGCTACAACTTGAAAGTTTTATTATACTGTCATAACTTGAAATTATTAATCTTATATCTTTCATTTATAAAATTTTCACTTTAGACTATATCATGTTAACTTTGTATATTGGAACATAACATACTAATGTATATATCAAGCAAAAAAAATAATTATATATCATCAAAATTATTTTCCTCAAGTACTTGAGGTTATGAAATATACCCTCTTAGGATAAAATAACTTACTTCATCATAATAGTGGTACCTCATATTTCGCTACACTTCGAACTCACTCAACGACAATAAATCACACAAACAATTTTAAAATGCAAGAAGAAGAAGAGTAGAAGATTAAAAAGAATTGTGGTTGAAAAATGAGCGAAAGCCCCTCTATTTATATTCAACCAATGGTAATATGAACAAATATTTTCTGTGTCTTATCTGAAAAATTATGACCTTTCCAATAGGTCACAACCCTTTGAAAAAGTTACAACTTATTGAAAAAGTCACAACTCTTTGGAAAAGTCACAACTTATTAAAAATGTTACAACTCTTTGGAAAAGTCACAACTCATCGGAAAATCACAACCCTTTGAAAAAGTCACAACGCATCAAAAAAATCACAACCCTTGAAAAAAGTTAAAACTTATCGAAAAAGTTACAACTCATCGAAAAAGTCAAAACCTAAGTTAGGGATATTATAGTAATTTAACATTCAAGTTAATAGTTCATGCTTTAAGGTAATATATATATATATATATAGAAATAACAGTCATAAAAATAATATCAATTTTTTTACAAATTCATAAAAATATTATTCTACTTTATAATGTCGACGAACTTAAAAGAAAAAAAATTATGAGTACATAGGTTAAAAATAAATTATATATAATATATACAAGTATTACATATTTGTGATATAGCAAAGGTAAATCAACAATGCATAGGAATTAGGATAAAGGGAGAGTTTGATTATTGTTAAAAATAGAAAGGAGATTTTGAGTTTTTAAAAAAAATTGAAAGGTGAAAATGATATATAAATAACAAAACATAGACTATATATGATTTGTATACATATATATTGAAACATAGATAAACAGAAGGCCCATTATCTGGCTAACTGTACAACTTATACAAAAATAAGTTTAGAAGGCTTCTAAAGAGTTTGTGTCTGAATAATTAAGAATAGAACGAGATAGGGGCACGATATACCCAACTATATGATAAATATATAGCCAAAACATACATAGGCTCTATACATCTGACATCTCTAGTTAGAGGTGGAGCTTACATACTAGTCAACTAGAAGGCACTAAACCTACTGAGAATGCATGTCGTCATGTGTACATGTTCTTGCATTTACAGAAATGCAGCTCCATAGAAATATCAATGTCATTACATATAGAACATGAATTGGAATGTAAAACAAATAGAGTAACACACAGTATCCATAAAATATCCATCCCATGCTACAAAGTAGCTATAATCTCATTTTCACTATAAAGGCTTATAATAAGCATCTAATCGTCTAAATCTGGCACAATAGAATGAGAAGCTTTTTTGTATCTCATAAAATATATAACTCGTGATCTGATTATAAATTACTTACTTTAATCTAAATAATCATACGTCTATGTGATCTCTACATATTTAACCCTATCGTAGTCAATTACGTAACATATACATCATGCAACTTGAAAAGAGTACTACAATAAACTTTAGGGCTAACCCATCGGTGGCTCCCTAAACTTGGCACGAAATTTTACTTAGACACCTCAACTGGACGATGTTCATTTTAGACACTTCATGTCATGTCCTGCTGTGTCATTTTGACACTTTTTGCTGAGATGGCATAGCAAGTGTGATACACTCACTGAACGCCCGTGAGAGCCTCATTTTACCAAATTTTAATTTTTTTTCCTTCTTCTTCTTCCCCATTTTTTGGCTACCATTTTCCAAGCTTTAAGTCTTTCCATAGTGAAATAAATTTAACGATGCCACAAACAAAAAAGTGAATTCTAGCACCCATAAATTTTAAGCTTAAATACTTTCACTTATTTTATTGTCCTTCTTCCTCCTCAAAATAATTTGAGAAAATCAACATAAATTTCAACAAGAAAAAAACACACTCAGAAATGGCAAGAAATCATATTTTCAATTATCAAATCCTACATTCACAACAATTTGAGTGGGGGAGGGTTGGGGGTGGTGGTGGGTGGAGAAGAAAATTTGGGTGAGAGAGAGGGGTTGGGATTTGAGGTGGGGGTGGGGGTGGGTAGTAGAGAAGACAATTTGGGGTGGGGCGTATAATTTTCTTTTTATTAAAAGAGGGTTCTTTTTAACTTTTTAGTTAAAGAAATGCCACATGTCAATGAGTCATTGGTAGTTTTTTTCCTACTCAAGATTCATTATTTAATAATTATTTTTTCTATATATGCCACGTGTCTTTATTTAATTCGTCACTTTGACATGTCATCAGCGAGTGTGTTACACACACCTTACAAATGTGGCAACTTGTCGAAAAAGTGTCAAAATGACACAGTAGGACATAACATGAGGTGTCTAAAATGAACATCGTCCAGTTGAGGTGTCTAAGTGAAATTTCGTGCCAAGTTTAGGGGGTCACCGATGGGTTAACCCATACTTTATATCTTATGAATTTTAACATGAAAAATTTTAATATAAGACTTATTATTCATTTATCATATAAGCTTTGAGAACCATTACAGGAGGAAATATGTGATTATGTGTCACGATCCAGACCATCGTGTTTGGCACCCACACAAATCCTCCGATGGAAGAACCATTACTACAATCCAAACAAATAAATTTTATGAAAACTAAGACATTTAAAGATACGAAAGCAGGTTTAAATGACTATAAAAATGGAGTTCCCATAAAATCCAAAGGTTTAAACAATTAATTAACCAAACTAATGTAGAAATTCAACTCCTAGAACTTGAAAGTCATTATACCAAAACTCTACTAACAACAAGTCTAAGAACAAGGGCTACAACCCCGAAACTAAATAACACCTTAAACAAATAGTCTTAGTCCGAAAAGAATGGACTTAGACAAGAGAGATCCATGGCAGCCTGAAAGAACTACTCACTCTTGAATCCGATCACGATCAATAATCACTTAGCTGAGGTCTATCAATAGCCGCCTAAAGATGCCTTGTACTCAACAAAGAACAAGAAAGTGCAGTATCAGTACACAACCACAGTGTACTGGTAGGGTCACGCGACTATCCCAATAAGCGAAACACATGCAAGTAACCACAACATTATAAAATAGACATGTACTGAACATATACAATATTAGTCATCTTTTCATGATCAATGTAGCATCCCACATTCTTAATATTACATATTGGTTATCAATTTAGATCAACACACAATCTTCCCATATCAATCATCATTAGATATGACCGTAATCATCATAAGTAGATACACAACATAATTCAATGGTCCTCTCATGGAGCCCAATTCAATGGTCCTCTCATGGAACTCAATTCAATGATCCTCTCATGGAACCCAAACCCAAACTGTTAGTGTATCGGTTCGTGGTACCAAATCCAATATTTATGATGAAACGTGGCAACTGAACCCATATTTATGCCGGAACGTGGAAACCGATCTCATGTTTATGCCGAAACGTGACAATCGATCCAAGTTAGTGTGTCAAAATGCAACATTCGATCCATTTAACAAACCACAATCACAATCACAATCACAATATATATTCTCACAATCATACAACAAGAGGTGATTCTTGACATACAATTATTCAATTATCCTTATTCATGATTAGGGTGATCAATAATGCAATATTCGCATACATACATACATGCATTATAATGAGAAATTACAAACATATATCACACATTCATAGAATCACAACCATCACCTACTTCGAATCCAAGCTTGAATCCCCCAAGGGACTTGAATCTTTCCTTTTCGGATTCTTTTCGCTTGTTCTAGGTCTACAAACAATTAATATACGCAAGGGTCAACAATCAAAAGTCTAATTATTTGGATTATAACAAACCCAATAACCCTAGACCAACCCAAGATCCTAATACCCATATTAGGGCTTTTTCCACCATAATTTCTAGATCAAAACTCTCCCCAATTGATAATTACCCAAGAAACTACGTTCTACGAATCGAAAAATGAATTCAGGAAGTTAAAACCTTACCTTTAGCCTCAAGAATGGTGAAAAATGGTCAAGAACTCATCTGGGGTCGTTCCTTAGCTCTCAAAGTCGAAAAGTACAGAATAAAGACGTTTTGGGTTTATTTACAACCTTAAGTTGCATCAGACTCGCCATAACGGTCTTCACCCCACTACAGCGGCCCCGCCCTGGCAGCAGAAATCCCGCCACAGAGGCTTGCGCGGAACCAGTAAGCTATTTTAATAAATCCAAGATCCCCATTTCACAACACACCTTTAACCAACAACGCTCAGAAAATACTATTCACGCTAAGGTCGATTTCAAAAGTTCTACTCACCCGAATTCAATTTCGTAAAGTCATTCTCAAATTAATTAACGACTTATCTAACCACTCATGTAATCAAAATCATAAATAAGATACCCGATTGTTACCAGATTTCTCTACACGTTATCGACTCTGATTTCGTCCAAATCTGGACTAGGTTGGGAAATCCAAAATTACTACTCAAAAGTTTTTTGGCCCCAATTCTTTCCCTATTGGCTTTTCTATAACGACGGAAACATGTCGTTACAATAGATACCAATTTACCCATCACTCATTCCCGAGGGACAAACTAGGAGAAAAGGGCTAAAGCAAGAATAAAGTAGTATCTTAATCGTCGAATAACTGGGGATACTTGTCCCATATACTTTTTCTGTCGACTCTGGGCTATTAGAAGCTTAGATTGAATACTTCTCACCTTACCCTGAACATCTTTCACCAAATCAACTCTCAAAGGTTTCACGTCTTCAACCTCAAACCAACCAATTGAACACCTACACATCCTCCTATACAATGCCTCAATGAAGTCATCTCAACACTCGAGTGATAAATATTGTTGTATGTAAACTTAACTACAACAAAAGTGATTCCCAACAACCACCGAAGTTGATCGTACACACGTCTAATACATGTTATCAAGGACCTTGACACAATCATCCGGACGAATCCTTTAGCACTTAATCATGATAAAATTCCAAGTCAATACTCACTACAAATAGAAGTGAACTTGAATCAACCAACACACAGTCGTAATACCTAAACAATCATAGTTCTTAACAATATCTCAATCCCACAACATAAATTCCCATGATCTTAAGTTATAACAAATTTGATCTTTAGAAATTAGATACTCATCAAGGGTGTGTCCAAGCATACAACTCCTCCAACAACACTATCGAAATGCTAGATTTAGTAAATGTAGATTACCTTTAAGAACAGTAGAATTGGACCCAATGATCCCCACATTCAACCACACATAATTGATACATGACCTCGACGACTAGAGGAATATTAAGATTGTCGGACAACCGCAAATACGCTTGGTAGTTCTTCTATATATTCTCATAAGCAAGGTGGTACATGTAGAAACACTAAAATAGTTTAACAACTCCAAGACAACACCAATTATGTCATTCGAAATAACCAAATCTTCCCAATCTTCTCACTCAACCAAGAGAACATCGCAGGATTTGGTACCCCTGATCCATCACTAGGAATCCACCCATAAAAGTGAAAACACACTAGAAGCATAGCTAGTGAATCATACTCACAACACTAACAGTCATCTTAAACACTTTGACCTTTTTCCTTTTTAAAAACCTATACTTTTGAAGATGAAACATACGACTCATCCTAGGTGTAAGTCCATTCAAATGCTCAATACCGGATACAATGGATTATTTCTCACCTTGCCAATTCATACCTTGACAAAATACATCACCACGAATGTAGACTCATAATGAAAAATCTGAATTGTAATTTCCATCATATAACACAATCCATTTCTCTATCAACATTAGCTTGTACCTTGAACATTTTTATGAATTCATGAATCTCCATTTATCATTGATTGCATCTCCATCGATCTTACCATATATTTCGCTAAAATTTCAATCATACCTATTACTTGACTTAAAAACAAAACTAAGCACTTGTCATCACACTAAAGCTAATGTCCGTACACTCCTTTCTCAAGTATTTTTCGATAGTTTTTGACCAACCTGATGGCTCCGTGATACTATTACCATAGCCGCAACAAGACGAATGAAATCACGCGTCTCTGAACTCAATTATCTACCCCTCTAAAGATATCTCTTTAGCCTTGCAATCAAATAAAATATTCTTTCTCTAGCCTTTCTCTAAAGGCTGTACTACATCCTACTATTTTTCTTCATTATAACTCTAGCTCTTTAACATTCTATTCAAGTGGTGTCCTACCATCTCTTATAATTTTCCATACAACCACGTTACTCACCAATTATTAGAAAACACGACCTTGGATACTCGCAAGTCGTAATTACTCTACAAAAATTCACTTCACCAACAATTTATTATATAGTTACATCCCGTCACAATCCATCACGAACTCTTATTGTCACTACGCTTCGTCAGCCTTGACTATTACTACGAAGTCAACCTTTTTCATTAACACAACGCCTCAAACTCAGGTAAGCTCATCAAATTCAAAGGACTAATCCAATCTTTGTACGCACTTTCTTACTAAAATCTTTAATTTCCTTCACCCAAGTATATTTAATGGAACTTCTTTATTCATATGCTTGTCATTCTGGTATTAATCCACTCCCTTATGGATTAAGGTAAAATCATCCGTCCTTATACTACCCTCCTTCTTCTTAACCAGCAAGACATGATCACCCCACTTGGAAACACTAAGACAGATGAGCCATTTATCAAGAAGTTCTTGGATTTGAGCCTTAAGCTCTCTTAATTCTGCTGGAGCCATACTATACGGAGGGATGAAAATGGGGAAAGTGTTAGTTTCCAAGTCAATCCAGAAATTTATATCTCTATATGGAGGCATATCAGACAAATCCATAGGAAACACTTCCTTAAAACTTAGATACCACAGAAATAGACTCAATAGATGGAGACTCAACCTCAATATCCCAAATATGAGCCAAATAAGCCAAACAACCCTGCCCTACCAGTTTCCTAGCCCGAATGGAGGATATGATCTTAGCTAGCTTAGGTTTGTACACCCCTTCCCACTCTAATCTTTCCCTACTAGAGTTACCGACTTAGTATTACAATTAAGCATGGTATAATAGGGGGACAACCAAGTCATGTCTAAGATTATATCAAGTCAGTCCTATCTAGTATAACCAAATCAACCCAAATTTGAAAATCCATAACCACAACAGGACAACACGATACACATGGGTGACTATGACTAACTCTTCAATTGGGGTAGAAACATGGATGGGGGCATCAACTATATCACAAACCATATCAAATCCTGAGGCCATTGAACTGACACATACGAATAAGTAGAACCCGAATCAAACAAAACAATAGCCATCTGGGCATAGAAAAGAATAGCTCTTGTGACCATTGTATCACACCCTCAAACTTGGTCTTACTCGAAAAAACATAAAACTGAGCCCTGTCCTCTTGACGTGCAACCTTTTTGCCTGGCTGTACTACTTCTCTACCTGCATTACCATTTCTCCAGCCTCCATAGCCTCGATGATTACCTCCTCATATGCGTAGGTTCTCCAGAATTTTAACATACCTTATAACTTAAATTCGATTGCTGAACATTGAATTAGATCACAAGGGTTATTTTGGGTACGATTCAGGGTCCATAATTGTGGCTAGGGGAAAATAGAGGAGACTGAGCTGAGATTCTGTCTCACCCTGTCCCGCTCTAGCGGGAGAAATCCCGCACTGGCAATCTCGCCTTGGCAGGAAAATCCCGCCCCAAGAGCTATAACGGAAACAGAATCCCTGCCAATAATTTTGGTTTCTTTTCTTTCTCAATTTCCCTTAAAGGTTCCCAGCTATAACACACGCATTTAAGAAAAATTCTTTCGATAGGACAATCATTGTCTACCCCCCGGTCAACCCAACGAAGTACACACTTTAGAATCCTTTTACATTATTTCAACACTACCACATACAATCCCCAGGATACACCTAGACTCTCAAACGGTTAACAGTTGGTCGCAACGCATGTCCAGATTTCTTGCTTACGAACCACATCGTAATTTATCTAGACCCTTGTACTTGATCTCATAATGACTTTATTTTCACAACAAGTTTCACGACACTCAAGATGTTACAACTCGCAGACAAGTCCAAATTCTTTAATTAGTTCGTTCCATAGACAACCATTACTGATAATCATTGCCTTATACGGCCCCTAAGGCCAGATATCAATTGGAACCTTCTCAGTTCCAATTAACTTGCTTGTGTCCCTTCAGCCGGGACTACGACGTCTAGTTCACTTCGTTGAGATACCAATTGAAATCGAGAGATACCAATTGGACTCAAATCATACCACAAGCGGCAATAGTAGCTAGCGAGCCCCACAAAACTACTAATTTCAATAATAGAACTTGGTCGAACCCAATTCTTAACCGCCTCAACCTTTAACTGATGGTAATCAGACCTTAAATCAATCTTAGGGAAAACCGATGCACCTTGCAATTGGTCAAAGAGGTCCTCTATCCGAGGCAACATATACTTGTTCTGAATGGTGACCCTATTCAACTGTCAGTAGTTTATACTCATCCTCTCTTGCTAGTGATGGTGTTACCGTTGTTGTTGCTCTAGCTTGGACCATAGAGTGAAGGAGGAAAGATACCAATTTGTATTACCCAGAAACCAATTGGATTCAAGTCATAGCACGAAGGAGTAGAAAGAAATGAGTTTTTCCTAAAGTCCTATAGCCTTTCGAAGAAAAGTACGGACGTCATTGTACTGTTCTGCAATACTCTTCTAGACTCATTTTGGTACAATAAGATCAACGAACCAAGGGCTCTGATACCAACTTTGTCACGATCCAGACCATCGTGATTGACACCCACATAAACCATTCGGTGGGGGAACTATTACTACAACCCAAACAAATAAATTTTATGAAAATTAATGCATTTACAGATACGAAAGCAGGTTTAAATGACTATAAAAATGAAGTTCCCATAAACTCCAAAGGTTTAAACAATTAACTAACCAAACTAATGCGGAAATTCAACCCCTAGAACCTGAAAGTCATTGTACCAAAACTCTACTAACGATAAGTCTAACAACAAGGGGTACAACCCTAAAACTAAACAACACCTTAAATAAATAGTCTGAGTCCGAAAAGAATGGACTTAGACAAGAGAGATGTCATGATCAATAGTCACTTAGCTGAGGTCTATCAATAGGCGCCTAAAGATGCCCTATACTCAACAAAGAACAAGCAAGTGCAATATCAGTACACAACCACATTATACTGGTAGGATCACACGACTATCCCAATAAGTGAAACACATGCAAATAACCACAACATTATAAAACAGGCATATACTGAACATACACAATATTAGTCATATTTTCAGTATCAATGTAACATCCCACGTTCTCAATAATATACATTGGTTATCAATTTAGAGCAACATACAGTCTTTCCATATCAATCATCATTAGATAAGAACGTAATCATCAAAAATAGATATACAACACAATTCAATGATCCTTTTACGGAGCCCATTTCAATGGTCCTTTCATGGAACCCATTGAATGGTCCTCTCATGGAACCCCAAACTGTTAGTGTACCGATTCGTGGTACCCGATCCAATATTTATGCCGGAACGTGGCAACCGATCCGAGATTTATGCCGACACGTGACAACCGATCCCATGTTTATGCCGAAATATGGCAACCGATCAAAGTTAGTATGTCAGAACGCAACACCTGATCCATTCAACAAACCACAATCACAATGTATATTCTCACAATCATACAATAAGAGGTGATTCATGGCATACAATTATTCAATTATCCTTATTCACGATTAGAGTGATCAATAATGCAACATTCGCATACATACATGCATTATAATAAGCAATTACAAACATATATCACACATTCATAGAATCACAACCATCACCTACCTCGAATCCAAGCTTGAATCCCCTAAGGCACTTGAATATTGCCTTTCCGGATTCTTTCCTCTTGTTCTAGGTCTACAAACAATTATATACGCAAGGATCAAAAATAGAAGGTCTAATTATCCGAATTATAACAAATCTAATAGCCCTAGACCAACTCAAGATCCTAATACCCAGATTAGGGCTTTTTCCACCATAATTTCTAGATCAAAATCCTCCCCCATCGATAATTACCCAAGAAACTACGTTCTACGGATCAAAAAATGGATTCAGCGAGTTAAAACCTTACCTTTAGCCTCAAGAATGGTGAAAAACGGTCAATAACTTGTCTGGGTCGTTCCTTTGCTTTCAAAGTCAAAAAGTGCAGAATAAAGATGTTTTGGGGTTTATTTACGACCTTTAGTTGTCAGACCCACTACATCGGTCCTCACGCCGCTACAGCGGCCCCGCCATGGCGGCAGAAATCCTGCCCCAGCAGCTTGCATGGAACCAGTGAGTTATTTTAATAATTCCAATACCCCTATTTCACAACACACCTTTAACCAATGACGCTCAGAAAATACCGTTCACGCTAAGATCGATTTCGAGAGTTCTACTCACCCGAATTCAATTCTATAAAGTCGTACAGATTCCTTTATGACTTATCTAACCACTCATGTAATCAAAATCATAAATAAGACACCCGATTGTTACCAGATTTCCCTACACCTTAACGATTCTGATTTCGTCCAAATCTGGAGTATGTTGGGAAATCCAAAGTTACTACTCAAAAGTTTTCTGGCCCCAATTCTTTCCCCATTGACTTTTCTATAATGATGGAAATATGTCATTACATTATGGACCACGTGTTAATGGGGAAAGAGGTTTTAACTTTACATATCTCATTTTAGCCTTTTATATCTAACACTGTATTGTCAACGTACTTATCTACTAAGTTTATCTATAACATAATGTCATACATTGAAGTATAAGTAGAAAACCAAGTAATACGACAATGTTGGCAATACAATACTAACTCATGAGCGATAAGCTCGACATATACGATAAGTAAATGATGTATTACCACAATGCTCTCTAAAGATGCTTTCCAAATGAGATTATTACCTTTTATATGAGGTTAATATAACTCACTCCATACTTAATTCATCATATTCATACCCCTTCTCACCTTTAGCAAACATAAAAATTTGAACCCTTGACTTCCAAACACCGTCTCAAAAGTTCTTTGATAAATAACATAGGAACGCTCTCATAATATTTATAGATGAAGAGGAGTTATACATTTACCTTTAGCAGACAAATACTACTTATTTCCTTATCTAAATATTGCTTCAAAATCTCTTCTCAAAAACTAGAGGCGGAGAAGAAATTCTAGTTAGAAATTGTGATGATGGAGAGATCGAAAAACCAAAGCTTGAACCTTGAGAAATCCTTATATTAAACTTTGAATCTCTTAAGGACCTTTGGATAGATTATGAGTTAAATATGAGAAGAAAATGAGGTGAAATGAGCTTCAAATCACACTCTTAAGTTTTTAAAATTTTCCATCATAGATCCTAATGTGCATTAAATCTAGAGTTCGGAATCAAAAGGGCAACAATTTTTTTTGAAAATTCCAAAGGGCAATGAAATTATTTATCAAACCAAAAGGACAACTAATTTTAACGGCGTTGAAATCAGGGTTTCCGCCGCAAGGCGCAGAAGCCGATGCGCCTTACAAGGCTTTGCTAGCTTTTAGCCTTGTAAGACTATGACAACTTTTAGCCTTACAAGGTGTAGGCCCACCTGTGTTTTGCAGGCTGGTTTTTTTTTTTTTTAAATAAGAATTTCATTTTTTGAATTGAGTAAAAATTTGCGAATCAAATTCTATTTTAGCATATGAATTTATACAAATTAGTAAATTTGAATCCTAATTTGAATTTAAATTCGAATTCATTGTATTGTCACGTGAAACTTTCAGTGTTAAATCAAATCAATACTGTAGTTTCGTGTGACATATTTTTACAGTGTTGAATTAAATCAACATTGTAAAAGTTTTACGCGATATATGTTTCAACGAAAAAATAAAATAAAATACTTCAATTAGTAGTCAAAAATTATTAGATAAAGTGAATAAAAATAATTTAATAAATACTAAATTAAAATTAAAAAATAAATAAAAATTTAAAAAATAATAATTAAAAAGTATATATATAAAAAACATAAACTAAAAATTTGAAAAAAGAAAGTAAATAATAAAATAAAAAAAGAACTAAGCATGCAGGCTCATTGCGCCATAGTTTACTAATTTTATTTTAATAAAAAAAGTAAAAAAAAAAAGAAGAAGAAGAAGAAGAAGCAAGTATACAGGGAGCTTGCGCCTTGTTTCAATAAAAACAAGTAGGCCCCTTGCGCCTTGTTTCATTATATTTTAAGGTGGAACTTTCAGTGTTGAATCAAATCAACACTGTAATTTTGCGTGTTATTTATTTATAGTGTTGAATTAAATTAATACTGTAAAAATTTCACGCGGTATATGTTTCAATGAAAATATAAAATAAAATACTTCAATTAGTACTAAAAAATTATTAGATAAAGTGAATAAAAATAATTTTAAAAATACTATATTAAAATTACTAAATAAATAAAATTAAAAAAAAAATTAAAAATATATATATAAAGCATAAACTAAAAATTTGAAAAAAAAAGTAAAAAAAATAATTAAAAAAAGTCACAAATATACAGGCCCCTTGCGCCTTGTTACTTTCAATATATTTTCATAAGAGAATTTTGTGACTACTAATAATTTAAAATAGTATTTATTAAATTATTTTTATCCACTTTATCTAATAATTTTTTACTACTAATTGAAGTATTTTATTTTATTTTTTCGTTGAAACATATACCACGTGAAACTTTTACAGTGTTGATTTAATTCAACACTACAAAAATATGTCATGCAAAACTACAGTGTTGATTTGATTCAGCACTGAAAGTTTCACTTGAAAATATAATGAATTCAAATTAGGATTCAAATTTACTAATTTGTATAAATTCATATGCTAAAATGGAATTCGGTTTCGCAAATTTTTACTCAATTTAGAAAATGATTTTTTTAAAAAAAGAAAATAGCCTGCAAAACGCAGGTGGGCTTGTGACTTGTAAGGCTAAAAGCTGCCATAGCCTTGTAAGGCGCATGGGTTTTTGAGAGACCCTAAACAAAGAACTTGATATAAGCTTGATACTAAGATATGAACAAAATAGTAAATAGAAATATAAGTCTCAATACTTCAACTCAACAAGATACCAAAATAGAGTATAAAGACTATCAATGTGGAATCATACTAATTCTGACAACAAACATCTATTACCATAGGTGTAACTAGGACAAGCCCTAGCTCACAAAATGAATCTTAAAATTCAAAATACTTAAATAGACAAGAAACTCATAATGTATGATCATGCCCTCTATTACGACCCAAAGTATACCTTAGACGTGACATGATGTATAGGACCCCGAGGGAACCTACACAAGTCACTTGACATGCATACAACACAATAGTATGTTCAATATGAGAGAATAGATGATAAAAGTATCACATCATATAAGAAGTCTAAACATAAATGCAGAATACTAAACTTTGTCTTGATAAGCCATTCTAATTCCTCATAAGAATGGTAGAAATGTAACCCATTTACCATGTACAAAGTCTTAACAGAAAGCAATAAAAATCATAAAAGTCTTCATGGTCTTGCCCTTGAAGTATAAGAACTCACCAATCCAATAGTAAAAGAAATCCAAGCTAGCAATGAGCAGGAGGAAAAGAAACAACGAACCCTATATTATAAATAATATAGGACAAGTATGAATTAGTACATGAAATGTACTAAATATGGAGAAATGCATGAAAACATAAACATGATCATGTGGGAACTTAAAACATGATATGAATGATAAAGCCAAACATAGCAAAAGCCTTTAAAGAGGAATCATAAATCATGAACATGGTCAATGCATACTTAAAACATAATGAAAGCTTTCATAAACATTTGAGGAAAATGTAGTTCTTTTTTGTGCGATATTTACCATTAATTGACATAGACCATGTGAGCTATAACATGGAATCCGGTGTCTTCCCCACACCAAATAGAGGTTGTCCAACTTGCCAAGGTAAGAGCCATAACTTCATATGGATCCACTAGCTATATCTTTCTAAGACAAATCCAATGGGGGGACGTAGTTAGGGATAATGAGATTGATTCTATAGAGCTGACCTCTACTAATGGAAGAACATCCATTTCAAAGTCCTCTCCGTGCTAAGAAAAATCTCAACAAAATTAGTCATATTCATAGTTATATCATCATACTTGAAAAGGCACATTTAAACTACCAATCCAATCATATATCATCATAGAGTATCTCCTTTTAATCATGATTCACGCATATGTGGGAAAATCTTTTGGAATCATGATTTCATAATATGTGAGAAAACCTTGCACAATTTATGCATATGTGAGTAAAACTTTTGCAATTCATTGATACTTATCTCAAACACATCTTTAGTTCATAAAAACAACTTTTTCATAAAATGTGCATAGCTTTCATAATCATACTTCATGAGTTCGTAAGATTTCTTCGTAAATTCATCATCATAATCAAGTAAAAGGCATGGGGGTCCATATGAAATCAGTTGAAAACCATGTAATTGAATCAAATCATGCATAAAAAAATAGTACCCATAGAGATTTGCATGAAACCCTAATCAAATTGGGTGAAATTGAATTTTGGAGATTGAGATTCTTTGGGACCCAATAGATGAACGGAATCCATTTGTGAATTCCCACATACCTTGATAATCAAATCCTATCAAAATAACAAAAAGAGGAGACTTGAAGCTTAGAACCTTAGCTTTCTTCCTTGAGCTTTTGAGAGAATTGGAGAGGATGAACATGGATGGAAATTGGGGATTTGAGAGAATGAGAGGGTTTGGGTAGTTTAAGATTTGAATGGTAGTTATAGGATTTAGAAATAGGGTCAAAACGATATAATGTAGTATTAAATGAATAGGAAAAGACCCAAATACAGTTATGAAATAACTGTTAGATAGACCTACGGCCCGCAGGACTTTCTACAGGCAATACAGGTCAACCAAAGAACCAACTTTAGAAACCTAAAATTTAATCAACTTCCCACAAGACTGTTCTACTACTCGTCGTTCAATCATCGGTTCGTAGACTCCTTCCACAAAACCCAAGTTCAAGTCTGAAATTCCACTAAGTCCAAATTATTTCTACGATCTACAATTCGTCACTTCAATTTGTAGACATATGTATTAATTTAATTTCTCTGAATACACTCTACGGATCAGTCCTATGACCTGTCAAACTTACTATGACCCATCTTGTTCAGTCATAGGTCATACTCAGAAAATTGAATTTTCCCAAAAATTCAACTCAACTCTATGACTTCCTTTCTACGGCTCATATGACTTCTTATGATTCATAAATTAGGCTCGTAGTCCTCAGTACTAGTGCCAAAAATGAACTTTCCCTTTTTTATTCAACTTTCCAATTTAAGAGGTGTTACAATATCTCCCCCTTGGGACATCCATCCTCAAATGAGACTCAAGCTAGAATAAATAGAGTAGGAGAGAAACTAGCAACTCAATATGAATGAAAATCTCATCACAATGCACATAAACAAGGAGAATCACTCCAAGCTAAATTATAAGATTAAAACTCATGTTCTTTTCTTCTAATATCGGCAAGGACTTTTGTTGACTTTGAGTTGTTTTTAATCTTTCACGAATAAGTCAAATCTTTTCCAAAGCCACATGTACCAACCCGGGCCCTATCAAAGATATCTTACCAATTTCAAACAAACCAATATGAGACCTACACCACCTACCAGAGAACCTTAAATGAAGCCATTATAATACTGGAGTGGTAGCTATTATTATAACCAAACTCAATCAAAGGCACATGATCATCCCAATTACCCTTGAAGTCAATCACACAATCTGTCAATATATCTTCCAAAGTCTCAATAGTACGCTCGTCTTGTCCATCGTTTTGAGGATAAAAATTCATTTTCTGCTTCACTTGAGTATAAAGACTTTTTTGAAACGACTTCCAAAGCTGAAATGTAAATTGTGTACTACAATCAGAGATAATATATAAGGGAATTTTATGCAACCTTACCATTTTACAATTATAAATCTTGACATACTCCTCGGTTAAGAATGAAGTCTTTACGGGAAGAAAGTGAGCCGATTTGGTCATTCAGTCCACAATGTCCCAAATTAAATCAAACTGACAACGAGTACGAGGTAAACTTGAAACGAAGTCCATATTCAAAACTTCTCACTTCCACATAGGAATACTAATGTCTTGATCCAAATCACCCTGTTTCTGATGCTCAACTTGCACTTGTTGACAATTTGGATATTTAGCCACAAATTTTGCAATATCCTTCTTCATCCAATTCCACCAATAGACTTCCCGCAAATCAATGAACATTTTATGGCTCCCATGTGAATAAAATATAGAGAACTATGAATTTATATCAAATCTGATTCCTTAACTCATCAATATTCAAAACACATAGTCGATCTTGGTATCAAAGGATACTAACTCCCCCTTGGGATAAAGCCTCAATGGTTTTTTTGGAAACTGACTTCTTCAAATCAACTAGTACTGGATCAATATCTTACTTAGCCTTCATATCCGATACAAGAGATTATTCTAAACCATTCTGAACAATCACACCACCTTCATTAGAATCAACCAAGAGAACACCCAATCTCACAAATCTATGAACATCATGAACTAGCTCTTCTTTCCATCTTCAACATGAGCAACACTTTCATCGACAGTCGACTAAGAGCATCTGCAACCGTATTCACTTTACCAAGATGATAAAGGACACTCATGTTGTAGTCTTTCAATAACTCAAGTCATCTCCTTTGGCAAAAATTTAAATACTTTTGAGTGAACATATACTTTAAGTTTTTGTGGTCGGTAACCACATCTACATGAACACTATATAGGTAATGTATCCAAATCTTTAAGACAAACACTACCACCGCTAACTCCAAATCATGAGTCAGATAATTATTTTTATGTACCTTCAATTGCCTCGAAGCATAGGTGATGACTTTCACATGTAACATCAAAACACAACCAACACCAATATGAGAAACATCACAATATAACACGAAACCATCTAATCCTTCTAGTAATGTCAAAATGTTGTTGAAGTGAGTCTATCCTTCAATTATTGGAAACTCTTCTCAGAACCTTCTGACCATAGAAATTTCACCTTTTTTGAGACAACGTCGTCTAAGGTGAAGCAATCGAGGAAAATCCTTCCACAAATCTTCTATAGTAACTGACCAAACCCAAGAAACTACAAATATCCAAAGAAGACAAAGGTCTAGGAAAATTTTTAACTTCTTCGGTCTTCTTAGGATCAATTTGAATAACTTCACCGGAGACACTATGGCCAAGGAAAGCAATGAACCTCAACCAAAATTTCCATTTTCTAAACATAGCATACAATACATGATCTTTGAGTATTTACAACACAATCCTCAAATACTCAACATGTTCATTCTTACTCTGTGAATAAATCAAGATGTCATCAACAAAAATAATCACAAACATTTCAAGATATTGTTTGAAGACCCTATTCATCAAAGTCACCAAACGACATCACCAAAAGCTCATAGTGACCATATTGAGTTTGGAAAGCCATCTTGAAAATGTCACTCTATTCGCCCTCAATTGGTGATAACCCGACCAAAGGTCAATCTTAGAGAAGTAACTTGCTCCTTGGAGTTGATAAAAATAATCATTTATCCTTGGAATATGATACCTTTTTTAATTGTAATCTTATTCAATTATCGATACTGAATGCACATTTTGAGGGAACCATCTTTCTTTCAAACAAACAAAACCAAAGCATCCCATAGAGAGATACTTGATCTAATAAAACCCTCATTCAACAAATCTTTTAATTGGTTCTTTAACTCCTTAAGTTCTGTCAAGGCCATACGGTAAAAAAGAATAAAGATAGGTTGCGTATTTGAGAGAAGATCAATACCGAAGTCTATTTCCCTTTCCAAAGAAATACTGGGATGATCATTGGGAAACACTTTCAAAAACTCTTTACAATCAAAACTGACTCAAGAGTAGGGGTTTCAGAATCAGTATCCCTAACTCAAACAAGATGATAAAAGCAACCCTTAAAATTATTTCCTAGCCTTTAGGCAAGATATAAACTGACCCTTCAGAGCATAATTTTCACCTTCCCATGACATGATAGGTTCGTTTGGAACCTTGAATGTGACAAATTGGGTCCTACAATCTATGGAAGCATAACATGCATGAATCCAATCCATCCCAAGAATAACACCAATATCTAACATATCAAGCTCTGCAAGATCAATATAAGTGGTTTTATGAGAAATAGAAATTGGAAAATTTCTATAAACTCTCTTAGCAATAATAGAATCGTCAATAGGAGTAGGAACATAAAAGGGATTAGAAAGATTTTAGGACTAACATAATATCTCATGGCCACATAAGGAGTAAAAAATGCAAATGTAGCACCTAGATCAAGAAAAGTATACACTTCAAAATGAAATACTTTCAAAATACTGGTCACCACATCTGGGGAACCCTCATGATCCTATCGAGTCTGAAGTGCATATAATTTATTCTGTCGAGGAGCATCTGAACCAGAACCACTATCTTGAGCCTTCTTACCGTCCCTTTCCTTAGAATCAAGAAGCGACTAATATCTCATCTTGTGAGCACTCATACCACAACCAAAGAAACCATCCGTACCCACTAAGCACTTTTCTAAGTGACTTTTGCCAAACCTTTGGCAAGAAGGGTTAGAGGATCCATTAACACTACCTCCTTGAGGCTTAGGGTTGGATAACCTATATTTATTGAACATACGGATCCAGAAAATTAGAAGAACTTTGACTAGAAAACCTTTGCCAGAATTTAGAACTACCATGTCCACCGAACCTAGAATGAGAAAACTCACTATCACCGGTCCTTGCACTCTTTGACTACCAAGACTTCTCTTTTAGGTTTTCCTTTTCAATTTGTTGGGAATCTATCATCAAATGAGATATATCTATATCTTTAATCAACATGGTGGTTCAGCACTACTTGACCACCATTTTGGACACACCTGACATAAACTTATTCATCTTTGACTTTGAGTCGGCAACCATAGTTAGAGTATACTTTGCCAATTAAGTAAACTTCAAAGCATACTATTCACTCATATTTCCTTGACAGAGATTAATGAACTCATGTGCCTTTGCCTTTTTTATCCAATGGGAAAGAAGCGATCGAGAAAGTCTCATTTGAATTTCTTCCAATCAAGAGGACTTGCATCAATAGCCCTCTCTCTTCCTTCCATTAGTTGAACCAATCGTGAGAAACACCCTTGAGTTGATAAGCTGCCAATTTCTCCTTTTCCACCGTTGATGCTCCCATAATTCCCACTATCTTATAAATATTATCAATGAAATCTTAAGGATCATCATCCACTTTCAGACCATGAAACTCCGGGGTATTCATCCTAGTGAAGTCTCTTATCCTTATTGCCTCCATATCCATATTTGGGTTCGCGGGAGCAAAAAATTCTCTATTAGCTTGGGTCATCATAGCTTGAGCCAATACTTGGAAAGCGACTTGGAATTTGGCATGAGTCACTTGTTCATCCAAATGGTCGACCAAAACTTGAGGAACCTCAGACTCCACATTATAACCAACATTTCTTCTCACATCAAGGGGCCATATCCTAAAAATCATTGGAAAAGAATAAGGAGAAGGACCTTTATAAAAATAAACTCTATGACAAAACTTTAGAATAGTGAAAGAAGTAAAGCTTTTAAACGTTTTGTAAAATGTGGCACACTTCAAACTCATGGACAAGTCTCTACTCAGCTTGTCAGACATCCAAGGACCTTTTCTAAAACCTTGTCCTCTGAATACCAAGTTTTTAACAATCCAAATTATACCCTAGATGTGACATAGCGTATAGGACCTCAAGAGACCCTACACACACTTGACATGAATACAACACAATAGTATATTCAATAAGAGAGAATAAATAATAAAAGTCTCATATCATATAAGAAGTTTGATGTTTACGTAATCAAGACACAACTTCCAATGCAAGTGTCTACGATCGTACAATAGTATAGTAATCCAACCAAGGGTTGGGATTTTTACCACAGGGAGTGGTTTTGAGAATTAGTAGAAAAATAAAATTTAGTTCCAATTAGTCATAGCTAAAGACATTATCGAATGGAAACGTGTTAAATTAAATGGGTGACGCAAGTGTCAATTATCAATGGGGGTTTGTGACAAGTAAGCAAAAAATGACAAAAAATAAAGAGAGATACAAATATAGAGACGAGATTCTTGGGATGTGATAGGAATACGGGTTAGACTAGACTATTGGGTACATGCTTTTGATAGTAAATCCATTAAATATTTGTGACTAGGCTATACTATAGTGGGGGTAAATTCTCTTTCGAGCAACTTACCCCGAATCAAATGGGTTCCTCTTGGACACCCACTTGCCGCATGAAGAACAGCCTCTGCCTTAGCCCACTCACTCTCTCGAGCTAAGTTTGTGAGAGAAGGACTAGGGTTCACTCTCTCGAGCTGAACCTCATGTCGACCCACTCCCACCGGCAATCAAAATGAAATCACATCTAATAAATAAATAAATCATCAACAAACAAGACCCCATAGATAATCTAACCCATTTTCACAAAATCACACCCCAAGAATTGGGGTTTTAGCTAGACATTTAAAAGAGATAGAAATTTATATAGATATGAGTTTGCATTTAAATAGGTATGAAGATTTAAGTCTCAAAACAAGTCAAAAGTGAAGAATCCATAAGACCGAAGTCCAAATTCTTGGAGTTGAAACCCTTTGAATCTACAAGTTCTTCAAAACCCTCTCCAAACTTAGAACTCAAAAATAGAAGCAAAATCTCAAAAAATATTGTTCAAAGCAAAAAATCAATACTAGAATAATAATTCTCAACGAGTATTTATAGTTTTGAAAAATATGTGTTACAGTGGATCATTTGGCATCGTTAGTCGAGATCGCTGATCAACTCGGCGATCCACCCTTTGGTAGGTTTCATCGCCTTCTTGCTCTATCCTTCAGCATCATCGTGTTTTGTATCATTGGGCGGCATAGTACTGCTTCACAGAACTGCTCGATGAAATGCCAACTACTTCTGTTCACCGACGATTTTATCCTTTCTTTCAGGGCTCAGTACACTGGAACAAAAGGCTAGGAAAGACCTTTTGGTGACTTACTGAATGGGTTTGGTGACTCTCAGATCTTTATTTCTTTAGTTTTTTAGCTGCTTTTGTTCCTATTTGCTAAGTAGTGTCCATGCTTTCTGTCAAACTCCAAATACCTGAAATTTAAGGGTTTTCATCAAATATTGAGACAAAATATGCATTTGATGACACTAATTCTATCAAAATATAGCCCTAAATGAGTCCAATTTGTGGACGCATCAACACCCCCAACTTAAACCTTTGCTTGTCCTCAAGCAAACTCAAGCTAAACCGTTCAAAAAGAAGGTCTCGAACAGTGCTACACAAGACTCAATCATGAACGCACACAATAAGACTCAAAGAATCTCATGCTCACAATACTTGCTTCAAATGCAAGTTCAAACTCAACCAAAATGTTCAAATTCCCTCACACAAGGAATGATTCAATATTCACACATAAAGGTTTAATCATTCAAAGTTCCATAATCAAATGCAACGCTCATTCTCACAAGGAAGAACACAATGAACGCTTTCACCCATAGTTTTGTCCGTATTTTTCGATCAACATTTGTTTCATCTCACTCAAGATCAAAAAGGTCTTTTCAAGTCTTGTAATGGGGCTGAGTGCAAATGTATGGTCATTTAGGCTTAGTGACTTTCATCCTCATGAAATGTGGTTCACACAACACTTCCTTTCCTTTTCCTTCATCATTCTATTTAGTGCTCATAAGTCATCCTATTATTCATTTTTCATGGATTGCTTAGAAACCCCATTTCTTTGTACTTTATTCCACAAATTTCTCTTCTTATATATATATATATATATATGGAGGGGTTCCATTTTTGTTGAAACCATGGGTAAGAGGGACTTTCTTGCACTTCTTGATTTGCCTTTTCTTTTCACCACACCCCAACTTAGGCTTTTGGCCTAAGTTGGCTATTCAACTAACCACAACTTCATGAGGATTATGGGTAATGGATAAAGAAAGGTTATGATTTCATCAAGTTTCTTCCAAAGAAAGGTAAGACATAAGAGGTATTCAAGAGAGGTTCACGCACTCACAAGGTTGGTCAGAAAAGAGGTATTTGTCATTTTGACTCACTTTTTAAAGTTGCCTAATATCATATCAAGAGATAACCTTACTTAGTTGATCGGACCAACGGGGCAAATTCTAGGATCTATCATGCATGTTTCAAAGTAAGCTCATCACACTAGGCATTGACACTACAGTCAAACAAGACTCCACACTTTTGCTAGTGTGAAATGATCATCACAAGAGACTCAATTTGATACTAGGCTAGTCATAATGAGATGCAAAGAGTTCATATATTATTTATGCAACTTCATTTGGCCTCTTCATGTGCCGTGCATTCATGTTCGTTCAATTGAGAGCAATATTCAAGTCATCGGTATTGATTAGAACCGAGACTTAAATTTTGCAAAAGAACAACCACATTCATACACAAGAGGTGGCAAAAATTTTCGAACAGGTTAAACTCATTTCGCAATTTCAAACAAAAGAAGCCACAAGCTCAAACATCCACAGAAACAGTATTAACAGAACATTATAGCTCACAACCCAAATACTCAAACAAAAATCGATTCACAAATAGCACACAAAGGTGGGCCATACCCCACCACAAATAAAAATATTTGACCTCAAATGCAAATAACAAAATATCTAGAATGTCAATTTAAATAAAGACATAGAGGGAGGTAAAGAAAAATCTTGTCTACATAGTCGCTCCATCTGTCTGAGCATCAGTGCCCGATGTGTCAACCTAGAATTTGATAATGGCCTCTGGAGCTTCTTTAGAAGATTCAGCGGCAGCTGACTTACTAAGATTGTCCAAGTCATGAGCCGCCAAAAAGGAGTGGATGGCTGTGAAGAATCCATGTCTCCACTAGGGAATAGTGGGGTCTCAGGGATTTGTTCCCTTGCTAGCACTGGCTTCTTGCCTTCATTATCTGTTTTGGGAGGATTTTTTGCCTTTGTACTTTTCTTGAAATATTTCGCTCTTGTTTGTTGGGGTGGCATATCTCTTCCAGGTACTTTTGGTATAGCCATTTATGCAAAGCTTCGAGAAAAAGTTAGAAAGTAATCAGACAAAAGCAAGGAAGTTCAAATGCACAATCACTTCCTCGAACCAGTTGGTGAAGCGCACAACTACTTAGGCGATTCACCAAGTGTAGTTCATAGAGAATACAAGGGTGGAGACAAAGGGCGAATCAGAAGTTTTTCGGCGAGACGTCGAATGCATTCAGCGACAACATGTTTCTCGCCGAAAGTTGTAGATTTCAGCATCACATTTAACATTAAACTAAAGGCGAGATGGGGATTGTAGGGGAACTATCGAGTGGTTCGGCGAGCTAACCCGAGCTCGCCAAATGACCCAACGTGCCTGCTTTCGACTAAACTTTCTCAAATTCAACCTTGTGACCCCCGAAAACAAAATTAAGGCATGCACAACTCAAATTAGGCTTAGACTCAGTGACAATCATGCACAACCCATGATTTTCATCAAATTTAAAGTGCAACCTTTAGGAATTAACTATTTAACTTAGTACAGGCAAAATTTACGGACCTAACAGGCAAACAAATATTCTAATCCTACTAGAGAGGCCTAGCACACATCATCAAAGTAATGCCATTTCATTTGAGTACAACTTTTGAGGAAAGGAACGTAGGGCTCGAAAATCAACCTTGGATGTTGATGCTAGGTAGCAACGTAATCCAGATCCAAGCACAATTTAATAACCAAAACAAAATAGAAATGCAGCAATATTGTGAATAAAACTAGGTGCGAGTTTGTAAATTTTGAAAATGAGGGAGAGCATAGGAAATTGAAACTTTTAAACCTTTGGCTTGAAAAACTGTCCAGTTCTTGCCCACTCGATGACATTAGTTGTTAGTGTTGAACCATTCGGTGCCACGCTGAGCAATCACCTTCTTCACCGAGTTTTACAGAATCCCCCAGTTTATGTGGGGATCCAAACGGCGATACAAATTGGGGTCACCGAACTGATTGGCGACTCGCCACTCATTTCTTTGGGACAGCTGAGTTTTACAAACCCCAAACCCAAGTTGGGTTGGATCAAAAGGCGGTGAGAATCGGGTCGCCTAATACTTCGGTGACTTGCCAACTGACATTTCCCTCGCCAATCTCTTTCTTTCCAAATGCTTCCCATATTTCTTCCTGCACAATTAATACACTGTTATTTCTAAAACCAATATAAAGCAATAAAAAGGGTTTTGGGTTGCCTCCCAAACAGCTCCTTAGTTTATGTTGTGACACGACGCAAATCAACACCTGGTCCTTATTTTTGAAGTCACCTATGGTGTAACTAGGCGAATCCTCGGCAAATGGTAGATAGAGACCTGATAACAAATGGCCTATCTAGGCATCTTGCAACTGAATATTCATGGAATTTGCAGTAGTTGTCTGATTAGGCATTTCGATGTTTTCTTTTGTCTCATTCAATATCTTGTCTTGTTCTTTGATTTTTTGTTGAGCGAAAAAGAGGACTTCGTCATTTTGTGTGCCCTCTTTCTTCCCCTTTGTACACTCTCAAAGGGAGGAGTGCTTGTCCATTTTCAAGGACAGTGTTTCCAACTCCAAGACTCTTTTGGATAAGGAATTCAATTGAGTTAGCAGTGCATCCCGCTCTTGTTTCTTCTTGGTCTTCTTGTTGGCTTCAATCATACCATCTAGGAGTTTGGTCACGACTTCATAAGGTTGGTGTAGCATACCACCCCTGAAAAGTTGATCAACATTAATTCTATTTTTGGGTCCCAGATCCCTATAGAAGCTCTCTAGTAGTGCCTTGTCGGTCATCCCATGAGTAAGGCATTGCTGCAGCACCGCCTGAAAATTCAACAACATTTCTTGAATAGTTTCATCCGCTACTTGTTTGAACATTAGGAGGTTGTCCCTAAGGTTCAATAGTTTCAAGAAGGGGTGATCTGTTTAAGACCCATAATGATCCTTCATATCCATTTTTTTTATGCTTCAATACACAAACAAGCAACACAAAAAAAAAGTAAGAATTAAGTAAACTACGACTAAGAAGAAAAAATTTTTTTACTTAACAAAAAATTCTCAAATAACACTATTCCCCGGCAGCGGCACCATTTTAATGTTTGCGTAATCAAGACACAACTTCCAATTCAAGTGTCTACGATCGTACAATAGTATAGTAACCCAACCAATGGTTGGGATCATTCCCACAGGGAGTGGTTTTGAGAATTAGTAGAAAAATAAAATAAAATTTTAATTAGTCATAGCTAAAGATATTATCGAATGAAAACATGTTAAATCAAAGGGGTGTCACAAGCATCAATTATCAATGGGAATTTGTGACAAGTAAGCAAAAGCAACAAAAAATAAAGAGACATACAAATATAGAGATGAGATTCTTGGGATGTGATAGGAATACGTGTTAGACTAGACTATTGGGTACATGATTTTGATAGTAAATCCATTGAATATTGTGACTAGGCTAGGCTATAGTGGGGGTAAATTCTATCTCGAGCAACTTACCCCGAATCAAATGGGTTCCTCTCGGACACCCACTTGCTGCATGAAGAACATCATCTGCCTTAGCCCACTCACTCTCTTGAGCTGAGTGTGTGAGAGAAGGACTAGGGTTCACTCTCTCAAGTTGAACCTCATGTCGAACCACTCCCACCGGCCATCAATTTAGTAGTCTTAATTTTACGACCTCTCTCTCGAGCAAGCCAGAAACACAAAGGTGAAATCGTATTTGCAATTACAATTTCATTAAGTTCCACCACAACTACTAAAAGAAATCACATCTAAACAACAAATAAATAATCAACAAGCAAGACCCAACAAATAATCTAATCCATATTCACAAAATCACATCCCAAGAATTGGGGTTTTAACTAGACATGTAAAAAATATAGAAATTTATATCAATATGAGTTTGCATTCAAATTGGTATGAAGATTTAAGTCTCAAATTAAGTCAAAAGTGAAGAATCCATAAGGCTTAAGTCCAAATTCTTGGAGTTGAAACCTTTGAATCTTCAAGTTCTTCAAAACCCTCTCTAAACTTAGAATTAAAAAATAGATGCAAAATCTAAAAAATTCCTGTTCAAAGCTAAAAATCGATAGTAGAATAATAATTCTTTATGAGTATTTATAGTTGTGAAAAATTTGTGTTGCAGCGGATCATTCGACGTCGTTAGTCGAGATCACTGATCAACTCGCCGATCCACCCTTGGTAGGTTTCATCGCCATCTTGCTTTATCCTTCAGCATCATCATGTTTTGGATTATTGGGCGACAAAGTACTGCTTCACAAAAATGCTCGGTGACACGCCGACTACTCATTTTTTCTACCGATTTGATCATTTATTTTAGGGCTCAGCACACTGGAACAAAAGGCGAGGTAAGAGCTTTTGGCAACTCGCCGAATGGGTTAGCGATTTCTTCGTTTCTTCATTCTTTCAGCTGCTTTTGTTCCTTTTTGCTAAGTAGTATCCATGCTTTACCTCAAACTCCAAATACCTAAAACTTAAGGGTTTTCATCAAATATTGAGACAAAATATGCATTTGAGGACACTAATTCTATCAAAATATAGCCCTAAATGAGTCCAAACAAAGTCTAAACATAAATGCAGAATACCAATCTTCGTCTTGACAAGCCATTCAAAAACCTTATAAGAGTTATTGGGACGTAACACATACAATAGTGAAAGAAGTAAAGTTTATAAATGCTTTGTAGCATCCTATTCATAAATGTGGTGCGCTTCACACTCATGAACAAGACTCTACTCGACGTGGCTTATCAAACATCTAAGAATTTTTTCTAAAACCTTGTGCTCTAAATACATAGTTTGCCATAACCCAAATTATACCCTAGACGTGACATTACATATAGTACCTCAAGAAACCCTACACAAGCCACTTGACATGCATACAACACAATAGTATATCCAATAATTGAGAATAGATGATAAAAGTCTCATATCATATAAGAAGTCTAAACATAAATGCGGAATACCAAACTTTGTCTTGACAAGCCATTCTGAAACCTCATAAGAGTTGTTAGGACGTAACTCATACAACATATACAAAGTCTCAAAGGAAAACAATAAAAACAATAAAAGTAATCATTGTCTTGCACTCGAAGTATGAGGACTCACCAATAAAATAGTAAGAGCAATCCAAGCTAGCCACAAGCAGGAGAAGATGAAGGGTCTAACCCTATATTATTATAAAAATATAGGCATAAATATGCATTAGTACATGGAATGTACTAAGAATGGGTATATGTATGAAAACATAAATATGATCATTTGGGGACTTAAAACATGATATGCATGACGAAACTAAACATAGTAAAAGCCTTTAAAGAGGAATCATAAATCATGAACATGGTCAATGCATACATAAAACATAATGAAAGCTTTCATAAGTCGTTCAGGAAAATGTAGTTCTTTTTTGTTGATATTTACCATTAATATAGACCATGTGAGCTATAAAATGAAATCTGGTGTCTTTCCCATACCGGAAAGAGGCTGTCCTACTTGCCAAGGCAAGGACCATAAATTCTTGCTTATGTAGCCGCTAGCTATGTCTTTCTAAGAAAAATCCTATGTGGGAACATAGTTAGGGATAAATATATTCATTCTAGAGACTCAATCTCTACTAATAGGAGAGCCTCCATATTAAAGTCCTCTTGGTGCTGTCATATTAATATTCATATCATCAGACTTGGAATGCACATTTAAACTATGAATCCAATCATAAGTCATCATAGAGTAGCTCCTTTAAATCATGATTCATACATATGTGAGGAAATCTTTCACCATTATGATTTAATTATATTTGAGAAAACCTTTCACAATTTATACATATGTGAGAAAACCTTTCACAATTCACTGATACTTATCTCAAAAACATCCTTAATACATAAAACATCTTTTTCATAATATGTGCATTGCGTTCATAATCATGTTTCATGAGTCCATAAGCTTTCTTCATAAATTCATCATCATAATCAAATAAAAAGAATTGGTCCATATGAAATAAATTCAAAACCATGTAATTGAATCAAATCATGCATAATAAGATTGAAATCAAACATTTAAATCATAACAAATAGGACCCATGGAGATGTGCTTGAAACCCTAATCAAATTGGATGAAATTAACTTTTGGAGGTTGAGATTCCTTGGGACCCAATGAATGAATGGAATCCATTGGTGAATTCTAACATACCTTAATAATTAAAGCTTAGTAAAGCAAGAGAAAGAGGATAGTTGAAGCTTGGAACCCTAGCTTTATTCCTTGAGCTTGATAGAAAACTAGAGAGGATGAACTTGGATGTGAATTGGGGATTCAAGAGAATGACAGGGTTGGGCAGCTTTAGGAATTGAAAGGTAGTTACAGGAATAAAAAATAAGGTCAAAACGACATAGTATAGGTATTACATGCATAGGAAAAGACCCAAATACCTTTAAAAATAACTGCTAGACAAACCTACGGTCCATAGGACTTTCTATGACCCGTACTGGTCAACCATAAAACCAACTTTAGAAACCCAAAATTCAATAAAATTCCCACAAGACCTTTTTACGACTCATCATTCAATCTATGATCCGTAGACCCCTTCCACTAAACCCAAGTTCAAGTCTAAAATTTCAGTAAGTTCAAATCACTTATTTGAAACCTTCCTAAGACCCCTAGAATGAGCTATGATTTGTCAATTTAACTCATAAACTAAGATCTTAATTAATGTCTTTGAATACACTCTACAGATCATTCCTAAGACCAATCATGTTCACTCGTAGGTTATACTTTAGAAACTTGAATTTTCCCAAAAACTCAATTCAACTCTATAACTTCCTTTCTAAGGCCCGTATGACTTCCTACAGTTTATAGATTGGACTCATAGACCTTAATACCACTACAAAAACTGAACTTTCCCTTTTAAATTTGACTTCCCAATTTACGGGGTGTTACAACCTCAAACCATGAGGACTCACCACAAGCTAAGAAAAGTTAAATTAATCCCCTAGCCACAACTAGATAGAAGAACGTTAGGCCCTATATTATGAAATAATATAGGCAAAAGAGATATATGTGTCAGTACTTAGAATGTACTAAATATGGGGAACATGCATAAACATAAACGTGAACATTCTTAGTGTTGAAAATTTAATAATGCATGACCAAATATAATATATCAAATCTTGATAAGCTAAAATTATAAATAATAGGGCAAAGTCAATGCAACATTCGAAAACCATAACATAAGTTTAAATCATGGTCTTTAAAGAGGTTTTAAATCATTTCAGAAAACATAATCTTTTGTGGGATGTTTACTATTAACCAACATAGACCATGCAAGTTATAATATGGAATTTAGTGTCTTATTTCCTCACCAAAAAGAGATTGTCCTACTAGTCAAGGCTAGGACCATGTTCTTAAGCTTAGGTGGATCCACAAGCTATGTCCAATTGGGACAAAGCCCTACATGGGCACGTTGTTATAAGACAAGGGAATTGCTATTACAGGCACATCCTTTACTAACAAGAGATCCTCTATCCCAAAGTCCTCTCGATGCTAAGTAAACTCCTAATAGAAATAAGCATAATCATATCATAATCATAATACTTGGAAATATAAGAATCTCGTAATAACAATCCAATCATAAACTTCATATCATAGATTAGCTCCCTTCAAAATCATGATTTCATAACATATTTATAAAGACACTTATATCAAACATCAAAATCATGATCATTTTTCATAGTGAGAGAATACTTCAATTTGAAGAAACCCCTTTCATAAACATATTGATACTTTATCAAAAACAAACATCCTAAATTCCTCAATTTTATGATGCATGCATAATCTCAACGTAGTTCATTATCATAAACTAGTCATATAGCATGGATTCATGTGAAAATTATTGAAAACATGTTTATATCAAATCATGTGTAAAACGATCAAATAGAATGAAATTAGTAATAAACAATTAAACCCATGAGAAAACATGCAACACACTAGAATTTGGGTTGGAATCATAAAAAAAAATAGAGAAATCTTTGGGACTCAATGATTGAAAAGGGATCCATTGATGAACTTCTCACATACCTTGATGAACCCTAGTATTGGAATTGGAAAAGGAGACTTGAAAGCTTATAGAACCCTAATCCACTTGAAAGAATCCTTGGAAAGAATTTTGAGAGAAAACCTTGAGAGCTTTTTGGGGGTTTTTGAGTGAATAAGAGGGAATGGGAGAATTTGAAGAATAAAATCAGTCATAGGACCTTGGAATATTCTAGAAACAACATTTTGTAGGTCTTAAAAGGGTAGGAAAAGACCTATATAAACCTAACATAAAACTGTTGGATCGATCACAGACCCACATGTACGGTCTATACATAGTGCTACACACTATCCTAATCATCTGTAGATCATGATGATGGGGAACAAAATTCTAACCTAGAACTATAAGCCATGTTCTACAGACCTTCAAAAACCCTATGTTCCATAGGTCCTTATCGTACAATGTAATACCCCAGAATTTAGTATGTTAAACTAGAGCCTTGTGTTAGGATTCTATAGTTTGATATGAGGGTTAGACTCCTGTACTTAAAATAAGGGGTTTAGGGTTGAACGTCAAGGTATGTGTTACACCCCGTAGTTTAGTAGACCATCTAGGGTTTGATGGAGGGTTACAAGGGCAAGTGCCAAGGCAAAATGGGTAAAGCCTAAGCCAAAGACCAAGGCTGCCCCAACCTTGGAAAAGCACTGCCCTAAGTTCAAGGTCATCACCACGACCAGTGGTCTTGACCATGGTTCGTGGGAGGCCTTGTGAAGGTGACTTAGCCATGTGGGAGGTAAGTACTTGTGTCCAAGCCACTGGATCATGGACCACGTGCCACTTAACGGCCAGTGGTCTTGACCACAGTTCGTGGGAAGGCTCGTGGTCATGCCTTTACATTGTAGAGGCCAAGACACACTATCCAAGCTACTACCTAAGGACCACATGTAGGACCACGGGCAGAGGTCTGGACCACGACTGGTGAAGTCCTGTCGTGGTGCCTAGCACCATGGCTGCCTAGTGGAGGTTAAATTGGGAAATTCCTTTTTAATTAGTTTTAAGTAGGGGTCATTTTATATGGACTTTATACACCTATATAAACTATTTTAATTCATTAACCACCCCATCTAAGTCATTAACTTCAAAACCCCAAAAGATCCCAAAGTTCTTCTACACAATATTTCTCTCTCTAAATCTCCATGGAAGAAGAAGAAGGTAAAGTCGAGGGTTGAAAGAGGCTGTCTTGTCTACTAAAATTCTTTGAAGAATCACCCTAAGGTATGGTAGATTTTCATCTATGGGTAGCCTTCACCCATAGAGCCCCTCAAAAGTTCAATTTCAAAACTAGTGTTTTCCCCAAAAGTGAGAGTTTGACATCAATCTTGTGGGTTCTTTCCAAAAACGTTTTTAATGGTTGATTTATGATGGATTATAATTGAGTTGATGAATTATTGTTGATTTATGATGAATTCCCCCCAAGAACCCATGAAATCCCTAATTTTCCCAATTTGGATCTTAAAGTGTGGGTATGGTTATATGTTGGTCCAATTGAGTGAATAATAATTTCTTATGGTGTAATTACATTATTTTAGTATGATTATACATCTATTATTGATTAAGCTAAGATTCTAGAGTGAAATTGATGTGGTTAGTGTTATGCCATGAAAGAGGAAATTGAGGGCTTAGATGTGACCTTCTAAGATTGATGAACTCCTTTATGAATTGCCTTAGATTAGAGTACCTAGATGAATTGCTTAAAAGTAAATCTTGTAGACATGAATTGATTAGATTAGGTTTGATATGATGGATCATGTTTGAGTAGTATTGAGATTGAGTTTACATGATACTATATGGTTATAAGTGGTTAAGAATGAAACATGTGGTTAGATTACCTTAAAAACTAGGTATACATGATGACCATGTAAGGCATTGCTTGAGAGTAAGGCTTGTAGTATGAAAATTATTTCTAGGGCTTTAAGGGTAAGAGCTAATATGAATGAGATATGAATGTTAAGGATTTAAGAGGGAAGCTACTATGTATGTTGAATTGTATGTGGCATTATTGTGGAAGGACCTTACCCACATGACCTATATTATAAGTACATGAGATTGTGCATCTGGCAATTGAACTACTTGAATCATGATTATATCCATGTCTAAATCAATGAATTCTAGATGTGTTGATTTAATATGACCTATGATCCTTAAATGCAAGATATGAGAATTATGCATGATTGTGATATTATGATATTGTGGTTGTGTCATTGAAAGGACATCTCTCACACACACACTTCATGCATGAACATGACTATGATGTAACTAAGGTGTTGTTGAAAGTATATTCTCATATGCACCCTTACACATGACTATGACTATGATAATCTTGTTGTGTTGATTGAAAGACTAATTCTCATGAACACACCATGAACATGATGTGAAGGTTTCCTCACATAATAATGATCCTAAGGTTGGAAGTCCACTCTCACCTATTGAATCTATGATTTATATCATGATAATGTGTTGGATTGAATGTTAATGCATTATTCCATAAATATGAACTTAAGCTAAGGCTTATCATGAACTTAATAAGAATTATGCCGAGCACCGAGAAGATATGAATATGAGATGGAAAGCTTTTATGTCAGTTAGTTCCGCTTTCCAAATGGTTTCCTTTTACGCTAGTTAGTTCGGTTTCCAAAATAGTTATCTCATGAGATGGAAACCTTTTACCTTAGTCCGAGTTTCTAGAAATCTCCCTATCCCGTAACTATGTTCCCACATAGTTCTTTGGCTAGTGGATCCACCTAAGCTAATAAACTTCAGTTCTACCTTAGTCAAGTAGGACACCTCTTTTTGGTGTGGGGCAGTACACCAGATTCCAGGTAGCTCTCATGGTCTATGTCGGTTAGGCTATTTCCCTCTATGAACAAGAACATGAATGATGAACAAGAACATGAGTTATGTACTATGGTTCCTCAAGAGGTTCTACTTAGTATGAGTGGGGGTATGGGACTTCATTCATGCATCGCACAAGTAGGCTTTAAGAGTGGTCATGGTATGTTGCTCTTACGCTATAATGATTTATGAGTTAAGACGTGCTTATTATGGATTGTTGCTAAGAGTGGCTTTCCTTGATATGAGTTATTGAACATGAATGTTTCCTTGTCTATGAGTATTAAATATGGATGAGGTCAAAGTATGACAAGTATGAGCATGGTGGCCTAAAAGAGGTACTTAGTGTAGATGGGATTATAGGATCTTATCAATGCATTGCACAAGTATAACTTAGGGTTACTTATGTGATGGTTCCATTATGATGATGATGATCTTGGTATTTAACTATGTATGTGAACTATGACTTATGATAATTGATGTTTGCATTACGTCTATGTTGGAGGCTATGCTTGTGATTATGTTGATATCCTTTATGTTATGATGAACTATACATGTGTTGTCTTATGAGTTACGTTCTCCAACTATTTCAAAGATGATGTTCAAAATTGGCATATAACATGGTTTCAAGTAAAATGTCCCTTTTAGCATGTTTTAAAGGTTTTTATGCATGGCAATCATACTTGGTGCATTTTTATACTAACCCATATTTTCTACATTTTTTCTATAAGTGTAAGGCCCCATTGTTGAGGTGTGCTTTTCCTATTGTTCAAAGCTTGGCTTGATTCTCTCTACGCTTTTGGTGAGTCCTCACGGTTCGAGGACGAGAGTTTTTCATTTCTAGTTTCTTTCTTACTTTCTCTTTTGAGACTATGTTGTAAAGGGTTGTGACATGTATTGTTACTCCGATTGTATTAGATAGTTATTCAGACAATGTCTAGACTTCCATTTGATTTTATGAAAGTCTTCGATTGTAAAATGTTTTAAATTCTGCATCATTTCTATTTATCTTATGTCATGATATGCTGAGGGATTATATGAAACCCCTTCGGGGTCGAGTAGGCCGTGTTACATCTAGGGGGTACCCCTGGGTCATGACATACAACTAAGTCAAGATTATTCCACTAAGTCTAGAACCTCAACTATGAACCACTTCCTATGGGTCGTAGGTCCTTCTATGGACTGTTCTATTGGTCTATGGAAATTTTTAGAGACTCAAATTTTTTTACTTTTCCAGGACTCTACCATAACTGGCCTCCTATAGGCTGTAGGACCTTGTATAGTCTGTAGGTGGCTTCGTACACACCTGTACCAGTAACATTTTCTGAAGTTTCCCTTCCAACTCAACTTACCAAGTTTTGAGATATTACAATATCTTCTCCTTGGGAACATTCTTCCTCAAATGAGACTCAAGATATCATGAATAGAGTAAGGAGAGAGATCTAACTACCCAATATGACCACAAATAACATAAAAAATGCATAAAAGTAAGAAGTAATCAACCCCAATCTAAACCATGAATTCTTAAAACATATTTTATGAACATGCACGCATATGGAAACATGAGCATAGCTAAACTGCATCAATCCTAAAGAGTGAAAATGAGAGACTACTATCTAAAACTAGGACTAGAATGGAGGGAAAGAGATGGCATACTTGGACATCATACCGACATTGGCCTACCAAGTAGAACCCGTAACTAATTGATTCCTCTGAAAGACTTTCACGAAAGCAACTTCTTTATTTCTCTAACTTTCGGACTTGACCATTGAAAATCTCAACCAAAACTTCTTTATAAGAGAGACTTTCCACACCAGCAACACTTTCTAATGTCACAAGAAAAGTAGGATCAGTAATACAGTTCTTCAACAATACATGAAACATCAGATGCACCAATGCTAATTTTGAAGGCAAGTCTAACTCATAGACTACCTTACCGAAATGCCTTAAAATCTGATATTACCCTACATAACGGGGACTAAGCTTTCCTTTCTTTCCAAATCTTATCACACCCTTCATAGGTAAGATTTTCAAGTAACCCAATCATGAATGTCGAACTCAAGTTCTCTTCTTCTAAATTTCGCATAAAACTTTTGTAGACTTTTAGGCATTTTAAACCTCTGTCTAATAAGTCAAACTTTTTCAATAGCCTTATGCACCAACTCGAGCCTTATCAAAGTGAAAATATTCAAATTCAAACTAACCAATAGGAGACCTACATCTCCTATTATAGAGATCCTCAAATAGAGTCAATTGAATATTTAAGTGATAATTATTATTTAAGAAAATTCAATCAAAGGCAAATTATCATTCAATTACCCTTGAAGTCAATCACGCAAACTCTCAGTATAATTTCCAAAGTCTTAATTATGTGCACCATTTCACCATCTATCTGAGGATGAAAAGTTGTAATAAGCTTCACTTGAGTACCAAGACCTTTCTAAAACAATCTCCAAAATCAAGAAGTAACTTGGGTACCTCGATTGCAACAAGTGGGTAAAGGCACCATATGCAACTTTACCGTCTCTCGAATGTAGATCCTAGCATAGTCTTCGACTAAAATTTAGGTCTTCACATGAAGTAAATGAGTTGACTTAGTTATCGATCAACAACAAACCAAATAGAATCATGCTGTCAACGAGTACGAGGTAAACACGTAATGAAGTCCATATTTGAATCTTCCTACTTCTGAGTAGGATTGCTAATGTTTTGAGCCAAAAATTCTGGCTTTTTATGCAAACATTCACTTGTTGACAACTAGGATACTTAGCCACAAATTCTGAAATCTCCTTATTTATCCCATTCCACCAATAAACCTCCCGTAAATCACAGTATATCTTAGTGAATCCCGGATGAATAGAATACCGAGAACTGTCAGCTTCCAATAAAATTTGTTTACTCAAATCACCAATATTTAGAACACATAATCAACCTTGGTAATGAAGCACAACATCTTTTCTTGAGAGAAAGCCTCAATGGCATTTTTGGAAATTACTTTATTCAACTCAACCATAGTTGGATCAAGATCTTGCTTGGCTTTCATATCTGATACAAGAGATGATTTTCAGCCATTCTGAAATACTATACCACCATCCTCATAATCAACTAAGTAAAAACCCAAATGATATAGTCTATGAACATCACGAACTAATATTTTTTACCATCCTCAATGTGAGCAATACTACTCACTGACAATCGAGTATGAGCATCGACAACCACATTTGCCTTACCCGAATGAAAAAGAAAAATCATATCATAGTCTTTCAACAATTCAAGTCACCTCCATCAGCGAAGATTCAAATCATTTTTTTAAACACGTATTGCAAACTGTTATGATAGGTGAATACATCCACATGAAAACCATAATGATAATGTCTCCAAATCTTCATAGCAAAGACCACCACCGCGAAATCCAAATCACGAGTCGGATATTTCTTTACATGAACCTTCAATTGCCTCAAAGAATAAGCAATAGCTTTACCATGTTATATTAAAACAGACCCAAGGCAAATCCTTGAGGCATCACAATAAATTACAAAACCATTAGATCCTTTTGGTAATGTCAAAAGTGGGGTGGAAGTAAGTCGATTTGTCAACTCTTGGAAACTTTCCTCATAAACTTCCGATCATTGAAAATTCACCTTTTTTTAGTCAACATAGACAAAGGTGAAGCAATAAAGGAAAATCCTTCTACAAATCTTCTATAGTAACTGGCCAAACACAAGAAACTCTGAATATCTGAAGGGAAAAGAGGTCTAATCTAGTTCTTAACTGCCTCAATCTTCATAGAATCATCTTGAATACCTTCACCAGAAATGATATGGCCAAGGAAAGCAATGAACCTCAACCTAAACTCACATTTTTTAAACTCACCAAACAATTGATGATCCTTAAGGATTTGCAGAATGATCCTTAGGTGATCAACATGTTCACTCTCACTCCATGAGTAAATCAAAATATCATCAATAAATACAATCACAAACATATAAAGATATTGCTTGAACACTATATTCATAAGATCTATGAAAGTTGTAATGGCATTAGTCAAGACAAATGACAACACTAAGAACCCATAGTGATCATACCAAGTTCGTAAATTCATCTTCAGAATGTCATTTTCCCTTACCCTTAACAGATGATATCTTGATCGAAGATCAATCTTTAGGAAGAAAATAGCACCTTGAATTTGATCAAACAAGTCATCTATCCTCAGAATAGGAAACTTATTATTTATAATGACCTTATTCAACTGACGATAGTCAATACATATACGAAGTAAACCATCTTTCTTACGAACAAACAATATCGGAGCACCCGACAATGAGATACTCAATCTTATAAAACCCTTATCCCACAAATCCTTCAATTGATCCTTTGTTTCTTTTAGTTCTTTTAGGGCCAAATGGTAAGGAGGAATATTGATAGGATGCGTATGTGGAAGAAGGTCAATACAAAATTCTATCTCTCTTTCAGGAGGAACACCTGTTAGATTATCAAGAAACACATCCAAAAACTAATTAACAACTAAAACTAACTTAAGAGTAGGGGTTTCAGAATTTGTATCCCTAACCCAAACAAGATGATAGATGAGACCTTTAGTGATCATTTTCCTAGCATTAAAGCACGAGATGAATGAACCTATAGGCACTGGATTTCCACCCTTCCATTCTAAGTTGTTCATTCAAAACTTGGAAAAGTAACCACTCGAGTTTGACAATCAATAGAGTCATAACAAAATAAAGCCAATGAACCCCAAGAAAATCTACCATGTATAACTCTACAAGATCAACTAGGGTTACTCTATGAGAGATTGAAACTGGAAATTTCTATAAATCCTTCTAGCAATAATGGACTCACCAACTGAAATAGAGACTTCAAAAAGTTCTAAGAGAACTTCAAGACTAACATTAAACTTCATAGACACATAAAGGAGTCACAAAAAACAATATAACGCCTGAATGAATCAATGTATAAACATCAAACTAAAAGACTTGCAATGTACCAGTCACCACATCTGGAGAACCCTCATGATCATATTGAGTCTAAAGAGCATAAAACATGTTATGATGATGAGCACTACCAGAAGAAGCAACTTGTTGAGTAGGGCGACCAAAAGAAGCACTAGGCTGAACGTAACGACCATATCTAACTTTGCCAATAGACAAAGGGCAATATCTCAATTTGTGACCACTCTTACCACAACCATCAGTATGGGCTAAGCATCTCCTCGGATGAATCTTTCCATATTCTAGCAAGTGGGAAAAGAAAATTCACTAGAAATACCTCCTTGAAGTTTACGTCCAAACATTCTATCCTTGTTTAACTTTTCTATTGAAGCACTTAGTGGATTCGTACCAGAGAACTTTTATCGAAATTGTGAATGTTCATTTCCACCGGACCTCGAGTGATTGAAATCACATTTATCCATCCTTGACCTCTTATACTCTCTTGCCTTCTCCTTCAGTTTTCCTCCTATATTTTTTGAGAATGATTCATCAACCTTAAGATATCCATCTCCTTAATTAATATGGCAGTTTTACATTTTTTTACCACCAATCCTGACACACCTAAAACAAACTTACTCATTTGTGCCCAAGGGTCTGCAACTATAATAAGAGCATACTTAGACAATTGAGTGAACTTCAAAAAATATTCCTTCACATGGATATTTCCTTATCTTAGGCTTATGAACTCTTGTACTTTAACCTCCCTTATCTCAAGGGTAAATAATCGATCAAGAAACGCCTCTTTGAACTTGTCCCAATCCAAGGGACCCACATCTAATGTCCTTTTTTTCTTCAATTGCTCAAACCACACTTGAGAAACCCTTTTCAATTGATAATTATCCAAATCTGCCCTTTTCCCAGAGTTACTCCCATAATGTCCACGATCTAATGGATACCCTCAATGAACTCTTGCGGATCGTCATCCACTTTTAGACCATGGAATTCTAAATGATTCATCCTTAAAAAGTCGCTTACCTTTTTTGTCATCATACCCAAATTTGGGCTTATGGGAGCTACAAATTCCCTATTAGCTTGTGCGGTCATATCTTGGGCTAATACTTAGAATATGGCCTAAACTCCCCATGACTCACTTGCTCGGTGGAGGGATCAATCGGAGCTTGAAGAACTTTGGGTTCCACATTGTCATTGACATTCCTTCTCAATGAAGCTTTTCGTTGAGGCATGTTTTGAAAACTCATAGAAAAATAGTTAGGAGGAAGACCCTTATAGAGTTTAATTTTATCTCATAACTTCAGAGTAATGAAAGAAGTGAGGTTTTTTAAATGTCTCGTAGCTTCATACTCATAAGTGTGGTGTGTTTCACACTCATGAACAAGACTACTAAACGTGGTTTGTCAAACTCCTGCGGCTCTTTTAAAAACCTAGTAATCTGAATACCAAGTTTGTCACAACCTAGACTACCCCCTAGACGTGATATGGTGAATATGATCCCAAGAGACCCTAAACAAGCCACTTTACATATGCATGGTACTAAGATATCAACAAAATAGAAATTAGAGATAAAGTAAACTATAAGTCTCAATACTTCAACTCCATAAGAAACCAAAATAGTGTACAAAAACTGTAAATATAGAACCATACTAAGTCTGACAATAGCCTCTACTATCATGTGTGTGACTAGGACAAGCCCTAGCTCATGAAATAAGTCTGAAAAATAAAAAGATTGAAATAGACAAGAAACTCATAATGTGTGATCATGCCCTTAAACCACGAGCACTCACCACAAACTAAGAAAATCTGAATTAATCCCTTAGCCAAGGTCAGATGTAGGAATGTCAAACCCTATATTATGAAACAATATAGGCACAAGAGATATATGTGTCAGTACTTAGAATGTTAAGAATATGGGGAACATACATGAACATAAACATGGAGATGCTAAGTCTTGAAAACATAATGACGCATGAAAAAATAAAATATATCACATCTTAATAAGATAAAATCATAAATCATAGGGCAAGTTCAATTCAACATTTGAAAACCATAACATAAGCTTAAATCACAGTCTCTGAAGAAGATTTATACCATTTGAGAAAACACAATATTTTATGGGATGTTTAACGTTAACTAACATAGATCATGTGAGTTATAACATAGAATTTAGTATGTTACTGATGAGTCCGAGATTTGGACTCATTTGGGGCTTTGTTTATATAGATTTAGAGTCCTCAAATGCTTAATTTCTGCCATAAATTGATGTTAAATCCTTGATTTTCAGGTATATGGATTGAGGAATAAATCAAGGATACTAACATGCAAAAAAGGAAAAAAACAAGCTAAGGAAATGAAGAAAGGCAACCCTAGTGATCACCAAGAGCACTTGGTGAATCACCGAGTGGCCAACTTGACCGCCTAAAGTTCCAGTGTGCTAAGCCCTAAAGGAATAAACCAAGTTGGTGATGAAAAGGAGCAATCGGTAGATCACCGAGCAAATCTATGATGCATAGAGAGATCTCCCATAGTTACAGAACTTGAGGATGTTTAGTGCAAAGGTGAAAAGACGATGAAAGAGATCAAAGGGAGGTTCGCAGAGTGGTTCGACTAGCCCAACTTACTTCACCAAATTGCCCTTTGCAGCTTATTTTTGGTGAGTATAAATTAGATTTTAAACATTTTATTTAAGAGAACTAGTTATGCTAACTTAAACTGAATTAGTTTAGAAGAGTTTTCTCTATAGTTTTTGATAGTTTTTGAAGAATCCTAGAGATTCAATTTGGAGATGTTTGAAGTGGATTTCAAATATTCTACAAATTGAAGCATTATAAAGACTAAATCACTCTTACCCAGTTGATGGATAGTCGATTCGGTAATTGTTTTTACCTTTTGATGATGTTTGGCTAAAACCCCTATTCTTGGGGTGTGATCATGTGATTAGGTTGAATTAGTTTATGGGTATTGTTAATTACTAGTTTAAATGCTATTTTGAAGGGAGTTTAATCATTAATTGTGGCTTAATCTATGAATTATAGTTGCAAATGCAATTCTAATTTTGTGTTCTTGGCTTGCTCAAGAGAGAGGTTATAGAAATAAGATTATTGATTAATGATTTGTAGGTATTGGGTTGAGTTGGGTTTAGCTCGAGAGAGTGAATCTTAAACCTATCCTTCCCATCTAGCTCGAAAGAGTTGATGAATTAAGGTGTGGGTTGTTCTTCATTGTCATGCTTGTTGATGTTCGAAAGAAATCACCTGATTCAGGGTAGTTGTTCGAGAAATTTAGGACAACTAATATGCAACAAATCTCCCAATAACATGATGTATGTTGGTTATAAGAAATTCCCCAATTTATGCATATCTTTACGATATTCTCTTGATTTTATATGGTTCATTTTAAGTATGTTATTTTATGTATATGATTATTCAAGGCTACTGAGTTAGACTCAACTATATATATGTGCTTTTGAAAGAAGCTTATTTTTTAATGGAACTTATTTATGGACTCCAACTGTTTTCACTTCAGTTCTTTCGTTATGTATATGATCTTGGAAAACTTTTCTCCCTTTCCTTTTATATGTAATTTTATATGATTATGCTAGTGTTCATGACCTACTCAGTACATTCTACGTACTGACCGCATACTTTTTCTCTATGCTACATTCTATTCTGTTGTATATTCTATTATATTTATATTTTGGTGCTTATTCTTAGACTCGTGGCTAGTGAGGTTGCAACACTTTCAGTCAATATTTGGTGAGTCCTCCTCATTTGGGGACTCTATGGATTTAGTTTATTAGTCTTTCTTTTATTTTTTTCTTTAATTTTGAGGTAGTTGGGGTCCATGTCCCATCAAATTTATTCTTTCATTGAAAATAGTGGAGGCTATTTTAGACAGTGGTATTCAGTACATGAGTTGTCTTTTTGTTATTCGAATGTTTATGTTTCAGATTCCGTTTTAGTATTCATATGATATGCTTTAATATGTTATGCCAAAATTAACTTGGTCACTCGTGATGTCGAGTACTGTGTTTCGATTAGGGTGTAGACTCAGATCGTGACAGTATTTAAAAAGACCTTGTGCATCTTTTTCATCTTCATTCCTCTAAGCAACTGACAAATGTTCTTACCAAAAGACTTACTCATGTACATCATTCTTACTTGATCAACAAAATGGTCATGAATAATATTTCTTAACACCTAGCTCGAGGGAGAGTATTGAGGAATTAACCACTTTTATAGTTGCGCCTTAGTTGTAATATGTTAAAGTTAGTTGAGATTATTTGGTCTTGCACCCACCAACAAAACTTAATTAAGCTCATACCTACTCAATTTATTTTTGATTTATTTTCTAGGGTTAGATTAAGAAAAAGTGAAAAAGTGGGGTTGAGTTGTGGGGTCAAGGACCTTTTCATTACTTTAAGAATTTGGGGGACAAAATACAAGTTTACAAAAATACAATTAAGTCCCTTTTTATATTTATTATATATTCCACCTTTTTTAAATTCACTTAATTATTCAACAATTTTTCTCTCTCTTCTCAATATCTCTTCTTTCCTATTTTCTTGAGTATCTCAAATAGTTGAAATAATATTTCTCCAATCTTCTTCCCAACTCGAAACTTTCATCCTCTTGTGCTCAGGTAAGTTCATTTTTCTTTTCCGAACATTTTTAACTTCGTTTTACTTTTTTTTTTTTTGTTGTTGCATTCTAGCTTAGTGGATTTTGATTTTTTACGAAAATTTGATTGTTCTTGATTAAATTTGTCCAAATTTTATATGTTTTGAGTTCATGCTCTTGATTATGCATCTTTAATTGTGTTTTGCTTTGGATAATGATTTAAAAAATTGAACTTTTATATTTATATTTTCTATCGATTTCTTAAAAATATATGTGTTTTAGTAGAAGTTAATGGTGTTCTGATTGCTGTCTTTTGTATTCTTCCTTTCTAAAATTACTTCTACTTATTTTGCATTTTGATAGAGTATTTTTCTGATTCAGTTAATAGACTAGTGGTCGATAGATTGATCACTACAAATTTATTTTTTCTTATAGATTGTAAAGTGTGGCTAAAAATAGAAAATCATTAAAGAATATGTTTCTACTGCTTGCATCAGTAAGAAACGTAAAGCTGAAGAAGTTGATCACTTAAGAAATTTTTTGTAAGAGTCAGGTGGCAGTTTATCGTGATCACTTTAGAAAAATTCTAATTAATCAAAATCTCTATATTGATTCCAAGAAAAAAATTGAACACTTGAGACATTTGCTGAAGAATTTTAAATTCAAGAAATAAATGATTTGTTATATGTTGTTGCGATGTGCGAAGAATAAAAAAAAGTTACATGACATCTAGTTCTATGTGAACAATATGCCAACTTGTTTCAATTTAAAGAAATTTGTTTTGATTTTGGGGTTGAATTGTTAGCCTACCCCATGAATAAAAACGAGCAAAGTCCTTCAATATTGTGGAACTTTTTATTTCAAGGTAATCAAGAACAAGAATATCACTATTGAAAGGTTGATAAGCTTTATCAAACATAATCATAAGAAAGGAACAAAAGTTGAAGTGCGTTTTAGTTTGGTTCGTGCACTCGGTGTTGCAACAAGGAATTCGTCTAAGAAAGTGGATTCAAACCAAATCAAAATAGAGGTTGATTTAAATTTCTTCAAGAATTATCCATTAGGAAAAGAGTCGTTTGGACTAGCATAGAGTTGTTTGAAGAAGAAGTCTGATTTGAACAAGTAGAAAAAAACATTTAATAAGAAGAATAATGTCTTGTACGCTTTATACGAATTTTTCTAGGCATTTATGGTACTAATTACCTATCATCATATCGATTTATTATAAGCTCTTATCTGATAATAGATAGACTCTATAAATTTATCTTTTCTTCTATTGATTGCAGGGTTGGATATATGAGATTTTTCCTCATCTAGAAAAGTATGACGAAAAGTCTTTAGATTCTCCTTTGAAAATTCCTCGTTTACTTAGATGTAACGGAAGACACATAACGAAAGGCAACACATTTCTCGTTTACTTAGATGGAACAATAACTTTTTTGCATCGAATGTTTGAGATGCTTGAGACATTGTAGTTATTTAAAATTGAATAAAAAAATAAAGTCAATAAAATGAGGGAGTTAAAACAAAGTTTACCTTATTTTTTATATAAGAAGAATATCATAAATCTTTTAGGTTCTTCTTTGCATATTCATCATTTATTTAGATGGAACAACAACATAATGAAAGGTAACACATTCCTCGTTTACTTAAATGGAACAATAATTTTTTTGCATTGGATATTTGAGGTGCTTGAGACATTGTAGTTATTTTAAATTGAATATAAAATGAGATAGTAAAACAAAGATTGTCTTCTTTTTTATCTAAAAAAAAATCAGATATTACGATTAGGTGTAATTTGAGTTGCTCTTTACTACCGTTGCAAAAAGTGAATATTTAAATTTTTATTAGTATTGTACATCAATAAATATAATTAATTATTTCTCATGTGGCTGGTAGATGATGAATTGTATAGATTGACACTTCATCATTTGTAAGGTATATGCGGGTTGATGCAATGGTAAAAAATAAAGTTAGTATATAAAAAAACGTAAATAACTACATAAATTAGATTATATTGAGGACCATCAACTGAATTCACTATAAATACTAAATTACACGTTTTATCAATAGTATATTGTATGAGTTTATAGCTCTTACTAGCATATTATAAAAACAGGAAATAATTAATTAATAAAAAAAATATTGAAATTTTACACAACTAAACGTGCTTAAACAAATCATATGATCATATAAGAGTCCACGTAAATTGGGAACGATGATTAGAGATGTGTGAGGATGGATAGTGGTTATACAATTAACATCCTCAAAATAATGTTTACTGAAGTACAAGTATGTTTTGTAAGGATTTCATTTGTTCAACCACAACTCATCCTCATACATCTTTGATTGTTAGAGAAAAGGCATAAACTCCCCCCTGAACTTGTGCCGAAAAGTCAGTTATACGCTAAAACTACTATAACGACCTATTTCACACCTAATCTTGTTCAAAGTAATATTAATACCCCTTTTCGAAGAAAGTTTCAGTTTTGTGTAAAAAAAAAGTATTGTACACGCATTTTCACACATAAATAATATTATTTTTAATTTATAAAACCTTTTTCCTTGATATTTTCTTAAACTTTTGCAAAAAATTAAAAATCTGGACATCTTCCTTCTCTCACCATACATATATCTTTTTAAAATATATTTCTTCTTCCTTCTCCATTGTTCATAAATTGAAGGGAAAAACAAAAAAAAATTGAAGAGAACATAGGAGTCATTAAATCGATTATGCAAGTATAGAGATGTTGGCGGCGTCGATAGGCAATAGGCGACGGGCAACCCCATTGTTGTCGATGGAACAAATAAAAATTTTCAGATCTGTAAAACTCTTTAAAAATCTTGATCTATGTATGTAAATCAAGCATTTCATTAGGATTTTTTGTGTGTAATTGATTAATCAAATATACTTTTAATGATATGAGACATAAAAATGACATTGTGATGGTTGTTGGTAGTTCTCCCCCAAGAATAGAAAAGACAGAGATTGAGAAATCTTTTTCTACAGTGAACTTTTGATAAATTTAGACAATATAATCATGAATTTTATGCATAAATGTCATAGAACTTTCAATAGAAATCATTATCTTTCTCATGATTTTTTTTTGGTGATCTTCTCCGGTGAATCCTCTGGCGAGTTCGAACGGAAAAATCATGAACTTTAAGTTGAAAATTATTAACTTTTCGATGGAAGTCATCATTTTCTCCAGTCCTTTCTATTTTTAAAGAGTTTCTCTTTATGAGTAGAGCGTTGAATGTGCCTCCATCAAACAATCAATGGTGACAAATGCAGTGATTCCTTAAGAAGAAGAAGAACTCAAAATAAAGAAAAATGTAAAAGCTTTAAAGAATTTGGGCCACCAATAAAAAGATTATAAAAGAAAGAAAATTAAAATAATTAATATAAATGACGAATAAAATAGTGCCGTGTGTTGAAATTTGTCATTTTAACATATAATTTTTTCTTCTCACGCACTTTAAGGAAGGTGAAGACACTTTCTTTGTCATGTCACATTTTAAGTGGGTATTAATATCGCTTTGAACAAGATTAGGTGTGTAATAGATTGTCATAATAGTTTGAGCATGTTACGAACTTTTTAGCATAAATTTAGGGAGAAATTTATGCCTTTTCCCTTGATTGTTATCTTCAATTTATATGCATTCTTATATGATCATATGACTTGTCTAAACTCACTTAATTGTATAAATTTTAATAATTTATTTTTTTATTAATTAATTATTCTCTTTTTAAAATTCTACAAGTTATTAATGAAGGTCTTAGGATGGACTTGACTATAAGAAATCGAGTACCAAACTAAGCATAGTCTAGCCTATACTAAGACCTTCATCCATAAAAAGCTTACTGGATCATGATACACATGTATAGACTCTAACAAGTATAATTTTAAAAAGAGAATGGTTAAGTAATAAAAGAAATTATTGAAATTTACACAATTAAAAGAGTTTAAACTAGTCATATGATCATATAAGAGTCCTCATAAATTGGGCATAGTAATTAGAGATGTATGAGAATGAATTGTGGTTTGAACAAATGAAATCCTCATAGCATAGTTGTGTTTGATCAACATAAGAGTCCGCATAAGGATGATGATGGTATAACCGCAACTCTTCCTCATACATCTTTGATCATCACCCCCAATTTATGTGGACCCTTACATGATCATATGACTTGTTTAATTTAGTTTAATTGGATTAATTTCAAAAATATAATTAATTATTAATTAATTATTCTCTTTTTAAATTCTACTAGCTATGGTCTATATATTAGTATCATATTCTAATAGGTGTAGTATCGATCATTGTTTAACATAGATATAAACCTGAATATACTTTACTTATGTCAAAGTGTAAATTGCATTGGTCAGACAGACACCAAGCACATAGAGATGTATCAAATGTATAACGGGTCAATATATTTTGACAATCAGTAAATATTTAGATATTCAAGATTTACAAAGGTAACAAAAGTTATACTTAGATTATTTCTTATGAATTGTTTGATTTGGTGCATTAAAAATGACATGCATGATAATAATACACAGGCATTAAAATACACAACTGGAGATCATGATAATTTTTTTAGAGCACTTCCTTTGTTAATCATGCTAATCCATGCATTAAAATCACTGCATTATGAATACCATGATTTTTTATATATTAATAATACACAACTTAATACACAATGAGTGGACTCGATAATAAACATTAAAAGATAGTGTACAAAATATATGTCATCTTTTGATTGGTCTATATTAGATCAGGAATAATTTCAATAATAGCTGACATATTGACCAAAATACTGGGGTCCAAAAAAAAAGTACCACTCGATCATTTATTTCTTGCGACTTTTTCAGCAGTCAGCACCATTTGATTACCCTTTGATTTGAAGTTATATGCATGCCTCTCCCTGAACAATTCTCCAAACCTCTTAGAAATCGAATTAAATATAGATCTCACGGGATACTTTCTTTCGTCTATCAACATAGCATTGAGTGACTTTGGATCTTCCGCATCTATTGACTGATTTTCTACATTCATTGAATGATCACCCAAACTCTCATTTAAATAATCACACAAGCTCTCCTTTGAATGATCACCCAAACTTTCATTTCCAATCGAATCATTTTTGTCGTTAAACGATTTTTTTGTTCAATTGGAGACCTCGCATTGACATTTATCCTAAATGTAGGCCTAGAACCATCAATACCAATATCTAATATGTACAAGCTCACATGCCTATCCTTTTTTTTTTTTTAATGAATGTGGAATGTATTTTTTTTCCCCTCCCATTCATTTGATAGTTAATCACCAAGTTATTTGGCTTGCAGGTTAACTCACTGGCCTTAATTACGCTTGCAATCATATCGTCATATGAACCATTGCGACACAATACAATCGGCACTGTCCTCTTACTCAAAGATTTCCAATTTTAGCTTTTGGGAGTCTCCTCTCATACTCCCATATAATCACCACCAGCAACAACAAATTCAGCTACTGTCATTATAGATTACAAAGATATATACTAGATTACAGTATTAGTCTTTATGATCGATAAGATACGAAATCTGTACAAAAATGCAACCTAATGAGATGGGGTTAAAAATTGAGCTCCTGGTATGAAAAAAACGTATTTTTAATACTTGTACACTACTGAAATGTATCTACTAATGAGTTATCAAGTGCTTGTGGAAGATTTCTCAAGCTTCTAAAATGACAGAAAAACAATTTTGAAGCTTGGTTTTTGAAAGAAAATTGAGTTAAAATGAAAACAATGAGTAGGATGATGATGATTTTACCTGTGAAATGGATAATATGGCCGGTAAATTTGCCTGAATCCGCAAAATCAACAGCAAAAATGAGTTGCTTGTTGGAGAGTTTTTCTTTTTCAAATATAATTTTTAAAATTGGAAATGCACATATTATTCCATATTTATGGGAAAAAGGGGGACCAAAGTGTATATATTAAAACTTAGGAGATGTTTTTGTATGTCCCAAGTAGGATACATGATGAGTGATGTCATAATTAATGGCTATACCATTAAATTTTCAAGACATGTGACTTTTAATGTCACATTAAGTCTTGAGAGTGACTAGTTCCCCAACTCTCCCTAGTTAGTTAGACAGAGTTAGTAGCAGTTAGTCTAGCCTAAATCGGTTAATTATTCTGTTATAGATAATTAGCTTAGAAACTATCTATATATAGAACTATATATTTTTAAGGAATACGTACACTGCCGGTTTATTCAATACAAAAATCAATTGCCTTATGTAAATTGGTTATCCGACGCAACTACTTTATGCCTTTTGTAATCCGATGCCAAGATTTTCTTATGCATATTTAATTAGTTGTATCAGGGAGATTACAAAGGAATGAATTATTAGCTCCCATTTAGCCAAAGAGTTTAAAGTTGAATGTGCAACTTGACGAGCGTTTTATCATAGATTTTAAAATAAAATTTGAAAATTTATTTTCAATTATCTATTTGGTCATGAAATTTTATCAGGCTTTGAAATCTTGTCGTCTTCAAATATTTTCAAGTTTCCAAGACTAGTTTTTGGACTTAATTTCACACACAAAATTTCAAGTAGAATGCATTTCAAAATACAACTTCAACTTACAAATATTCAAATTTTCAAGTTTTAAAATTTCAAGTTCAAAATCTATAGTCAAACATTTTTAAGTTATGATTTTTGTAACTTGAAATAGTGTTTGGACATATATTTTACTTGAAAAAATGTTAAAAGTTTATTGAGTGAAAGTAAAATTTCTCCTGAAGGTAATTTGAGACTGCTTTTGAAAATTTTAAAAATTTAGAAATCAGATTTCAAAAATCTTATCAAATTTTATGATCAAACACTAGCTAAATTACAAGAATCAAGTAAATAATTACAGCATCTCCAATTATTTGGCCTCCGGAGTGTACGTCAAATAAAAGATTTAATAGGGTTTTGGAAAAGGAATTCAAGCAAATGTTACATCAATGTAATAACAAATACTACGATTTAAGAGTAGTCATAGTCTTGATAATTGATAATTTTATATTGATTGCGAGAGACATAATTCAGTGGCGGAGCCATGGTTTCTTACTTAGCGGTTCAAAATCTAAATAAGTAAACACAAGAACTAGCCTAAAAGAATTTAACATTTACTATTTATACATAAAAATAATTTTAATCATGTGTAAATAATACTTTCTCCGTTTAAAAAAGAATAGTCTTCTTTCCTTTTTAGTCTGTTTCAAAAAGAATGATCTCTTTTTTTTTTGGATAATATTTTAATTTCAGCTTTCCACATGGCATATTTAAGGCCACAAAATTAAAGGATAATTTTGTACATTTGACATAACTTTAATTTAGGACCACAAGATTCAAAAGTTTTTTTTATTTTCTTAAACTCCGTGTCAAATCAAACTAGACCATTTTTTGTGAAACAGAGGGAGGGAGTAGGAGTTCAGATGAACCCTTGATTACAAGTTGATTCCGCCCTGATTATAAGTATGTGGAGGTACTGCTTCCTTTTTTATGAAATGAAATGTTATTTTATTCTGCATGTCATGATGATGTTAGGATGACCAAATTAATATAAATGGGTCCTTATAACCCACTTTGTGTCCAAACTTTGCTACCCCAATGTACCATTAGTCACCAAAAGCAATGATTCTTTGGCGCTTAATTGGGACCATTTTCATATAAATTTAATATAGTACGTTTGAACAATGCCAAATTTATGTTAAAAAATTATTTAATATTAAATTTATGATTTATATTAATTTAATATATATTTATGTGTAATTAAGTTGAGTTAACAAAGAAAAATTCTTATGCTGTGATCCTTGTGTTTAGTAAACAAGTTTAATTAACTGTTCATTGAAGTTAAACGAGGCTTACCTACTGAAGTGGTAGCAGAAAATACATATCAAGACCTATAACCCAAGATTGATAATTTACTAAAATATTCATTTAAGGAAGATGAAGTCTTCAAAGAGAAGCAAAATTAGTTAGGAGCACTTAGCTAAATTTATAAATGTTATTTCAATTTTAACTTAATTATAAATCCAGAAGAACACTCTATACCCTTATTTATATTTGGGGAAATCCATCGGTAGCCTCCCTAAATTTGGCACCAATTTTCACTTAGACATCTTAAGTAGGCATTGTTCATTTTAAACACCTCAAGTACGGGTCTGTTGTGTCATTTTGACACTTTTTCTATTTTCAAAATCACATATTAAATGCGTAAATCCAGACGCTCTTATGTGGAAAAATAAACGAATTGATATGTGACACGTGGAAATTTTATTTTATTTTTTATAAACTCAATTTTAATTTCTTTTTTTCTTTATTCCAAATCCCAAACCCCATGCCCTCACCTCTTTCTTCTTTTTCTTGCGTCTGGATGTAAGCACTTAATATGTGATTTTGAAAATAGAAAAAGTGTCAAAATGACACAACGGACCCTTAGTTGAGGTGTTTAAAATGAACAAAGCCTACTTGAGGTGTCTAAGTGAAAATTGATGCCAAGTTTAGGGGGCTACCGATGGATTCTCCCTTTATATTTCTCTAATGATGACTCCAGAGTCTAGATATATAACAAAAATCTAGTTGGCAATTTATTCTAGAGTATTAATAGTTCCAAAAAGTTTTTTCACAAGCTCAATGTCCCAATTCACAATGCTTTACTTAATGTTGGGAAACAATGGTAAGAATATAATAATAAAATTACTTATTGGCAAAATATTGGTACTAGAAATTAAAAAAATATTACTACGATAATATCTTAAGTAGTAGATAAATAATGCTTGAAAGATGCTAAACATTATCCTAAAAATTATTTTAGAAGTGTGGAATATTTTCTCAAAATTAACTAACTCTTGTCTAATTAAGAGGATACAGAAATAAACAAAATTAATTAATACAATTTAGAAAGGAGAAATTAAAAACAGTGAAGGAAGAGGGAGAACATGAGGGGAGAGAGAGCAAGAAATGATTATTGAATGTTGTTTTGCCGATGTTTTCTGTCACGATTCATATTATCAGATCATGCGAGTATCTACTCGATTTTAATTTGATAGGTAAGCTTTTGCCACCTATGATTACATAACAAGTAAATAATCAATACTTATTTTTATTTACAAAAATATTTCAACAGTTTTCAAGACCTAGTCTAAACATGTATAGGAGCTTCAATACATAGTACCAACAAACACAACTTTCACTCGAAAAAAGAGTAGGCAGAAGCAGGTGATTAGTGTACACCATCCCCACACTTCTAAACAACCTAAGACATACTTACACCCCACAAAAAGTGTAACAAGAGTACTAGTATTAGTACAACAGACAAAGTGGTAGGCGTCATAGGTCAATTAAAATTAGTTTCACACAACACATTATAAAAGTCAATAAGAACAACAAATATCAATATGTCACACATTACATTACTCAAACTCACATTATACAACAAGAAAAAAGTTTTTTAGTGAGAAAAACTCCAGTTCTTATAAGTTAAAATCCAATCGTTATAAGTTAATAACGACCAAAAAAATTTGATCGTCGCCAATCTCTAAACGCTTTGGCGTTAAAGGTTAACAACCAGATTCTCAATCCGATAATTAAAGATTATTTAGTAACAATAAATAATTCGATCGTTAAACCTCCTTTTAGAGACCAATATTATTATTTCAGTCATAAAAACTTTCAAATTACAGCAATAAACCTGATCGTTATAAATGTTTCATATGCTCACGCGCACTTATATATAAAGACATTTGGAATAATCAATATTTATATATAATTTCATAGTTAATTATAAAGCACAAAAGCATCATGACAAAAAAATATATCAATTGAACTTGTATATCAATATATTTCTCAATTTATTACAAGGAAAAATAGAATTGTAACATGTATAAATAAAAAGTATTTAAACAACTTAAAGAACAAGAAATGGATTTATCTTGTTCTTCAACTTGCTCGTCAACATTTCAGTTACTTAAACTTGCTTCATACTTTATTCGAGGGGACAAGTGAAGTTTTATCAGATCTTTGGACAATTAGGTGCTGAGAAATTGCAGAAGGAACAGGAAAACAACTTCATTCAGTTAAAAGGGTAGCTATTCAAACTAGCAAGATGACTAAGTTTTATTATGTAAGATCTTATTCACATCTTGCACAATAAAAGTATGATTTTCTCCTTAAATAAATTGAGCACCAAGACTTCATATATTTAAATATATGGATCTCAATCTATATGTGAGGAATAACGATGGGAGGCTTTGTCATAGTGAAGGCACGTGACTTCGCTATAGAGAAGGATTCAATGGCAAGAGCAAAGGTTGGGAAACAATTCCTCAACTTTTAAAGTTAATTTTCACCCAGTTTTGATCATAACTTAGAATATTCGATCAGAGAACCCGAGGAGCAACTTTTTAAAGAATTAGGACTTGTCTCTCTTGACGTATTGCTTCCAATTCATCTTTCCCTTTGTTAATTACTTTCTTCACAAAATTGAAGAGTGAGTTCTTTGAGAAACTTTATGGGTTGAACCCTAGGGTTATATAATTATTGGGTAGAATATAGGAAAATTATAATTATGCATGATTTTAATTTTAGTTCATTAAATTCTATCTTTTAGCATAAAATTATGAACCTAGCCTTTAACTACGGTAATGGAGAATCTAAACATCTCAGAAAATGGGTTCTTTGAGCATATGAACTTTTTTTTTTTTTTTTTTTTTTTTTTTTTTTTTTTTTTTTTTGTTTCCCACTTGGTGTCCGGAGCCCACATTGGAGCTCCAACTAAATCCAAATCGCGCTCTAAAGGGCCCATTCGGGGGTGGCGCTCCCAACAAGATTTTATCCATACCCAGAGCTCGAACCCGAGACTTCTGCTTAAGGGTGAAACACTCCCACCAGTGCACCACAACCCATGTTGGTAACATATGAACTTCTTAAGAGAGGTTGATGGGGCTAAAATTCCAGGAATAAGATTGAGTTGATCATGAAAACCTCTTGTTTGATGAAATAATTTTTTAGACCTCCTAAATATATAATTAGGTAGGTTTGAATACTCAAGATCTTCGTTTGAGAAAGTAGATTGATCTTCATACATAGTTGATATGATTTATGATTGAATAAAGTGTTGAAGGGATGAATGAGCATGTAAGCTTTTTAGCTATCTATTTTGAGTGATGTTATAAAATATAAACTTGTGAATATTCTATACTTGCTGTATTATCTGAGAGGTAACTGGAGAGGCTAACATATTAAAATATGTAGATACAATGAGAATACATCTACTATTTGAATAATGAGTGAATTGAATCTGATGTGATAATTGCTGAGTGGCTATGTGTGTTATTGAATCGCGTATCATACTAGTACAGTACATGGATACTTAGGTTCCTTGAAGGTCATGACTAGATGGGGAAGACTAAGACCCTTTATAGTTACACATAAATATGTTAGTGACTTGAGATAACATTATTGACTTGTGATTTATGTGTTGACTATGTGAGATTCCAGCCTACTTACTTTATGATTGTGATTATATATTCATTACTAATCTTAATCAGTATATGATGCCTAGTACTGTATAGTATTTGTATTGATGCTACTCCTCCACTTTTTTAGTTCAAAATATGATCTATAAGTGTCTACGAGACTCAATGTTTTGTAGCGTTATTTTCATATCTAAGGGTGTGCTACTTATATTTAGATTGTTGCATATATTCTTTATTATTTTTCTTTTCTTTCTAGACATTAAGACTATTATTTGTTAGCTAGTTATTTCTATTCTTAGACTTTTAAGTAAGATGTTTTAGTGCGACAACTTTTAGATTCTGGGGATAGTAATAATTTAGACTTCTGATATTTTATTGATTTATTTTGAGACTTCAAATTATCTTTGTTTGGCCTTCATATTTTGTCTAGAATCATTAGATGATGTATGAGTAGGATGTTAAGTGTTAGCTCACCCATAGAGAAGTTGGTGTGGGTGTCAATCATGGTGGTTTGAATCGTAACAAAGATGACATCAGAGCTCTAGATTCATCGATCTCATCATACTAAAACATATCTAGTAGTCTTACAAAATGATACAAAGACGTCTGTAATGCTATTCGAGAGACTTCCGATATTAGGAGAAGTTCACTTGTCTCTTTTGTTTGTGCTATTACTTGATTTCGAATGATATTTGGTTATACAAATTGTTATCAGATGCTTTCACTCTTTTCTCTTATAGATCGTGAGAATATGTTCAGGCAAGGATCCTAAGCTAGTTGGTGTTACCATGACTTATTTGGTGGACACACTAAAGGTTGATTTAGAGGTAGGAGGAGATAAGCAACCCCAGTTGGGTCTAAAGCATTAGCTTTTGAGTAGGTAAGAGATAAGGATGGGTCCTTGCACCTAGAAAGGCTTTTAAGGTTATGATTAAGGAGGTAAAGGTCCCGGTTCGAGACAAATTGCACCCGCTTTAGTTTCTTCTAATCTGATAGCTCAAGTAATGACTTTACTGGGCGGTTTGGTAGGTAATGGGACTACGCCAATAGTTTTGGAAGTTCTTGCAAGCTAATATCCAAGAGTTCAACATGTTGTAGCTATGGCTTCACGCATGGATGAGATTTTTGAGTAGGTATGTTTCCGAAGCCAATGATGACTAGAGAGGAGCATGATTTATTCTTAAATTTCACTAAAGTGAATCTTCTTATTTTCTATAGTATTAAGTGTGAGGACACATGAATTTATCATTCACTGTCAGGAGAGGCTCCATAAGATGGTGGAAATGGAGAACTACAAGTAGATTTTGTCACTTTCCAACCAATGAGGGATGCTAAATTATGGTGAAAATCATATGTTGAGTGCAGACCTGTCGATTAACTTCCTTTGACCTGGATCCAGTTTTACTCCATTTTTATTGAGAAGTATGTTCCTCATACAATGCAAGACCAAAGACATGATGATTTCTCTAATATTGAGTAAGAGAGTCTGTCTGTCATAGCTTATGCAGCTCATTTTCACTCTTTATCCCAATATGCTCTAAAACTACTATCCATAGAAGAGGATAAGACTTGATACTTTGAGGGTCTAAATGTGTGACTTTAATTTGCGACTCTACAGATGGTTTGTTCTTATAGAAGGTGTGAAATAGTACTTTTTTGCTAAGTATGCAGAAAAGAAAGCCAAGAAGGGTGGTAGTTCTAGTAGGTCTTTTTCAAAAGAACTAATTCATTTGGCACCAGTCAGCTATGCAGACAACCGTAGGCGTATTTGTATGCTTAAAATCCAAGTTAAACCCATAATATAGCTAAATTCGAGATTAAAATCTGCTATGTCCACTTGTATTTTGTCATGTTATGTTAGGTTGCTAACCGATGTAATTAGGTAATTGTAGGAGGAAAATTGTGTGGAAAGGACACTTAAATGGACAAGAAATGTATAGAAGGTGAAGTCGAGTCTTAGATATGAGCAAACAAGAAAGTGGTAATGTTAAAAGAAAGTCTGGAGAAAAAATGACCTACTTTTGCATTGACTCCATATCATGGAGAAGGGAGAGAAAATTTCACCATTCAATATGAACAGACCAGTGAAGTCCGATTTTACTCCGTGTCTCAGAGATGGATACATCCTAGGCAAAGAATAATGCAAGGCATGTCTGCATTGACTCAGTGTTGCAGACTCGTAGTTATCACTCTAGTATTCAGATGTCTCCATTTGAGGCACTTTATGGTAGGAAGTGTAGATATCGTAGAGGTTGGTTTGAAATTATTGAAATGGGTTTGATAGGGACCAAGTCAGTTCATAAGACCATGGAAAAAGTTTGACATATTAGAGATAAGTTCAGAACAAGCCAGAGTAGACAGAAATCTTATGCAGATGTGAGGAGAAGAGAGCTTGAATTTGATGTAAATGATTGGGTTTGTATGAAGATTTCTTCCATAAAGGGGGTGATGAGGTTTGGTAAGAAAGGAAATATATTCTCGTTATGTAGGTCCTAACTAGATTGTGAGGCATTTTGGTAATGTGTATTATGAGTTTGCCTTCACAATTAGCATCATTGCATCCAATATTTTGTGTGTCTTTGTTGAAGAAGTGCATTGGTGATCCGACTTCAGTTGTACCTTTAGAGAGTGTCAATGTAAAGGAAAGTATCTCTTATGAAGTGGTCCCAGTTGAGATTCTTAATCGTGAGATTCGTAAGTTAAGGAATAAAGGGAGCTACTTAGGAAGTTGAGGCACATGTGATGTCCAAGTATCCCTATATTTTTTTCTTCTACGGCAGTTTCAATGTGAGGCAATAGTTCCTCCTCAGTAGTTTCTTGGATTCATGTCTTTCAGTAATCTCATGTCTCACTATGCATAGATGTTTATGAAATCAAATCAATATTCATGTTTTATTTCGTAGTTAGTCACTCCATTAGTTTTCAGTGTATAGTTTTCAGTATTGGGTTGCGTATATTTCCCTACTCTTTTTAGCTTAATTAGACTTCATTCAAGGACGAATGTTCCCAAGGGGAGATATTGTAATACTCCAAAAGCTCCTAAGCCTAGATTAGTTCTTAACAAATTGGAAAATTTGGAAGAGATCACGGCTCGTTCACAAACACTGAAGGCTTTCATAGATCGTGGAACCCCCTATAAACCCAAAGGCCCCATGGCTAAGACTTCTATCTTTCACGGATGGTTGTGGCCCATGAACTGATCCACAGACTGTACAAGCTTCCGTGGAGCAGTCCTTAGACCCCTAGAACTCTCTTTCGTTCATGGGTACCTCACAAACCAACAAATCATGAAGTGTTGTAAGGTCCATGGAAGGCTTTTGTGAATAGACCCATTAGGTTAAGTTAGGGTTATTTTAATATTTTCCTACTCTTTTAATTCCTATATTATGTAATACCTCAGATTCAAAAAGGATAAAATTGCAGATTTCCAGAAGTTGCAGGTGCCACCAACAAGGACCACCTATGGACCGTAGGTGTAACACCTCATATCCTAGACAGACCAGATTGCAGAAATCAGAAGTTCCAGGTGCCACCGACGGGCACCACCCACAGATCGTAGGGTGACCCATGGATCTTAGGTGGTGGCCCATGGTTGGCCACCGGCAGCCCCCCAAGGAAGCCAAAGAAATTGGCTAAGGGTCAACCTACGCTAGGACCTACAGAGAGTAGGTTAGACTACAGTCCGTGGTCCAAGTCCGTATGTCAGACCCCCAGTCTTCAACTCCTAGTAATGATCGACGACCGACCAGAACGAACTGTCGGTCTATCCATGGTCCGTCGGTGACCCTCGACAGCTTTTAAGTTAGGGGTCGTTTGGTGTTTTCCTTATGCGTACATCGTTTAACCACTAAACTATGTGGTTTTGGTCAGTTTTAGCCTAGTAAATTAATTAGAACGTACCCTAGTCAACTCATTCTCCAAAAATTTATCAAGTTGAACGATAAGAAGGAGAAAGAGTCGACCAAGACCTAGTCCAAGAACGCATCAGGTTTTCATAAGTTTTAGCCCCGAAATAGAAAGATTTCTCCGTGAATTTCATCACTAGGTATGTGGGATTTCACCAGTGGATTCCTTTCACACATTAGGTCCCTAGAATTTAGTCAGATTCTTGATTCCCTGCATATTATCTAGAACTAGAGTTTCTAGAACTTCAGTAGATTATTATGAATCAGTAATTTTAATGTTCCTAATCAGATTATCATGTAGTAGTATCATTTTTGCCTAGATTCATGCATACACTCAGAACCCTAATTATGTAGTTTTAGTTCATGAATTACATTAGCTAGAACATATATACACGCCTCCGTTTTCGATTGTTTCATTATCAGATAAATATGTTTCATTTCAGATATTGTATGTCAGATTATTGAGCTATCCAGTATACTTCAGTATGTTATAAATTTAACATATTCAGTTGGGAGTAGGCTTTATACCGAGTTGGACTATGGCCAGTCACCCTCAAGTCCTAGAACAGCGTGCCCCCATAGGTTATAAGTCCCCTCTGTGGGCATCAATTTAGTGATCACACCAGTCACGCCTCATGTAACACCTCATAGTTTAGTAGGCCAACTAGGGCTAAGTGTGAGGGCTAGGGAGAAGGGCAAGAGCAAGGGAAATTGGGTGAGGGCCAAGGCAAGGGGCCAAGGCTACCCAAAATTGGCCAAGGCACTGCCCACCATAACCACGAGGGTCTTCACGATCCGTAGTGGCCACCACACCCCATGGTACCACCCGTGGAGGTGAGGCCGTAGCCTCCCAAAGGTTGCCCCAAGAAGGATTCCCTTCACGAGCCACTTCACCACCAGTGGTGAAGACCACTGCTACTGAGGTTGCCTTTACTTCATGAGGGCTTTGTCATGGTAGAATAGCTACTGGTCAAAGGACCACGGGCACATTCACGGGCCGTGGTTCCCTTGACGGTTTGTGAGGTTGGGTGTGGTGCTTGGCACATGTTGCCTACTAAAGGCAAATTAGGAAATTCCTTTTTAATTTAGTATTAAGTGGGGTCATTTTGTATGACCTATATAAACTATTATAAGCCTTTAACCACCCCAAATTAAGCCATTAATTTCGAAACCCCCAAAAGATCCCAAAGATCTTCCATTCAAAAATTCTCTCTCTAGAAAACTCAAGAAGAAGAAGAAGAAGAGAGGGTTAAGCTAGGAAAAATTCCTCCATTATTGAAAGCTTTGTGAGAGCTTTATAATCAAGTTATGATAGCTTATTCATCCATGTATTCTTCCATCTATGGAGTCCCCTAGATTTCCCCCAATTGTGAAGATGGAATCCACAATTCAAGTTAGGGTTCCTTCCAATAGTGTGGGTTAAGTTAAGTATGATTCCAATTGAGTGGATAGTACTTGTTTATGATTGATTTAGTATTGAATCATGCTATTATGATAATATTATATGTTTTCTATGGCTAACCCTAGCTAATTGATGAAATTGAAGTAATGTGGGTTTGTGCCTTAAAGAGGGAAATTGAAGACTTTGAGATAATCTTCTAGAATTGATGATATTAGAAGTAATTGTTCAAGAACAGAAACATGTAGACATGAATTGAATTAGATTATAGTATATATAATGGATCATGACTAGTAATGGTTGAAGTTGAACCTTTATGATGTTTTATGACTAGAATTGCTTAAAGATAAAGCTTGTGACTAAAATGTCTTGTCATCTAGATATGTATGATGATTGTAACAACTAAAGCTTTGAGAGTAAGTCTTGTAGTGAGACATGTTGATTCCTAGGGATTTGAGAGTAAAGCTAATATGCTGAATTGTATATGCTTAAGAAGAATTTGAGAGTGAAGTGTCTATGATCATGATATGTTGTTATGTTGTTGAAAGGACATTCTCTCTCACACACCTATGTATTAATATGATATGATGTGAAAGGTTTTCTCACATAGAATGATTCTAGGTTGAAAGGTTTGCCCACCTAAAATGAATCAAGAATGTTATACTAGAATAGCTTGGAGTTCAGACATAGTATCCCTTCATGAATAGCCTTACTTGGTAAGACAAGACCATCTCATGGTAGCTTAGGATTGAGAAACCATACTCTCCTAAGGGTAGCTTGCACTAGTATCATAGAATGCTTGCATGGTACCATACCTTAGGTTAGGCCAAACCACTTCATTCGTAGCTAGGATGGTGGAATAATATCCTCCCTTGTATATCTTGGACTTGAATGATTGTATGTCTTTCCACGGTACCTTGGTCTAGTTCAATATGGAGAATATTCCTTGGAAGCTTGTTCTAGACTAATAGGGTGCTATTCTTTGGTTGTCTATAATGATAAATAGTAATCATTGAGGTATGATAGCCTAAAGTAGTACTTAGCATGGGTAGGATTATGGGGTCTTATTCATGCATTGCACAAGTATAACTTGAAACTACTAAGGAAGTATGTCTTTTATATGTTGTATGCATAGCTTGGATTGAGTAGTAGTACTTTTCCATTAGAGCTTGGACTAGCATAAGGTAGTGTTTCCTTAGTTGCCTTGAATAGGTAAATTACAACCATTCATGAGTAATGACTTGTCTTGGACTAGTAAAGAGGTACTCTTTCATGACTATTATGAATATGAGGGACAAGTCCCTAATCTAAGTAGCTTGTGTATGATGAAACTACATTAGTTCAAGGAAGTATTGTAAGCATGTTCTAATATGAGATTTATCTAAATGATAAATGTTAACTTGGATTGTTGTCATAGTTGCCTTCCTTCATATGTTTGACTAAAGGTGAAGTTTCCCTTGTCTATGAAAATTATGCTAAGGATGAGATCCTAAGATGGTAAGTATGATTATGATGACCTAAAAGTGTTACTTAGTGTGGATGGGATTGTGGGATCTCATCCATGCATTGCACAAGTATTCTTTGAGGTTACTTGAGAAGTAGTTCTCTTATGATATGAAGGACTAAGGGTTGACTAATGCTTATATGATTCTTATGTTGGAGATTACGCTTATGACTATGTTATTGTCTCTTATGCTTATAGTTATGTTTCTTTAAGTATCTCTTATGATTATCGCATATGACTTATGTTGACTAACCCTTATGTTATGCTCTTATGATGTTATGCTAGCTATCATATTTAGTACTTTTGTACTAACGCATACTCTTTCCTACATTCTCATCAAATGTAGGGTCCGGTGATTTGATTTCCATTCTTGAGGATAGGTTTCTAGAAGAGAAAGTAGTTGAAGATTGGTGAGTCCTCATAGCATTGAGGATAAAGCCACCATTTGTTTTTTGTCTTTCTTTTATGGTTTAGACTATTGTATAGGATGTGACCCAAGAGTATTTAAATTTGTATTTGATGGTTTGAGACAAGTGTAGTAAGACTTCCGCTTTTCTTTTATAAAGACTTTGTTTGGAAAATGTTTTAAAATTTCTACACTTTTTTATTATCTTATGTTACGATATGCTAAGTGGCTTGTATGAGACCCCTTCCACGTCAAGTACACCATGTTACGTTTACAGTGTACCCTTGGGTCATGACAAACTTGGTAATCATAGCACAAGGTTTAGAATGGTTCTAGGATGTCTCAAAGCACCTCTAGTAGAGTCTTGTTCATAAATGTGAAACGCGCTACATTTATGAATAGGAGGCTATTGGATGTTTAGGAAACTTCACTTCTTCATTCTCTAAGTTGTTCCATAGAGTTTGGCTCTATTAGGTCTTTCTCCTAATTTGTGCCCTATGGTTTACAGGGTATGGCTAATAGAAGGGCAAATGCTAGAAGGGATGAGGAAGGCAATGTAGAGCAAGAGGCTCCTCCCTAAGCTCCATTTAACCCTATAGGGGAGAATATGTCGAATGTGGAGATTAGATCGGCTTTCCAAATGTTGGCCCAAGCTTTGACTACTAAAGCTCAAGCCATGACGGCCCAAGTCAATAGAGAGAGGGTAGCTCTGGTGAATCCTAATGTGAATTCCACAAATTTAAGAGTGAGGGAGTTTATGAGAATGAACCCTACGGAGTTTTATGGCTCCAAAGTGGAGGAAAATCCTCAAGGGTTTATAAATAAGGTGTATAAGATGCTTTCTATCATGGGGTTGACTTCGGTAGAGAAAGAGGAGTTAGTTGCTTACTAATTGAAGGATGTAGTACAATTATGGTATGAACAATGGAAAGATGGTAGGTTGGTAGAAGCGGGTCCAATACAGTGGGAAGTGTTAAAATTAGCATTCCTTTATAGGTTCTTTCCCCAAGAGTTGATGGACGCTAAGGTGGAAGAATTCATTAACCTTAGGCAAGGTAGCATGAGTGTTAAGGATTATGCCTTGATATTTACCCAACTATCCAAGTATGCTCTATCTGTTGTGGCGGATTCGAGAGATAGGATAAGTAGGTTCTTGACAGGGGTATCTGACTTGGTAGCAAAAGAATGTCGTATGGCAATACTCCATCATGATATGGATATCTCACGTCTTATGGTGTATGCTCAACAAATGGAGGAGAAGAAACTCAAGGATAAATCTAGGGAGAAAAAGAGATCTAGGATGGATGATGTTAAGACTTTTCATGATGGGTCCGGTGGACATGGTCACTCTAGGAAGCGACAAAGGTCTTTCGGATAAGGTTCTTTTAACACTCCAAAGCATAAGAAAGAGAGGGTGTCTAACCCTAAACCACCGGGAATTAGCAATAAGTCCCTATGGTCTACTAGTGCTAGGTGTGGTAAGAGACGTGAGGGTAGGTGTTTGGCAAGTACAGAGGGTTGCTTTAGTTGTGGTGAAAGTGGCTAGAAGATGAAAGATTCTCCAATGGCAAGGGTTACAAGAAGAGAGGGTAAGAAAGTTGCCACTAGTGGTCCGAATGAGAATGATCAAAAGAAGAATAGGTTATATGTTCTTCAAGCTAGAAATGAACAAGAGTGACCTCCCAATGTTGCTACCGGTATGTGCTTTATGCTTTATTAGATTCCGGACTTGCTTGTCTTTTGTTACTTGATATGTTAGACTTTGATATTGTCTTTGGTATGAATGAGCTAAATTGTTACTTTTTATATTATAGAAGGTGCTTAGAAAATCAACCTAGGCTTACTTCTAAGGGGAAGATGGTGTGCTTAGATAACAAGGTTATTGTGTGTTTATGTGTTGCCATGATTTCCTTATATGATGCATGTTCATGAAAGCTTTCGATGTAAAAGAAAATGAGTTTGCATTATTATTCCCTCATATTGTAGTGTATTGAGAGTAAATTGCATGTAGACTTTCATGAGATGAATTAATGAGCATGCCTTAGTTAGGAGTGAAAGATTCCTCCGTAAATAAATTCTTTTTGAGAGTAAACTGCATATAGGCATCACGAGTGTATGTTGAGCATGTTTTAGCTAGGAAATGGTAGTTCCTCCTTGAAAATGAGTGATGTTGAATTTCATAGATGTTGGATTGTTAGATGTAGTTCTTACTCCCTTCTTTTGCATTGAGTATTTTTAGCTTGGAATTGAAGTTTTCTTCCTTTGTTTATGTGCATTTAGATGAGTTGCATGCATGGTTGGTTGCTGGTCTAGGTTGAAAATGAGTTGCATTTAGAATGATTTTAGGTTGAAAGGTTTGCTCACCTAAATGAATCAAGCATGTTAGACTAGAATAGTTTGGAGTTGAGACATAGTATCCCTTCATGAATAGCTTTACTTGGTAAGACAAGATCATCTCATGGTAGCTTAGGATTGAGAAAGCATACTCTCCTAAGGGTAGATTGCACTAGTATCATAGAATGCTTGCATGGTAGCATGACTTGGGTTAGGACAAACCACTTCATTGGTAGCTAGGATGGTGGAATTATATCCTCCATTTTATAGCATGGACTTGCATGATAGTATGTCTTTCCATGGTAGCTTGGTCTAGTTCAATATGGTGACTATTCCTTCGTAGCTTGGTGTAGCCGAATAGGGTGCTATTCTTTGGTAGTCTAGAATGATAAATAGTAATCATTGAGGTATGATAGCCTAAAGTAGTACTTAGCATGGGTAGGATTATAGGGTCTTGTTCATGTATTGTCTAAATATAACTTGAAGCTACTTAGGAAGTATGTCTGTTGTATGTTGTATGTATAGCTTAGATTGAGTATTTGTACTTTTCCTTGGTAGCTTGGACTAGCATAAGGTAGTGTTTCCTTGGTAGCCTTGAATAGGTAAATTACAACCATTCATGAGTAATGACATGTTTTGGACTAGTAAAGAGGTACTTTTCCATGACAATTATGAATATGAGGGACAAGTCCATAATCTAAGTAGCATGTGTATGATGAAACTAGATTACTTCAAGGAAGTATTGTAAGAATGTTCTAATATTAGATTTATCTATATGATAAATGTTGGCATGGATTGTTGCAATAGTTGCCCTTCTGTATATGTTTGACTAAAGGTAAATGTTCTCTTGTCTATGAGAATTATGCTAAGGATGAGATCCTAAGACGGTAAGTATGATTATGATGACCTAAAAGTGGTACTTACTGTGGATGAGATTATGAGGTCTCATCCATGCATTGCACAAGTATTCTTTGAGGTTACTTGATAAGTAGTTCTCTTAGGATACGAAAGACTAAGGGTTGACTAATGTTTATATGATGTTTATGTTGGAGATTATGCTTATGACTATGTTATTGTCTCTTATGCTTATAGTTTATGTTTCTTTAAGTATCTCTTGTGATTATGGCATATGACTTATGTTGACTAACCCTTATGTTATGCTCTTATGATGTTATGCTAGCTATCATATTTAGTACATTTGTACTAACACATACTCTTACCTACATTCTCATCAACTGTAGGCTCCGATGATTTGAGTTCCTTTCTTGAGGAGAGGTTTCTAGAAGAGCAAGGAGTTGAAGATTGGTGAGTCCTCATAGCATCGAGATTAAAGCCGTCATTTCTTTTATGTTTTAGACTATTGTATGGGTTGTGACCTAAGAGTATTCAAAGTTGTATTAGATGGTTTGAGACAAATGTAGTAAGACTTTCTCTTTGCTTTTATAGAGACTTTTGGGTCAAGTACACCATGTTACGTCTAGGGTGTACCCCTGGGTCGTGACACCTCTATACCTGTGGTAGGGTATATTGGGTCCTCTCGATGGGGCGTATACATCAGACTCCACATTTAGCTCATGTGGTTTTATGTCGGTTATTAGTAGCTCCCACAGTCAGATTCTAGTGCATTGACTAGGTTATCACTTACAGTTCAGTATTCAGTTTCAGTATGTTATAAACATGGTCATTGCATTCAGTTAGTTTATGTTCAGTATTTTTAGTATAGTATCATGCTTATCTCATGTCATTGCTCAGTTATATGCTTTGTTCAGTTATGTATTTTGTTCAACTTTATTCTATCTTGCATGCTCAGTACCTTTCAAGTACTGACGTATACGCTGTGCTACATCTTCTTGTGATGTAGGTTCAGGTCTTCAGCTTTCAGATCACGCATAGATCAATTCCCGATCTCCATTTCAGCAGCATTAGTGGTGAGTTCTCATTCTTCGAGGACGATTAACATCATTATCTTTTGTGCTTTTAGTCGTTAGTTTTAGTTTTGCTAGATCTAGCTAGGGAATGTCCTAGTATTTCTAGTCAATTAGAGGCTTTATTTCAGATATAGTTAGATTGAATTTTAGCTTTGGAGTTTGATATTTAAGTTGTTATTAAACTCATAGTTCTTTTATTCATATATTAATGGGCATTCCCCCATCCTTTCAGTTTACATGATGTTTTAACCTTCCGCACAATATTTCTATTTTACTAAATATTTAAGTATGCTTTTGATATGCCAATAGGGTTAGCTTGGGGTTACTCATGATCCTAGGTCTTGTGTTCGCATCCTGTGGGTAGCTTCGGGGCGTGACAAACATGGTATGAGAGCATTACGTTCAAGAGTCCTAGGATGTCTAAAAGCCGCACTAAGTAGAGTCCTTTTCATGGGTGTGAAGTGCAGCACATCTAATGAGAGGGAGGCTATGAAGTGTTTTAAGAAAACTTCACTTTCTTGATATTTTTATCATGCGTTGGTATGATCACTCCTTCTAATCCATCGTTATGCATTTTTAGATCATGCCTCCTCGTAGATCTTACAAAAGGAATGTGAATGCCTGCAATGCTAATGCAACTCCTTAAGTCCCAGATCAGGAAGTTTCGAATGCAGAGTTCTGAAATGCCATTCATCTTTTAGCTCAAAGTGTGACCAACTAGATCAACCAGCAGGTTCCAGTTCCTGCAAATGCTAGTGGTGGATCAGTGGCAGCTAGGGTTCGTGATTTTGTTAGGATGAATCCGCTTGAGTTTTTTGGGTCATAGATTGGTGAGGATCCCTACAACTTCATAGATGAGGTCAAGAAGATCTTTGGAGTGATGCAAGTGATTGGAAATGATATGGTGTAGTTAGCATCTTATCAGCTTAAGGATGTAGCTCACATCTGGTTTACTCAATGGAAAGAAATTAGGGTTACGAATGCAGCTCTTATCACTTAAGAGTGATTTAGTGAGACTTTTGTGGACAGGCTCTTCCCAAGAGAGTTGAGGGTGACAAGAGCTTAGGAATTCGTGACTTTGAGGCAAGGTAACATGACAGTCCAAGAGTACGGACTCCTCATATGGTTGCCTATTCCAGGGCTCAAATGAACAAGTTTCTATATGTGGCATCCGACTTACTGAAAATAAAGTGTAGCAATGCTATGTTGCTGAAAAATATGAACATTTGTAGGCTCATGACTTATGCTCAGCAGGTTGAGGGAGATAAGCTTAGGGAAGAGGTTAAGGATAATAAGAAGGCTAGAACAGACAACTATGAGTATTCTCAACAGAAATTGGGTAGGGGAAATCTCTTGCAATTTCAACAAAATTCTTCAGCTCCAGCACCTTCGTCAGCTAATGTTCCATCTTCCAAGTTCCGACAGGATCAGAAAGGTAGGGCATTAGGCTCTAAGTCTCAGGGGAGTGTTTCAAGCACCAGAACCTACCCAACTTGTCCAAAGTGTGGTAAGAATCATCCGAGCGAGTGTCTTGCAAGAAAGGAAGGATGTTTTGGGTATGGTCAGGTCACATGTTGAAGGATTGTCCTTCTGCTAAACAAGGTCAAGGAGGCAACAATAGTAGGGCTCAGTCTACAACTTCAGCAGCACTAGCAGGTCACCCAACTCAGTAGGGTAACTCATCTGGTACAGGTGGCAGAGAGTGCCACAACAAGTTGTATACTTTTCAGGCTCGCAAGGATCAGGAAGATTCTCCTAATGTAGTCACTGGTATGTTATGAGTCTTTAACTTAGATGTTTATGCTTTGTTAGATCTAGGGGCTACTCTTTCCTTTGTAACTCCTTATATAGATGTAAACATTGATGTCAGTCCAGAAACTCTGTCAAAACCCTTCTCAGTCTCTACTCCAATCGGTGACCAAGTTATAGCTAAACGGGTATACAAAAATTACCCTATCTCAGTCTCTCAGAAAGTCACTTCAGCAGATCTTGTAGAGTTAGAAATAGTAGACTTTGATGTCATTCTAGGCATGGATTGGTTACATTCCTGTTATGCCTCTGTCGATTGTAGAACTATGACCGTTCATTTTCAGTTTCCAAATGAACCAATCATAGGAAAGAAGGGTAGTAGCTTAATGCCTATGGGTTGATTCATTTCTTACCTTAAGGCCAGAAAGATGATCTCTAAGGGTTATCTCTATCATCTAGTTTGGGTTAACGATTTAATCTCCAAAACCCCAACCCTTGAGTCAGTTCCAGTAGTTAATAAGTTTCCAAAAATACTTCCAGAAGATCTTCCTGGAGTTCTTCCCGAAAGGGAATTCGACTTCGAATTCATATCCTTCCAGATACCCAGCCTATTATATTCCTTCTTACAGAATGGCTCCAACTCAGCTTAATAAATTGAAAGAGCATTTGAAAAACCTTCTAGATAAGGGCTTCATCAGACCTAGTATTTCCCCATGGGGTGCACTATTGTTGTTCGTGAAGAAGAAAGATGGTTCTCTCAGAATGTACATTGACTACTGGCAGTTGAACAAAATCACAATCAAGAATAAGCACCCTATCCCAAGGATTGATGACTTGTTTGACCAACTATAGGGTGTCAGTCATTTGTCGAAGATAGGCCTCAGATCCGGTTATCATCAGCTAAAAGTCAGAGATAGTGACATTTCAAAAGTAGCCTTCAGAACTCGGTATGGTCATTATGAATTTGTAGTTATGTCATTTGGACTAACCAATGCTCATGCAACTTTCATGGATTTGATTAACAGGGTGTTCAATTAGTATTTGGACTTGTTTATTATCGTCTTTATTGATGATATCCTCATTTACTCTAGGAATGAGGAAAAACATGTTACTCATTTGAGGGTTATCCTACAAACATTCAGAGATCGCCAGTTACTCGCTAAGTTTAGCAAATGTGAGTTTTGGTTGCAGTCTGTTGCTTTTCTTAGGCATATTGTATCTAGCGAAGGGATCCAAGTGGATTCTCAAAAAATAAAAGCAGTAAGACAATGGCCCAAACCTACCTCTCCCACAAATATCAAAAGTTTCTTGGGTTTGGCTTGTTACTACAGAAGGTTCGTGGAAGGATTTTCATCCATAGACTCTCTATTGACTAAGTTAACTCAGAAAAAGGTTAAGTTTTAATGGTCAGATAGTTTTGAGAAAAACATCACAGAACTGAAAACTAGGTCGACTACTGCTCCTGTTTTGACTCTACCAGATGGTTTAGATCGTTATATGATTTATTGTGATGCATCCAAAGTCGACCTAGGTTGTGTGTTTATGCAGTGAGGTAAGGTCATAGCTTATGCTTCTAGATAGCTTAAGGTGCATGAGAAGAATTATCCGACTCATGACCTTGAGCTTGCAGCAATGATGTTTGCACTTAAGATTTGGAGACATTACTTGTATGGTGTTCACGTAAATATGCTGAAGACCATAAGAGCCTTCAGTATGTGTTCACCCAGAAAGAGTTGAATATTTGGCAGATGAGATGGCTTGAGCTCCTCAAGGATTACGATATCAGTGTGCTTTACCATCCTAGCAAGGTTCATGTAGTAGAAGATGCTCTTAGTAGACTATCTCTGGGTAGTGTAGAAAATGTTGAGAAAGAAAGAAAGGACCTAGCAAAAGATGTTCACAGGCTTGCTCACTTGGGATTTCGTCTTATGAGCATATCAGATGGTGGTGTAATAGTTTAGAATAGGTCAGAATCTTCATTGATAGCGGAGGTTAAAGAGAAGTAAGACAATGATCCGATATTGCTTCAAATAAAGGGTGCAGTCCATCAGTAGAGAGTTAAGGTTTTCTCCCAAGGGGGAGATAGTGTTCTTCACTATCAGGGTCGATTATGTGTTCCTAAGGTGGGTGAGTTAAGACAATTGATTCTTGCAGAAGCCCATAACTCTAGGTATTCTATTCATCCAAGCGCCACTAAGATGTACCGTGATCTACGGGAAATCTTTTGGTGGAATGGTATGAAAAGGGTTATAGCAGATTTTATGGCTAAGTGCCCTAATTGTCAGAAGGTAAAGGTAGCATATCAAAAACCATGAGGTATGACTCAAGAGATCAATATTCCTACATGGAAGTAAGAAGTGATCAACATGGACTTCATTGCAGGTTTACCTCGTACTCACAGACAACATGACTCAATTTAGGTGATAGTTGACAAAGTTACTAAGTCTATGTGCTTTTTGGTTGTTAAGACTACTGACTCGGTGGAGGACTATGCCAAGCTTTACATTAATGAGATAGTCAGGTCGCATGGGGTTCCTTTATCTATCATCTTAGATAGAGGTCCTCAGTATACCTCTCATTTTTAAAAGTCAATGCAAAAACGTCTTGGTACTCAAGTTAATCTTAGCACAACATTTCATCCACAAACAGATGGTCAGGCAGCGTATCATTCAGACCTTAGAGGACATATTGAGAGCCTGCGTGATCGATTTCAAGGGTATTTAGGATGATCACCTTCCTCTAATAGAGTTTGCCTACAATAATAGCTACCATTCCAGTATTCAGATGGCCACATATGAAGCATTGTATGGGCGTAGATATAGATCTTCAGTTGGTTGGTTTGAAGTAGGTGAAGCAATCTTGATAGGGCCAGATTTGGTTCATGATGCTATAGAGAAAGAACAACTCATTAGAGATAGACTTAAGATAGCCCAGAGTTGCTAGAAATCCTATGCAAATGTAAGGAGAAGGGACTTGGAGTTTCAAATTGATAATTGGGTTTTCCTAAAAGTGTCACCTATGAAAGGGGTGATGAGATTTGGAAATAGAGGGAATCTCAGTCCTAAATATGTAGGCTTTTACAAGATCTTGAAAAGATTTGGTAAAGTGGATTATGAGTTAGAGTTGTCAGCAGAACTAATAGCAGTCCATCCGGTCTTTCATATTTCTTTGTTAAAGAATTGTGTGGGTGATCCAGCATCTACAGTAACTTTAGAAAGTATGGCTGTGAAGGATAGTATCACTTATAAGGATGTGCCAGTTGATATTCTTGATCGTCAAGTTCGAAGGTTGATAAACAATAAGTCGCTTCAGTGAAGGTTTTATGAAGGAGTCAGTCCGTAGAGGGAGCTAGCGAAGCAGAAGCAGCCATGAAGGCCAAGGGGGGACAATGTAACACCTTGTATTCTATTCAGCTAGTTTAATCTTCATTCGAGGATGAATGTTCCCAAGGGGGGACAATATAACACCTTGTATCCTAGATAGACCAGATTGCAGAAATTAGAAGTTCCAGGTGCCACCTATGGGCACCACCCATAGACTGTAGGGTGACCCTCTGACCATAAGTGGTGGTTCGTGGTTGGCCACCTGCAGCCCCCCCAGAAGGTCCAGGAAAATTAGCTAAGGGTCAACCTACGGACAGTAGGTCAGACCATTATTCGTGGTCCAGGGCCATAGGTCAGAGCCCCAGTCTTCAATTCCCAGTAATGATAGACTTAAGACAGCCCGAAGTTGCCAGAAGTCCTATGTAAATGTAAGGAGAAAGGACTTGGAGTTCCAAATTGATGATTGGGTTTTCTAGAAAGTGTCACCTATGAAGGGGGTGATGAGATTTGCCAATAAAGGAAAGCTCAGTCCTAGATATGTAGGCCCTTACAAGATCTTGAAAATAGTTGGTAAAGTGGCTTATGAGTTAGAGTTTCCAGCAGAACTAGCAGCAGTCCATCCGGTCTTTCACATTTAATTATTAAAGAAGTGTGTGGGTGATCCAACATCTATAGTATCTTTAGAAAGTGTGGATGTGAATGATAGTCTCACTTATGAGGCTGTGCCAGTTGAGATTCTTGATTGTCAGGTTCAAAGGTTGAGAAAGAAAAAAGTCGCTTTAGTGAAGGTTTTGTAGAGGAGTCAGTCCGTAGAGAGAGCTACTTGGGAAGCAGAAATAGCCATGAAAGCCAAGTATCCTCATCTCTTTCCTTCCGATTCCATTTCAACTTGAGGTAATAGTTCCTCTCTAGTTTTTCAGTCATTTATGCCTAGCTTCAGTCCTATTGTCATGTTCCTTCAGTTTGTACCTGCATTTTCATCGTATTTTCATGTTCTTGGAACTTAGTTCGGCTAGAAATTAGTTTCCAGTATTTAGTAGTAGGATTGCAGCTCTTCCCTTTCATATTCAGCTAGTTTAGTCTTCATTCGAGGATGAATATTCCCAAGGGGGAGATAATGTAACACCACATAACCTAGACAGACCAGATTGCAAAAATTGGAAGTTGCAGGTGCCACCGACGGGCATCACCCACGGACCGTAGGTGGTGGTCCGTGGTTGGCCACCTGCAGCCCCCCAAAAAGTCCAAGAAAATAGGATAAGAGTCAACCTACGCCACGACCTACGGACTGTAGGTCAGACCATGGTCTGTGGTCCAGGGCCGTAGGTCAGACCCCCTGCCTTCCACTCCCACTAACGATCGACGGCCGACCAAAATGGACCGTCGGTCCATCCACGATACGTCGGTCTGGTCCGTTGGTAACCCCTGACAACTTTTAAGTCAAGGGTCGTTTGGTCTTTTCCTTATGCGTTGAACCCCTAAACTACGTAGTTTTGGTCAGTTTTAGCCTAGTAACTTAATTAGAACTTACCTTAGTCAACTCGTTCTCCAAAAATTCATCAAGTTGAACGAAAAGGAGAAAGACTAGACTAAGCCCTGGTCCAAGAATGTAGAAGGTTTTCATCAATTTCATCCTCAAAATAGAAAGATTTCTCCATAAATTTCGTCACTAGTAATGTAGGATTTCAGTAGTGGGTTCCTTTCACCTATTATGTCCCAGAATTTAGTCAAATTCTAGATTTTTTCCACATAGACCTAGGGTTTCTAGAATTTCGGCATATTATTATGAATTAGTTATTTTAATGTTCCTAATCAAATTATCATGTAGTAGTATCGTTTTTTACTTGTATTCATGCATAAACTCAAAACTATAGTTATGTAGTTTTTTTAGTTCATGAATTATATTAGCTAGGACGGATAAACATCTATGCATGCCTTAATTTTCGAATGTTTCATTATCAAATAAACATGTTGCATTTCAGATTTTGCATGTCAGCTTATTGAGCTATCCAATTTACTTCAATATGTTATAAATTTCACATATTTAGTTGGGAGTATGCTTTATACCGAGTTGGACTAAGGTCAGTCACCCTCAAGTCCCAAAACTACGTGCCCCTATAGGTTATGAGTCCCCTCAATGGGCATTAGTTTAGTGATCACGCTAGTAATACCTCAATACGTCTGGCAGGGTATATTAGGTCCTCTTGATGGGGCATATACATCGTTCTCCATATTTAGCTCATATGGTTTTATATCGGTTATTAGTAGCTCCCATAGTCATATTCTAGTGCATTGACTAGGTAATTAGTTACAGTTCAATATTCAATTTCATCATGTTATAAACTTGGTCATTGCATTTAGTTAGTTCATGTTCAGTATTTTCAGTATAGTATCATGCTTAACTCATGTCATTGCTCAGTTATATGCTCTGTTCAGTTATGTATTTTGTTCAGCTTTATTCTATCTTGTATGCTCAGTACCTTTCAAGTAGTGAAGCATAATCTGTGATACATCTTCTCGTGATGTAGGTTCAGGTCCTCAGCTTTCAAATCACGTATAGATCGATTCCCGATCTCGATTTCAGCAATATCAGTGGTGAGTCCTCATTCTTCAAGGATAATTGACATGATTATCTTTTCTGCTTTTAGTCTTTAGTTTCAGCTTTGCTAGATCTAACTGGGGCATGTCCCATTATATCTAGTCAGTTAGAGGCCATATTTCAGATATAGTTAGATTCAGTTTTAGCTTTCGAGTTTGATATTTCAGTTGTCATTAAACTCATAGTTCTTTTATTCAGATATTAATAGGTATTCCCCGTCCTTTTAGGTTACATGATATTTTAAGCTTCTGCACAGTATTTCTATTTTAGTAAATCTTTAAGTATACTTATGATATGTCAGCAGGGGTAGCTTGGGGTCACTCATGATCATAGGTCCCATGTCTACGTCGTAGGGGTAGCTTCAGGGCATGACAGTAGGTTGACCCATAGACTGTAGATGGGGTCCATGGTTGGCCACTTGTAACTCCCTCCCCAGAACCCCAAAAAATTCAGATAAGGCACGACCCACGGCTAGAACTACGGACCGTAGGTTAGACCACGGTCTGTGGTCCAGGGTTCGTGGATCGTGACCCTCAACCCAGTCTCTAAAGCCAATCGATGACTGACAGGAAGGACCGTTGGTCAGTCCACTGTCCGTCGGTCAGGCCCGTTGGTGGCCCTGATAAATTTTAAGTCAAGGGTCATTTGGTCTTTTCCCCTATGCATTGGACACATAAAGTACGTACATCGTGTAACCCCTAAACTACTTAGTTTTGGTCAATTTGAGACTAGTAACTTAGTCAGAACTTACCCTAACCGTTTCATTCATCAAAATTCGATCAAACAAGAGCAAAAAGAGAAGAAACAGTCGATCAAAACCTCTCCAAGAACGCAGCAAGTTTTCCTCAATTCCAACACCGAAATCGAAGGATTTCTCTATGGAATTCGTCACTAGGTATATGAGATTTCACTTGTGGATTCCTTTCATCCACTAGGTCCCTATATTTTAGTTATAATCTTGATTCCCTAAATATTGCTTAGACCTAGGGTTTCTATAGCTTCAGATAATTATTGTGATTTAGCTATTATAGTATTCCTAATCAGATTATCATGTTTTCATAACCATGTTACTTAATCCTTGCATGAAATTCAGAATCCTAGTTGTGTAGATTCGTTTAGTTCATTAATTACACTTGCTAGGTAAGTCTATACAGATATACATGCTCTAGTTAAGAATGTTTCATTATCAATACCTTAATGTTGTATTTTCAGTTAGCATGTCAAAATATTGAGCTATCCAGTATATTTCAATTATGTTGTATTGTACACATTTCTATTTGTGAGTAGGCTTAATATCGAGTTAGACTAGGGTCATTCACCCTCATAGTCCCAAAATTACATGCCCCTATAGGTTTATAAGTCCCCTTTTTGGGCATCATATTTAGTGATCACGCAGTCATGCCTCTATACCCCTGGAAAGATATATTGGGTCCTCTCGATGGGGCGTATACATCGGACTCCACGGTTAGCTCACGTGGTTTTATGTTTGTTAGTAATAGCTCCCACAGTCAGACTCTAGTGCATTTCACCAGGTTATTCAATTATATATCAACATTCAGTTTCAGCATGTCATGTACTTGGTCATTGTATTCAGTTTAGTTCATACTCAGTATATCTCATTATCTTTATCATTTTTAGATTATATTATTGCTCACTATGCTTTGTTTAGTTATATGTGTTTTTTCAGCTTTATCTTATCCTGCATGTTCAGTACCTTTCAAGTACTAACGCATACTCTGTGCTACATTTTCTCGTGATGTAGGTTCTGGTCCTCAGCATTCAGATCACATATAGATCGATTTTCGATCGGTATTCAGCAGTATTAGTGGTGAGTCCTCATTCTTACAGAACTACATATATGTTCTTTTACATTCAGTCTTCCATTTTAGTTTCAGGTTTGCTAGAGTTAATTGGGGGCATGTCCCAGCATCTCTAGTCAGTTAGAGGCTAATTTCAAATATAGGTAGATTCAGCTTTAGTTTTTGAGTTATAGTCCAGTATTATTAACTCTTATTCAGTATTTATATTAAGACAGTATTGGGTATTCCCCATAATTTCAGTTAATTATGGTTTTAAGCTTCCGCCACAATATTTCTTATCTCAGTTTATCTTAGTATGCTTTTGATATACCAGCTCAGGGTTAGCTTGGGGTCACTCGTGATCCTAGGTTTCGTGTTTACACTAAGGGAACAACCTCGGGGCATGACATATTATTGCATTTTAACCTACTCTAATTGGTATTAAGGATATTTTATCAGCTCAAAACTCCCCATTCACTCATAACCTCCCCAAATGAGATTTTTTGTCTCTCAAGTCTTCTCCTAAAGTAAGAACAAGGGTTCCAAGCTTCAAGGATCCATTCCAAGAATCAAGCCAAGATTTCTAATCCATACATGTGGGATTTCATCAATGGGTATTTCTTCACCCATTCAGTCCCAAAAACCCCCAATTTCTCAAGATCGTGATTTTTGCACGCTATAATTTTCTATGATCTTCATGAGTTTTTATCATAAATTAATTTTTTTTGTGATCAGTCCCTAATTGCATGTTTTACTCATGAATTGCAAGATTTCATATATAATTCCATGTTCTCAATAATAAATCCATGAGCCCATAGCATGCAAGTATTTTCATGACTCAGAATTATACTATTTCAGATACATGTATCAGATGCTTTCAAATAAAGTATCTTCCAGATTATTTTTAAATTATCATGATATAAGAAAGTATCTCTCATTATGTTTTCAATTATCATTATTTAGTAGCTACTCATTATGTATAATTCAGTATTAGTAGATTACAACTATTTCAAAAATATGCATGTTTTCATTGAAATTATACTTAGCACTGAATAGACTTTAGGGATGGAGGTGTAACTCCCCAGTTATTTAAGATAATATTGGCACTCCAACAACCTTTTCCTTGATGTTAGGAGCAACTCTTACTTCGCAATTCCTTGACTCGAATTTTGTGATGTGAGAAAACTTGTTTTCCTTTAATTGTGATGGTATTAGTAATGATTGTCTTAGGGTAATTTAGAAAACTTCCATGACATTATATATATATATATATATATATATATATATATATATTACATTTCTAATAATAGTAAAGAAAGTGAGATGTTTCAAGGATTTTAGGCAGCCACCTTTTATTTTGGGCAGCCACTCCTTTATTCTATTATATTTATCTAGGAACATCACACCTCCTCTATAGATTTAAGTTCCTTTAAGAATAGGAAACGTGAATAACTCTATCATAACTTTATTATTTCCAAAATCACAAGGAAAAACTTGTTTCATTTGACTAAAACTGAAGACACCTTACTTTGTGATAAGTGATTAAATCTGTTTGTGAGTTGGTAATGTTTAGTATTTTTGAGCATATCACATTTTGGAGAACTCCATTTTCAATGAAAAAATAATATTTGGAAAGCTAATCCATATACCTAAAACTCTTAGGTTTATTTAAAAATATAATTATGTTTTTATGGATTAGAAATATGGGACACAATATAGGACAAGTTATATCAAGATTTATGATTTAGAAATCTTGTATATTCAACTATTAGTGTTTTGATTATATATATTTTACAAAATATATTTTGTGGTGATTCTTGATTATTTATAACCTTAATAGATATACATACATCTTTTATGAAGGGTATAAAGTCCAGTTTTGTCATTTTTCTTTTCAAAACTAAGCTACGACATGAGGTATCAGGCTGGCCAGATTTCCTGTTTTGGGAGCATAGTTGTATTTGTACAGGCTAAGCTTACTTGTGATGATAATCTTGTTTTATTTAAACATTATTGAGCTACTATAAATTAAAATATTTTATTTAGTTTTATTTTTAAGGTTTTATATACTTGTGTAGAAGTTGAGGACCTTGATATGTTGGTTGGTCTACTGTTTAAACTCTTGAAGTTGTGTTGGACTATTTTTATGCTAAAATGATGAGGTTTATGTATAAACTTGTATTTGTAATCTTGTTACATGCTTGTATATTGAATGTTTTTCTTGGTACCTTGATTACTTTTTGTCGCTTTGTATTGTTATGATGGTATCTTCTCAGAATTTCAAGACATTTGTGTTACTCGTCCACTTGTACGGACTACTTGATCACTTGGCATTCTTGTTGGGACTTTGTCCTTATTGTGGTTGTGGCTTTGTCAATATTGAAATGCCTCTTGATTCGGATCTTTTTCCATCTTGACTCCGGATATTTGTTTCATATTAAGTATGGAAGTTGTCCATTTTAAGTACGAACTAGAAAGCCAATTTTAATATGGTTCTTGGTCCTCTTGAGTATTGGGTTTTGATACTTCTTAATACTTGATTATGCTTGGTGTGATGGAATGATACATACATACATACATACATATATATATATATATATATATATATATATATATATATATATATATATATATATATATATATATATATATATATATATATATATATATATATATATATATATATATTGGGCGAGCCTTGTTATTGGATCTCTTGAGAATTGGTGCTATGAGAGTTCTTGACACTTAGATCTTTAAATATCGAACTTGGTACTCTTGATATATTATTTACTTAATTTATTTATTATGTTTCAATTATCCTGCTTGTGATTTGAGAAAGGTAACTTGTAGAATTTGTTGGCTCCAAACCTATAGTTTCTACACCACTAAGCTTTATTCTTAGCGATAGTTGTTTCCTAGGGAATGGCAGAGGAGATACTTCAAGCTGACCATTGGAGATATAGTTTTTGAGAGCTTTAAGGAAGATTAGAATTGCATATAGGCATCTATATTTTGTAGAAATCTTGGTATTCATATGTGTTCCATGAGTTGTAAATTTACATGTAATTTTGAAGGCTTGTTTGAGCATGACACCATCAGTTGTAACATAAGTTTGCTACATTTTTTGTTGTTTTGGGGTGTGTAAACTCAGTCTTGTAATATACTAAATTTACTAGTTGTTTTGATGTTTGTATGAAGCATGAAATAATTAATTTTGAAACTTGGAAGCTGGTAATAATTTGTAATGTGAGTTGTAGGAGTTTGGATGATATATACATGGATATCTCTTAAAGTATTTACTTAAATTATTGGGAAAGGTTCCTCCACCGAAAATTGAAATTCTTGCCTTGTTTAAATTTTCAATTAAATAAAATTTCTAAATGACAAACCTTCACATCATTCACAATTTTTTGTGGGCCTAATTCCTCTATTAGATAATAATTAATATGTCCTATGTTAATGTCTTTTAAATGTCCTATATATTATATTAGCTTTTTTTTAAGAAGTAGCATCCTTTCGAGAGGGTCGCTATAGGTGGTTTCTGGTCAGAATCTGTGGACTTTTAGTAGAAATCTCTAAGTCCAAGAACTACGTACTACCATAATATATATCTCAAATAGATATTAGCTCGTGGATCCACTTCGCTTAGTTATCAGGTCTCTTACGATGAAAGGAATTAAAAACCCTATTTTTAGTATGGGGGTAGTATATTGAAATTTATTTTCTAGCTCACATGATTTATATCAATTTTAGTATTTCCCATAATAAGATGTTCAGTTATTGCATGAGCTTGTACTTATGTATTTCATATCATTATATTTCAGTTTTGTCATGTTAGTTTACTTGGTCATTGCATCAACATATTTTGCAGATTCGGTATATTCAGATATCACGTTTATTATGCATATTCCTCATACTCAGTAAATTTAAAGTACTAACCACATACTTTCTGCTTATATTATTTGATAATATAGGTTCTGACGCTCACTATCCAGCCCGTAGTTAGTACAGATCTAGTCAATATTGCAACAACTTTTGGTGAGACCTCATTACCCAAGGACGAAGCTCGCAGTAGCTTAAATACAATCAGCATTGCAATAGCTTTTAGTGAGTCCTTATTATCCGACGATGACCCATTTATCCTGGACTTCAATATTTCACTTTTAGTTTCAAACAGTCCTAGCAACTAATATAAGTAGAGTCTTTCATACAATCAAATCAATCTCTATTCAAAGGAAAACTATAATTGTAATAGTGTAGGATATAATTAGAAAAATATAAAGTATGAATCATGCCAAGACCAAAACTAAGGTGCTCTATGGAAAGGCAACTCATCTTACTAATAACTATTTGAGTGTTTTGCAAGTTTAATGTATCATTTAAAGTAGGAAGCATGCATATAAACGCATAAATGTAGGGAAAAGAGCACACAGTCAGTTTATGGGTTCGGTGATGCAAAACCCATGTCTACATATTGAGCCCAGCGCAACAATTGTCTTCAAAATTATTGAGGTGTTTTGGAGGCTACAACCTACAGGTGTCCCCATGGTGTATATTAGGGTGATAAAAGACATGGATGATGGATGAGTGATTCGGTTTGGAACAATGGAAGTAGATTCAGAGAACTTTCCAATTGAGATAAAGCAATATCGGGGATCAATTCTCAGCCCTTTCTTATTTTTCTTAGTGATGGATGAGTTGACGCGGTTTATTTAGGAAGAGGTTTCATGGTGTATGTTATTTATGAATGACATAGTACTAATTGATGAGAAATGGGACAATATGTAAAACCTTGGAAATTGGTAAGTTGAAGTGGATTGGAAAAGTTGCATTTGGCACTGGTTCAGGTTTTACGGAAACCACCTACGGAAGGAAGTCGTAGGAAGGGTCCTGAAATTTGGTGAAAATTAGGTTTCTTAACTTTTCCTATGGACCACCAGAATGGTCTGTAGAAGTTTCTACGGCCCATAGACAGGGTCCTTAGAAGGGTTCGAGACTTAGTGAAATATTTTGGAAATAGGCTCCTACAAGAAGGGTCTACGACCCGTAAAACTTTCTACGGATCGTAGTAGGGTTTTGTGGTCCTTGGCAGAAATTTGGATACCCAGTATTTTTTTCTATGGATGACCAAGATAGCCCATAGAAGTTGCTACAAGTCGTCGGTCGATCCGTGGGGACTGTTCAACAACTTTTAATCATGGGTATTTTGGTCATTTCCTACCCATTTAACCCATGAACACTATTTCTTTGACCCTATAAATACCTCTATAACTAATTTCACTCTTCAAATCAACTCATTTCCTGTCATTCACTCAAAACCCCAAAATGTATAAAGTTATTCTTCTCCAAGTTCACTGTCAAGCTCCCAAGGAAAAAGCTAGGGTTTCAAACTTCAAGGACTCATCCTCTTGGAAATTCTAGGGCTTTGACTACCCAAGGTATGAGAAACTTCATCAATGGATTCTTTCATCCACTGAGTCCTAAGATTTATCCATTTCTTTTCAATGAATTCCACCCAAATTTCTAGGGTTCGCACTTTAATTATTTATGGTTAATTTCATCCTATTTGATCTTAGTAAGCATGATACTATCTAAATTGCATGTTTCCAATGAAATTCATATGAACTCATTCCCTATGCCTATTTTTATGGACATGAACTATGTTTTGGGAACTATGCATTCATCGTGAGATAGAGGAATTTATGAACTAAGGATGTTTTGATGCAGTATCAATATGCTTTTATGAATGTGTTGCTTCTCAATTGAATTGTTTTCCATATAAATTATGATCATGATTTTTGATGCTTTTGACAAGTGTCTTATGAACATGCTATGAAATCATGGTTTTGAAAGGAGCTATTCTATGTTATGATTAGATTGATATTACTAGATTCTTATCTCTCCAAGTATTATGATTATGAGATAATTATACTTATTTCCGTTAAGGATTTACCTAGCACCGAGAGACATTGGAATGAAGGCTCCACTGTTAGTTGAGGTCGGGCCTCTAGAAGCAATTTCCTAGTCCCTAACTGTGTGCCCCCATAGGATTGGTTTTAACAAGACATAGCCAGTGGATCCACCTAAGTTAGAAGTTTATGGTCCTTATCTTAGAAAATTAGGACATATATTTTCAGTATGAGAAAGACACTAAATTCCATGTTATATCTCACATGGTCTTCGTCAATTATCGATAAAGTATCTCACAAATGATTATGTCTATTTTTCCTCAAAAGCTTATGTTTCAACTTATGAAAAGGATTTTATAAATATTTTCATTGACTTGGTCTTATGTCTTATGATTTTACCTTATCATGTTTTGGTATCTTATATATGGTCATGCATTATCACATTTTCCATACTTAACATGTTATGTTCATTTCTATGCATTCACTCATACTCTGTACATTTCATGTGTTAACGCATACTATTTTCATGTGTCTATATTGTCTAATAATATAGAATTGTATAATTATCCACACTAGCCAATGTTACTTTATTTTCATGTCTTTTGGTTTCCAAACTTATTCTGTGTCACGACCCAAAGTACCATTAGGTGTGGCACGGTTAATAAGACCTCAAAAGATCTTAAACATGTCACTTGGCATAAGCATGACGTAAAAAAAAGGATATATTATCAAGTACAACATAATAGCTTTAAGTCTTTAAAGTAAAGGCTAGATCATATAGAGAATTTGTAATAGTATATGACTGAAACATAAATGTGGAAGACTACACTCTTTCTGATATAGCTTTTCTAACACCATTGGAGGGGTTAGGACGTAGCTCATACACCACATACAAGTCTGAAACTAAAAAGACAGTAAAAGTAATAAAGCATCAATGGCCTTGTCCTCAAACCATGAGGACTCACCAATCAAAATAAAGCTGGGGAGAAATCTCGATACTAACCACATCTATGAGGAGGAGCGTCAAACCGTATATTATGAGATAATATAGGCGCAAATATGTGTTAGTATTATGAATGTACTAAGGATGGGGCAATGCATAAAATGTAGGCATGGTAATATGATGAACTTTAAACATGATATGCACAACCAAGTAAAATGTAATAAAAGCCTTTAAGGAGAAATCATAAATCATGAACTGGGTCACCACATATAGAAAATCATAGAAAAGCTTTAAGAATACTTATGAAGAAAACATAGTTCATTTTATGGGATATTTACCGTTAATCGACAATAAGACCATGTGAGCTATAACATGGAATCCAGTATAACACTCACACCAAAAAGAGAGAGTCCACTTACCAAGGTGGAACTCTGTATTATTCGTTTCGAAGGTGGTTCCACTAGCTAGGTTATTTAAGAGAATCGTACAGGGAATGTAGTTTGGGACAAGAAGATTGCTACTAGAGACCCGACCTCTACTAATAGGAAGGCCTCCATCTCAAAGTCATCTCGGTGCTAAGTAAATACAAACATAAAAGACATAATCAATATCAAATTACTTGGAAAGGAAACAATAAATATAAAGACAACCAATCCAATTATAAGTTCGCAATAGAATAGCTTCTTTCAAAACCATGATTTCATAAACTTGGTCATAAGACACTTACCTAGTTAAGCATCTAATTAATAATTTCCTTTTAAATGTGAGAAAACCTTTCACAAATTCTTGACCATTTTCATCTTAAACCATCATTTAGTCAAAAATCATCAATTTTATAAAATATGCATGTATCCATAATCAATTCAAAAATTGAAGTTTGTAAGTTCATATTCATAATCAAGTATAAGGCATGGGTTCATATGAAATCACTAGAAAACATATAATTCAATCAAATCATGCATAATAAGGACAAATAATAATAATTGAATCATAATAATTTAGACCCATAAAGAATAACGTGAAACCCTAGGTTATTTGGGTGAAATTGAATTAGAGGTTTGACCCAATAGAAGAAAGGAATTCATTGATGAATTCTCACATACCTTGGGTAATCAAATCCCTAACAATGGAGGAAGAGACCTTGAAGCTTGAGGACCCCTAGTTTGCCTTGAAGATCCTTGGAGAGGATGTGAAGAAGAAACCATTGAGAGAATTTGTGAGTTTGAGTGTATGGGAGGGAATTAGTTAAGTTTTGAAGATTAAATCTAGTTATATGGGTAGTCATAGGGCCAAAACAACATAGTTTAGGGGTTAATTGGATAGGAAAAGACCAAAACATCATTAATTAAAATTGTCGAATAGTGTCTATGGTTGGACCTATAGTCCATAATACTTTTTACGAACCATCCTGGTCAACCGTAGAATTGTTATTGGAGCTCATTAATTGGTCATACTTCCACAAAACCCTTCCTACGGGTCGTGAAAGTTTCTACAGTTCGTAGGGCCTAGTCGTAGAACCAGAAACCATTCCAAAATCTCACGAAGTCTCGACAACTTTTACAGGCACTTTCTATTATCTGTCTTGCTCACTCGTGGACCATCTTCAAAGACATGACATTTTCCAAAACTCATCCCACTCTTATGATGGCCTTCATATGGCTCATAGAACTTCCTATGGTCCGTAGGTCAACTCATAGAAACCGCTTTAATTACTGCATTTTTATGCAACTTTTCTTTCGAACTCAACCTTAATTTTTGAGGTGTTACTTTCCGTTAGTTAGGGGTTTGTCCTAGCAACGTACTATAAGGTTAGAAGCTTATGTCAGACATTAGATATTTCCGCTTATAAGTTATACTTTGTTCTTTTTGTATCAATGAATGTTGAATGAGAATATTATGTGTTTTCTTTCAATTCTTATTATTGCTTATGTCAAGTGGCTTTTTTAGGATCTCTTGGGACTCTATACACCATATCACATTTAGGGTGTATCTTGGATCATGACACAAAGTTAATGTTAGGTTGGATGTTTGGAGGCAGACTCTAAAGTCCAAAGGGTTCAGGTTAAGCAGGATCATAATAGAATATTTGGAGTGCAAATTTAGTGTTGCATTTGATGAAGCGTATGCGGAAGTAATATTTTCCACAAGACTATTCCCAAGAGAGAAAAGTTTAAGTATCTTGGGTTTGTACTCAAGGGTAGTAGTGACATCAATGATGATGTCACACATCATACTGGGTGACATGGATAAAACAAAGTCTTGCCTCTAGAGTCTTGTGTGTTAATAAGGTACCACCTAAAATAAAAGATAAATTCTACAAAGTGGTGGTTTGACCGTCCTTGTTCTATGGGGTGAAGTGTTGGTCAATCAAGAACTCACATGTTCATAAGATGCATATTGTGAAGATGAGGATGTTGAGATGGATGTGTGGGCATACTAGGAGTAACAAGATTATAAATGAGGCTATTTGGGTGAAGGCTGGAATGGCCTTTATGGCGGAGAAGAGTAGGTAAACAAGACTGAGATGGTTTGGACATGTGTAAAGGAGGTGTGTTGACACCCTAGTGAGGAGGTGAGAGTGCCTAATTATAGGGGGCATGTAGAGGGGTCAAATTAGGCCAAAAAAGTAATGGGGAGAGTTGATTAGACAAAACTTGATGTAGCTTCATATTATTGAGGACATAACTCTAGATAGGAAGGGGTGGAGGTCGTGTATTATGGTAGAAGGTTAGTAGGCATGGGTATTGTCTTGTAGTGCATAGGTTTAGGCTTGTTAGTGTATGTCATTGTCCTAGTCGTGCCCTTGTAATTCTTGTAATATGTTATTTATTGTACATGTTTTGATTATCATACTTTTTTGTTATTGTTATTGTTTCTTTCTTGTAGACTTTACATTGCTCGTCTTATTAACGACTATATTTTTTTCATTGTTTTCTTCGTCTTTGACTTGGAATTAATGCTCTTAAACCGAGTGTATTTCGAAAACAAACTTTCTATCTCCATGAGGTAGTGGTAAGGTCTGCGTAAACTCTACCCTCCTTGGTCCACATTTAGTGGGATTTTACAAGATATGCTACTGTTGTTTTAAGTCGATAAAGATTTAAATCTCAATAAATAATGTTAACTTGAAAGTCATATTATGTTGTATTTAAGTTATATACAAAGATTATACAATGTGGAATACTTGTAAGCACATGCAGAGAAGTGAAAATTTACCGTTGCTTGACCACCGGATAGTACGTGAAGAAAACGTTAATGCCACGTGATTCAATAGTCTATAATCGAAAAAGCAAACAGTCTTATGACTTAAATTAATAACAAGTCGTCATAGTCAATTATAAGAAAAAAAGTTGTCAGTCTTTCCTCTTTTTTCCATTTACCTCTATCATTGATAGAAAAAAAAGTTGTCACTAATTTTAGAATTGAAGATGAACAACATTCTCTTGTGTAATCAAGAATAGTGAGTAAGAAGACATAATAGGGTCTTGTGATATTTAGTTTTGCTTTTTTCCATAAAAGAAACATTATATTAACACTTTTTCTGTCTCCTCTTCTGGTGGAAAGATCAACTTTGAGATGCCTCTTTCTTTCTTTAATTTAAATTAAAGAAAAAGATGTCAATATATAATGAATTATTTACTTCATCAACAACTAATATTATAAGTACCATTAATATAGTAGTAAAGTATACGATTGAGTAGGTAGGATCTAGTAATTAATACCACACCACACCTATCTTACATATCAAAACAAGATCTGTACCCAACCGATAATATTAATCTGATAAAATGTTAATCACATTTATATAAAATCAATAAATAGAGCATTTTCACATATTCATAACTAGATAACACACTCATAAAAATGCTTAATCGAGGCATTTTATGTTAATCTTTGCCCTTTTCCATAGTTATAGGTCATCTTCTTTGCGTTTGCAATTCCAAAAAGGAAAGAAAATAAAACCAGTAATTTCACCAGAAAGAAAGAGACAAATATAATAACATACTCAGTGTAATTTCATAAGTAAGGTCTAAGAAAAAGAGTGTTTACATATACTTATCATTTCCTTGTGAAAATAGAAAGATGTTTCCAATAGACTATAGCTTACTTAAGGCATAAAAAACAAATATGCAAAGCAATTATAATAACAAAGAAGTGACGTTGAATAATTGATCCAAATGTAGCATTAGTTAATGTTAAAGTTTCTACGAGAAAGAATAACTGAAATAGAAAGCCCAAATGAAATGAAAGGTATGTACTGCCGTTTGAATTAACAATTTCTTTTAGTAGCTTTTGATTTTTAAACATTTTTTTTTTTTTAGCATTGGTAGTATTTGAAAAAGTTAAAAAGTATTTTTTTAAAGCACTTACATTTAGATAAAAAAAAAATTAAGTTTAAATTATTTATGACTTTTAACTTTTAAATTTATGAGTTACTCTTATAAGTATATTCAAATGGTTAATCATCCCCTCCGCCTGGATCGGTAGCTGAAATCAAATAATGTCCAACACACGCCTATCAGCAGCACTTCTACCTCTAAACTTCATGTCCAATGTCAGAAAATCCTTTCTCGATAAACATGAAAAAAATGCTTTCATAATTTTAAAAGATATTATTAAACCATTAGACATAAAATTAAGGTAAAAGCAGATAAGTTTGCTTCTTTGTAAGCAAATTATAACAAAGAAATGAGTTTCTAACATGAAGTTTTAGTTTCGATACATTAGATAAAGAAGAACATTATTACAAAATGTATACAATCAAAAACATAAATTTGGACTACCACTAATTAAACAGACGTTATTACATCGACGAAAGTGAAGATCGAGGAAGAAAAAAGGGCAAAAACTTGAACGACATCTAAATTAAAGCTGCTAAAGCCCAACTCCAAACAAGAACAAAAAGGCAAAAAAAGTAGTTTCAGTGTTCAAAATCCTTGAAGATCCTCCAGTTTCATTTCCACTTTGTCCACTACTAGCAGAAGAAGAAGTAGCATTTGTTTTCTTATCCCCATTACCACCACCAGCAGCACCCGAAGTTGCCAAATCTAAAATCCCTTTAGATTTCAAATTATCAGGTTCAAACTTATGTATCCCGGGCCTTCCATCAGTCACCGCCGATCCCACTTGCCATACCTGATTCACCGTCTTCGTATTCGCCGGCAACTCTAGCGTAGCAAAGATTTTCATCACCCCATCAGCTGACTCTGCTTTTGAATCCAAAACATTGTACATAAGCTTAGACTCTGTAATTGATTTGTAAGATGTAAGATTGTAAGTCTTAACAGTCATAACCCCTTTGGAATCTTTGAATGCGATAAATGATTGTGTTCCAACCATAGCTGGTGCAACCGGGTTAATTCCCCAAGCAATCCAGCCATCAGGGGAAGCTGGAGAAGCGAGGAAGGCGACAGAGAGAGTCGATTTGGCTGAATCAAATGTCCAATGAAGGAAAGATTTGAGAGAAGGTAGATCAGTGCAATTGGTGAAACGATTGTTGGCTGAGAAAGTTTGAGAGGAACATGTGAGAGATGTGGAAGGTGAGATATGGAAGAGAAGAACAAGTAAAGAGGTGAAGAAAAGGTTAATAAAATGAGATGCCATTTTCGAGGAGGTAACTCTAGGTGTGTTGAAAGAAGAGTGTTAAGAGGATATTTTGGGATATTGGGGGATTTTATAGGGAATTTGGGGATCCAGTTGGGAGCGTTGAAGCCATTAGCTGCTACACCACATGATAGGATGGAAGGGAATACGAAGGACACAAGTGGATATGACACCAACATGTACAATTAAAATTGTTTAATTTTCGTCTTAACTTTCCACGATTTAATTAATTTCTGCATCTACATTATGAACATCATCTCAAATTAAACAACATCATGTGACTAATTTCTTCGTTAAGGAACGGAATCTTATTCCAGCAAATACACATTCCCCTCTTCTTTTTGTATTCTTGTATTTAGTATTGCACTTTTTTTTTTCTTTCTTTTTTACCTCTTTACGGAAGTGTCTACCTTTTTGCTCGCTTCTTCAATGACTCAAATCCACAATTTTAAGATTGAAGAGGGAAGTATTTGACAACCTCTCTTCTCTATTTATTACTCCTATTTTTTTTCGTACTCGTTCAATTATCTTTTCTCCACGTAGGGAGGAAAAGTGTTATCCACTATAAGTTTTATTATTGTCAAAGCACCAACCCAAAAATGCTAATAAGTGATAGAGATATCAAATATCACATTCATCTCATCATATATTTTAGTTATTGAAATATGCTTGTAAAGGAGATTTCAAGATTAAAAATTCATTGGTCCTTATTTGGGGGTCTGCCAAATAGGTGTCAGATATTGCAAATGCGATTTTTTTTTTTTTTTTTTTTTTTTTACTGCAATTGTGGCTATCGCAAAAGTGGACATTGCACTAGACAACAACATAGGCCAAAACTTTGTATGGGTTACGCACCTGGACCTCTCCTTGCAATTCTTTTAGTGGAATGTCTATCACTACAATAAAAATAATTTTTAGCGGCAATAAATAGACATATTATTAAAGAGTGCTAAAGTCTTTACCAGCATTAGTTAAATGTTATTAGATCCAATATCGCTAAAGACTTTAGAGATGTTGAAGTTTGCTTTCAGTTACTGCAATAGTGTTTAGCAAAATAAGTTAATTAGTTTAAGATGAATTTGAATTTTGAATTTTAGTTAGGTTGTTTGAATTATTGAGATATTTTAGGTTGTTTTAAATTTCAAATTATGCAGATTATATTTTTATGTTGGCTATTTAAAGCCGCTCAATGCTTAATAAAATTATTGAAAGCTATTGAAAATCATTTCAATAGACATTTTCAATCATTTTGTGTTGTCCCATTTTTTTAAAAAAAAAAACCAACAGTGGTATCAAGAGTTTCATTGATCGTAAGGGATCTGTGAAATCTTTCAAAGAACTACCATACATTTTTAACCCGTAACTGCTACCTTTTTAACCCATCAGGGCTACCAATTTTAACCCATCAAGACTACATTTTCAACTCGTGCTTATTTCAACGCACAAACTTTTCTAATTTTTTTTTTAACCAAAATAATGGCAAGCAGCAGTCTCTCTTGGAATGCCCCAAAAAATTTCACTAGTGAAAACAATCAGATTTGGTCGGTGAAAATGAAATCATATCTTGAAGCCTATGATCTGTGGAAAGTTGTGATGGAAGATATACCCTTACAACCTCTCCCTATAAATCCTACCCTTGCTTAAATTAAATCTCATTCGGATAAAAAAATCAAAAAATTCAAAGCCAAAACTATAATTCAAAATTCAGTTGCGGATTCGATTTTTTCTAAAATCATTGCTTATGAGACAGCAAAAGAAGATTGGAAAAATTAAAAAAAGAATATCAAGGAAGTGATTGAGTCAGGCAAATGAAAATTTTGAATTTGAAAAGAGATTTTGAATCTCTTTGGATGCAAGAGGATGAAACTATTGTTAAGTATTCTGACACGATTTCTTTTATTGTTAATAAATCAGGTTGCTTGGCGAGGATCTAGAAGAGTCTAAAGATCTCTCTACTATTTCGGTTGAAAAACTAATAAGTACTCTTCAAGAACAAGAGCAGAGAAGAGCTTTCAGGCAGGATAATGTTATTAAGGGTGCCTTCTATGCACAAAACAGAAAAGAAAAACGTTATTATCCTCTTTGCAAATACTGCAAAAGAAAAACACACTTGGAAAAATTTTGTTGGTGGAAACTTGATGCAATATGTGGAAATTGAAAACAAGACGGTCATGTTACAAAAGTATGCAAGCTGAAGAACAATCTTCAAGCACAAGTTGTAGAAGCAGAAATCAAGGAGGAGCAACTTTTTTAAATTGCAGTATCTAAAGCAAAGGAGGAGTGTTGAAGTTTGTTTTTAGCTACTGCAGTAGTTTTTAGCAAATTAAGTTAATTTGTTTAAGATGAATTTGAATTTGAATTTTAGTTAGGTTGTTTGAATTACTGAGATATTTTGGGTTGTTTTAAATTTCAAGTTATGTAGATTATATTTTTATGTTGACTATTTAAAGCCGCTCAATGCTTAATAAAATTATTGAAAGTCATTTCAATCCATTGAGAAACATTTTCAATCATTTTATTCTGCCCATTTAAAAAAAAAAAAAAAAAGACCAACAAGGGACATATACAAAAAGTGTTAATTGCCGCTAAAAATACATATTTAACGGCAATTGAGCTATTTTCGTTAATTAATTGTCGTTAAACATCATTTTTGATGTAGTGTATGTAGAATTGTGGACCCTAATGGCTATTCTTTAACCATGGACAGAGCAACATTTACAAAAAGCAAACCCACAATAGTTAAATTTAGGGTAGAACTGGACTTAGCCGAACTCAAAATAAGGGTGGTCGTAGTTAAGATTAGAAACACAGAAGGCGGTTTAAAAAGGTTTACTCAGATGGTAGAATATGAAGACCTACCAGAATTCTACAGTCATTGCATGATGTAGGGACACTCAAATAAAAAATGCAGAGTTGTGCTACAGAGAAACCAAACACGTAACGCTACAAGTAAAAAAAAAAAGGAAATGATGGGAGGAAGGAAACTCAAGGATAGACATAAAACAACAAACAACAACCAACAAAGACACCTGAAGTTGTCGCATCCAGTCGCCAAGTAACAAATTTTGAAATAGGGAAAATCCCAAAATGATGATGTAACACCTTAGATTTGGAAAAGAAGGAAAAAAATTGGGTTGGGATGTGTCTACGGTTTTAATCTACAGACCATTAAAAGCTTCTATGGGCCAGAGATAGCAACCGTAGGAAGAGGGAAAATAATTTTCTAAAAATTTGTCCAGTACCCTTTTTACGTTTCACAAGGATGGTCCGTCATTCCTTGTACTAGTCGTAGATAGGTCTCGTAGGGGAGTCTCAGACTTAGTGAAATTTTAAGGATCGAAGTTGGTTTCTACGGTTGGTATTTATGGACCATAGGAAAACCTACGAGTCGTAGATAGGCTCCATCAAAAGTTGGTCCAAATATATGTTTTTGAACTTTTCTAAGGTTGATTAGTACAGTTTGTAGTAGGTCCAAACCATCAAAAGGCTCCGCCAGTTATTTTAAGCAGTTTTTGGGTATTTTCCCTAATCATTTTAAGCAACAACAATTTTTTTTGCCTTCTACCCTAAGCCCTATATAAATATTTTAAACCCCAAATCACCCACTTCCAATTCATTCTCCTAAATTCCCTAAAACTCACCAAAGTCATCCTCTCAAATTCTGTCAATGCTAATGATGAAGAAGAAGAGCTAGGGTTCCATTCAAATTTCCAATCCTCCATTCTTCTTGGGCTTTTGGCATTAAGGTATGTGGGTATTCACCCGTGGAGTCCTTTCTTTCATGGGGTCCCAAAGGTTTCCAAATTATCCTTTCAATTTCAATTGATTCAAGTCAGAGTTTTAATTCAATCTCATGAGTTTTATTCAATTGTGATTAATTAATTTTATTTAAGTCTTCTAATGCATGATTCAATGTTAATACATGATATTTAGTTGAAATTATGTTGACCCATGCCAAAACTATGATTTTCCAACTATAAAGGTATGATGAACTCATGAACCTATGAATTATGAAATTGATGAAGATATGCATGATTTTATGAAGTTACTATAAATGATTTAAGGATGCTTTGAAAGGAAAGTATTAGTGCAATTGTGAAAGGTTTTCTCACATGTTATTATGATCATGATTGTGAAAGGTGTTTCTCATATATAAGGATTCACATTGATGAAAGATTTTCTCATCTATGTTGAATTATATTTAAGGAGTTATTCTATGTTTTGATTTTGAAAGATATGGATTGGTATTGATTATTGCCTTTTCTATGTTAAATTGATATTTGACTTTTATCTATTCTGTTGGGATTTAGACGTAGCACCGAGAGGGCTTAAGGTGGAGGCTCAAATAAGGCAGTCTCTAGTAGCAACCTTTAGTCCCAAACTACGTACCCACATAGGATTGTCTTAAATGACCTAGCTAGTGTATCCACTTTAGCAAAACATGATATGTACGGATTCTACCTTGGCAAGTAGTTTCCCCTTCTTTCGGTATGAGGGATATATCAGATTCCATGATATAGCTCTCATGGTCTTATTATCGGTTAAAGCTAAAATCCCACAAAAATGTCTATTTTTCCTTCAAATTTTTCTTATGTCCTTTATTTCAAATACATTGACTATATCTTATTATTTTCCATGTTTTACTTCCTTATGTTTAAAATTTCTAATTGTTGATCACGTCTACATGTTTTAAGCCATTTATCCTACCATGTTCATGTTTATACATATTTCCACATACTTAGTATATTCCATGTACTAATGCATATTTGTGCGTACATTATCTCGTGCATGTAGGGTCCGACGTTCCTACTATGCACACTCGTGGCTAGACATCCCCTGGGTGCTTCAGTTGATTGGTGAGTCCTCATGATCCGAGGACCGAGACACTTTATAGCTTTTATGTCATTTTGTTTCAAACGTCTTATGTGATATATGGTTTACATCCAAATCACTTTCCTTATGATGTATCAAATGACTTTGAGACTTATGTTAAACTTCCTCTTTGTTGACATTTGATATATTAAATGCTTTCTTTCAAGTCTTTACCTTTATTATCTTGTATGATGTATTCTAGGTGGCTTGTATAGGGCCTATTGGGGTCTTATACGCCATGTTACGCCTAAGGTGTACCTTGGGTCGTAACAAACTTTGTATTCAGAGCACATGGTTTACAAAGGTCCTAGGATGTCTCATAAGCCACATCAAGTAGAGTTTTGTTCGTATGTGTGAAGCGCACCACATTTATGAATATGAGGCTATAAAATGTTTAGGAAATTCAATTTCTTTCATCATTTTAAAGTCGTGTGGTAAAGTGTAACTCTATATGTCTCTCTCATAATCCTTATTCGATTATTTCCAGGATAAAGCCCCTCGAAGAGCTTATGTTAGGAGGAATTTGAATGAGAATGTGGAACGAGAAGCTCCTCAAGTTTTGGCTGATCCTTTGGTTGAACAAGTGACCAATATGGAGTTTCGAGCTGCTGTTCAAGTTTAGCCCAAGCCATGACGGCTCAAGCCAATAGAGAGGTTGTTGTCCCCGTTAACCTAAATATAGGTACAATGACAACAAGAGTAAGGGACTTCACTAGGATAAATCCCCTATTGTTTCATGGTTCTAGGGTTGAGGAATATCCTTAAAAGTTCATTGATGAGGTATACAAGGTGTTGATGATCATGGGAGTGACACCGATGGAAAAGAAAGAATTTTCCGCTTTTCAGCTTAGGGGTGTTGCTCAAATTTAGTTCAACTAATGGAAGGAAGAGAGGGTGGTTGATGTGGGCCCTCTTTTTTGGGAAAATTTTAAGGTTACTTTCCTTGATAGGTTCTTTCCCCTTGAGATGACGAAGGTAAATGTACTTGAATTCATCAACCTTCGTCAAGGAAATATGAGTGTGAAGAAGTATGCCTTGAAGTTTAAGCAATCGTCTAGATATGCTCCTGCTATGATTGTCGATCCTAGGGCAAGGATGTACAAGCTTGTTTCAGGAGTGTCCAAGATGGTGGTTAAATAATGTCGTACCACTATGTTCAGCAATAAAATGGGCATATCTTGTCTAATGGTTCATGCTCAACAAATTGAAGAGAAGAAGATTAAGGAAAGGTCTAGGGAGGTAAAGAGGGCAACGACTAGTGATAGTGACTTTTCACATTCAAGGTCCAATTGACGTAGTCGTTCTAAGTTATGACAAAGGTTTTTCGGTCAAGGTTCCTTCACTGCTTGGACTCTTAAGTTCAACAATGAAAGGGTGTCTAACCCTAAGCCTCAAAGAGAAAATGGTGGTGGAAATGAATCTTCATTCCCCACATGCCAAAAGTGTGGCAAGAGTCATCAGGGAAAATTCTAGATAGGTACACATAATTGCTTTGTTTGTGGTAAAAGTGGTCATCACTTGACAGATTTCCCACTTAGAAATGACAAAGGAAAGGATAGTAGGCAAGTTCTGCCTAGTGGTTAGGGTCCAAGTGCTCCAAAGTAAAACTGGTTTTATGTACTTCAAACTCATCATGATCAAGAGGATTCCCCCGATGTTATTATCGGTATGTTGAAAGTTCTTCATCTTGATGTTTATGCTTTACTTGATCCCAATGCTACCTTGTCTTTAGAGACGCCCTATGTAGCTATGAGCTTTGATGTTTTTCCAGATGTATTGTTAGACCATTTTTCTGTCTCTACTCCTATTAGTGAATCTATTGTGGCTACGAGAGTCCATATAAATTGTCCCTTCTCCTTATCCCATAGAGTCACTCATGTTGATCTAGTAGAGCTTGATATGTTGGACTTTGATGTTACTCTTAGTATGGATTGACTACATTCATGTTATGCTTCTATTGATTGTGGAACCTGAGTGCTCAACTTCTAGTTTCCCAATGAGCCCGTCTTAGAGTGGAAAGAGGGAAATTTTATGCCTAAGGGTCAGTTTGTTTCTTGTGTTGAAGTAGAAAATTATCTCTAAGGGTTGCATATATCATCTTGTTTGGGTTAGGGATATGGATTCTGAAACCCTACTTTTGAGTTGGTCCCTATTGTAAATAAATTTTTGGAAGTGTTTTCCAATGATCTACCCGGTGTTCTTCCCAAAAGGGAAATAGACTTCGGTATTGACCTTCTCCCAGATACGCAACCTATCTTTATTCCTCCTTACCGCATGGCCCCGACAAAACTTAAGAAATTCAAAGATTTGTTGGATTAGGGTTTCATCCAACCAAATATCTCTCTATGGGGTGCTCAGTCTTGTTTGTTCATAAGAAGGATGGTTCCTTTCGTATGTGCATCGACTACCGAAAGTTGAACAAAGTCACCATTAAAAACAAGTACCCCCTTCCGAGGATTGATGATTTATTCAACCAACTCCACGAGTCAAGCTACTTTTGTAAGATCAATCTCCAGTAAGGTTATCACCAATTGAGGATAAAGAAAGATGACACCCCAAAGATGGTGTTTCAAACTCGATATGGTCATTACGAGTTCTTAGTAATGTCATTTGGGTTGACTAATGCTCCAGACGCATTTATGGACTTAATGAATAAGGTATTTTCTAAATACCTTGATATGTTCGTGATCATGTTTATTAATGACATTTTGATTTACACAAGGACTAAGGACGAGCATGTTGATCATTTGAGGATTGTGTTGCAAGTCCTAAAGGACTAACAATTCCATGCAAAGTTTAGTAAATGCAAATTTTGGTTAAGGTTCGAGGCTTTTCTCAGTCACATTGTCTCCGAAAAGGGTATTGAGGTAGATCCTAAGAAGACGAATGCGCTTAAGAGTTGGCATAAACCTTTATCCCCTTTAGATATTTGAAATTTCTTGGGGTTGGCTGGTTACAATAGAAGGTGTGTGGAATGATTTTCTTTGATTGCCTCTCCATTGATGGCATTGACCCAAAATAAAGTCAAGTTCTTATGGTCAGAAGCTAGTGAGAAGAGTTTTCAGGAGTTGAAAGCTAGACTGACCTCCGCTCCGATCTTGACATTACCACAAGGATTTAATGGGTTTTTTTTTATTATGATGCTTCAAGAAGTGGGTTAGGATGTGTCCTTGTGGAAAATTGGAAAGTCATTGTTTATGCTTCAAGGCAACTTAAGAATCATGAAAAGAACTACCCTATCCATGATTTGGAACTAGCGGCGGTTGTTTTTGCCCTAAAGATTTGGCGGCATTACTTATATGGTATTCATGTTGATATCTTTACCGACTACAATATTTTGTAATATATGTTCAAGCAAAAAAGATTTAAATATTTGCCAAACATAAATGGATAGAACTCTTGAAGGATTATGACATGCGTGTTCTCTATCATCCTGGTAAATGAAATGTGGTGGCAGATGCTCTTAGTAGACTATCTATGGGAAGTGTTGCTCACATTGAGAAAGATAAGAGGGAGTTGGCTCGTGATGTTCATATATTGGCTTGATTGGGTGTTCAATTGGTTGATTCTAATGACGGTGGTAAAATTCTACATAATGGTTTAGAATCGTCATTTGTATCGGATATAAAGGCTAAGCAAGGTCTTGACCCAATTTTGGTTGAGTTTAATGAAGTTGTGCTTAGAAAGTCCATTGAGGCTTTATCCCAAAGGAAAGATGGTGTACTTCAATATCAAGGTCGTTTGTCTTTTCCCAATGTTGATGACTTGAGAGATAAAATCTTATCAGAATCTCATAGTTCTCAATAATCCATTCACTCGGGAGCCACCAAGATGTACCGTGACTTGCGGGAGGTCTAATGGTGGAATGGGATGAAGAAGGATATTGCATAATTATGGCTAAGTGTCTTAATTGTCAACAAATGAAAGTTGAACATCAAAAGCTGGGAGGATTGTCCCAAGATATTGGTATTCCTACCTGAAAGTGAGAGGATCTAAATATGGATTTATTGTTAGTTTACCTCGTATCCAGTGACAATGATTTGATTTGGGTTATAATAGATCATATGATGAAGACAGCCCATTTCCTTCCTGTCAAGTTTTCTCATTCGGTGGAAGACTATGTTAAGTTGTATCTAAGAAATATGTTTAGGTTGCATGGTGTGCCCCTGTCCATTATCTTCGATCATGGTACCTATTTCACTTCTCAGTTTTGGAAATCTATCCAAAAAGATTTTGGAACTCGTGTTAAACTTAGTATGACATTTCATCATCAAACCGATGGGCAGGTGGAGCATACTATCCAAACTTTGGAAGATATGTTAAGAGATTTTGTGATTGACTTCAATGGTAATTGGGATGATCATTTTTCTTTGATTGAGTTTGCTTACAATAATAGTTATAATTCAAGCATTGATATAACTCCATTTGAGGATCTTTATGGTAGAAGGTGTAGATGTTCTATAGGTTGGTTTGAAGTAGATAAGGTTGCATTGATAGGTCCTAAATTGTTACATGAGGATATGGATAAAGTTTAGCTTATTAGAGAAAGGTTGAAAATGGCTCAAAGTCGATAAAATTCCTATGTTGATGTTAAAATCTTGAGTTTGATTTAGATGATTGGGTCTATTTTAAAACTTCACACATGAAGGGTGTGATGAGATTTGGGAAGAAATGGAAGCTTAGACCCTGTTATGTACGCCCATATCAGATTTTGAGGTGTATTGATAAAGTTGCTTATGAACTTGATTTCCCAAATGACTTTTCATCGGTGCATCCAGTTTTCCATATATCCTTGTTGAAGAAGTGTGTTGGTGATCCGACAACCATTGTACCATTGAAGAGTCTTGGTATAAAAGAGAGTCTTTCTTATGAAGAGATTACGGTTGAGATTTTGGACCGACAAGTCAAGAAGTTGAGAAATAAGGTTGTCGCATCCGTGAAACTGTTGTGGAGGAATCAAAGGGTTGAGGGTGCTACTTGGGAGGCTGAGGCCGATATGATGTCTCGTTATACCCATCTCTTTCCCTTTGATCCTACTCTAAGTAGGGGTATTTAGTTATTGTGGTTTATTATTTTTGGTCTCATGTGTCTTAGTTGTTCTCATATTTCTTATTCCATGCATACTCATGAAAACTTGATTATTATTTTATTTATTTTTGAGAAAATGAGTTAACTTGATTGATTTCTCCATGATTATGTGCATTTGAGTATGGTTTGCATGTATGCCTTATGCAATGATGTTTTGAATAAGTTTAAGCTTGGAGTTAATGTTCCTCCTTGATATTGTGAATTTTGAGTTAGTTGAATTCATGTTGGGTTATTATATCTTTTTTACTACCCTCCTTATGATGTCTTCAGTTCCATTCAAGTTTAACACCTTGGATTTGAAAAAGAAGGAAAATTAAAAAAAATCAGACTGCAGGCTATGTCTACGGTTCCAATCTATGGGCTGTAGATGGGAATTGTAGGAAGGGGGGAAATAATTTTCTAAAAATCATTCCTCGTACCCTTTTTACAATTTACCAGGATAGTCTGTCATTCCTTGTACGAGTTGTAGATAGGTCTCGTAGGGGAGTCCCAGACTTAGTAAATTTTTAGGGTCAAAGTTGGTTTCTACGGTTGGTATCTACGGACTGTAGGAAGACCTACGAGCCGTAGATAGACTCCATCAAAAAGTTGGTCAAACTTTATGTTTCTGAACTTTTTTATGGTTGATCAGTAGGTTGACCGTAGATCCAAACCGTAGAAAAGCTCTGGCAGTTATTTTAAAGAGTTTTTGGGTCTTTTCCCTAATCATTTTAAACCAAAACGATGTCGTTTTGCCTTATACCCTAAGTCCTATATAAAGGTTTTAAACCCCAAATCACACAATTCTAATTCATTCTGGTCCTCTCAAATTCTCTCAATGCTAAGGAAGAAGATGAAGAGCTAGGGTTCCATTCAAGTTTTCAATCCTCCATTCTTCTTGGGCTTTTGACATTAAGGTATGCAGGTATTCACCATGGAGTCCTTTCCTTCATGGGGTCCCCAAAGGTCTCCAAATTCTCATTTCAATTTCAATTGATTCAAGTTAGGATTTTAATTCAATCTCATGGGTTTTATTCAATTGTGATTGATTATTGTTAATTAAGTCTTATAATGCATGATTCAATGTTAATACAGTACATTTAGTTGAAATTATGTACACCCATGCCTAAACTATGATTTTCCAATTATGAAGCTATGATGAACTCAATAACCTTTGAATTATGAAATTGATGAAGATATGCATGCTTTTATGAAGTTACTATAAATTATTTAAGGATGCTTTGAAAGGAAAATATCAATGCTATCGCAAAAGATTTTCTCACATGTTATTGTAACGACCCGTTAAATCGTTCTGAGTTCTAGGATTGTTTAAATCTTCTCGTAAATTATAAATGGAAACTTTAGACTATTCGATTAACTACGGTTATGTGATTGATGTATTGTTTTTAAATAATTAATTTATTGATAATTAATGGGCCAAATCTAAATTTCTTTCAATATCGTATACTAGGCCCATGTATTAAAATAGGTTAAGTGAGGTTTGATTATTTTTGAGTCATAACTAAAGAAGGAGAAAAAACATTGCGGGTGATGAAGGAAATTTTCATTATTTCCGCGAGGACAGAGAGATTACCAAAACCCTAACTGATTCTTTCTTTACTATTCGTATATTAGGTGTTATGAAGCATTAATATTATTATTATTATTATTATTATTATTATTATTATTATTATTATTATTATTATTATTATTATTATTATTATTATTATTATTATTATATTATTATTATTATTATTATTATTATTATTATTATATTATTATTATTATTATTATTATTATTATTATATTATTATTATTATTATTATTATTATTATTATTATTATTATTATTATTATTATTATTATTATTATTATTATTATTATTATTATTATTATTATTATTATTGGAAAAGTGAAGTTGATGTGGTGAATGTTCACATGGGAGTGGAAAATTGAAGTGGATATGGTGAATGTTCACATGGGTCTTTGAAATTGTGTGCATTCCTTTTAGTGGTAGATTATCATATAAATGGGTTTAGAATTTAAAGGGTAGGATTGCTATGAGTGGAAAATTGAAGTGGATGTGGTGAATGTTCACATGGAAGTGGAAAATTGAAGTGGATATGGTGAATGTTCACATGGGTCCTTGAAATTGTGTGCATTCCTTTTAGTGGTAGATTATCATATAAATGGGTTTAGAATTTAAAGGGTAGGATTGTTGGTAGTTTGATGAGTCTTAATTCCACTAAGTAGTGCAATGTGGTACACTGAGTGTAAACTGCGTATTATTTGTACATGATCAGGCAGATATTTAGTTAGTTAGTGAGCTATAAAAGTTAGTTACAACACTTATTATAAGTAGATTACATTGATAAGATATTTCCAATTTATTCATTGATCATCATAAGTATTGGGTAACTGCTCTCTCAATGGAGACTTTTTCTTCTCTTTCTCAATAAACTTTCTCCTTCAATTTCTTCTTCTGTAACTTGATTGATATGATTTTAATGGAGATCAAATGCAATAGTTGTATCTAGATAAAGTTTTCATAGTATCAGAGCAAGGACTTTAATTAGTAATTGACTAGATTTAGGGGTTTTCTCGCATATTGAAGAAAATCGAGAAATCTAACTTTCCGTAGATCAATGGTGAACACAAAAGCTAAAGTTGTGGTTTTGAAATCACCATTCTCAAGGTTGAAGGTCACAGATCACAATCATCCACTTTATTTGTCATCTGGAGATGTTCGAGGAGCTGTACAGATTGGTATTCAACTTGTAGGTACATGAATTAGTTCATTGTGGAGCAGAGCTATGAGATTGGCATTGTTGACTCGTAAAAAGCTCAGATTTATCTATGCTTTAGTGGTATTGTGGATAACTGGCAATGCTGGTAAATCCATACTTAATGGAATTTTGTTTAAGTTTGATGCATGTTTGATCTCGAAGGATTTTAAAGAGAAATTTCATGAAATTTACAGGTCAAGAATTTTTCAATTGCATAAGGAAATAGTTACTTTAACACAGGGAGTGATGTTTGTTTGTCCCTACATATTTCTCTAAATTGAAAGATCTATGGGATGAATATGATACTATTGTTGGTCCTCCATTTTGTAACTTTGAGAAATTAAAGACCTGCGTAGGCCAGCAGGACAGAGGTTGTTGCAATTCCTTATGGGATTGAATTATGGATATTGCCAGCCTAGAAGTCAAATTCTGATGATAATCCCCACTCTAACATTCAACCAAGTGTATGATATGATTGTACAAGATAAAAGTCAAAAACACATTGCAAGTGGTAGTCATGGTGGAGGTGATATCCTAGAAACTACAACACTATTCACAGCTCAGAGAAGAGGTGGTGGTGGATATAGGCCACCTCAAGGACATATAAGAGGGTACAATGCAGTGTTTTGTGAATTCTATAACATGAAGGGCCATTCTAGAGAATAATGCTTCAAGTTTTTGACATGTGGTTACTGCAATATGAAGGGTCACATCAAAGATAAATGCTACAAGTTGATAGGATACCCTGCAGACTTCAAAGGCAAGAATAAAGCATTGTTGGTTCCAGGAGGAATGGGTCAACTTCCACCTGCTCCACATGGGAAACAGTCGCACCAACACTATCAGGCCTCTTCACATCAAAACTACACAGGTATTCAACAACAATAATCATTTTTTACACTTGAACAATACAACCATCTCATTGGAATACGAAACTACTATAGGTGAGCCTAGTGCTATATGGCTGGTAATACCCTTATTTTACATACAATATTAGATAAAACTAAGTGGATAATCGATACATGTGCAACTAATCATATGATTGATACTCACAATTTATTAAAACATGGTTCATCAGTAGGAATTACTAGAACAATTTAGCTTTTCAATGGTGATTCAGTTGCAGTATCACAAGTAGGGGAATATCAGCTAACAAGAGGTGCTTTAACTAAAAATGTGTTGTGTATTACAGAGTTTAAGTTCAACCTATTGTCAGTTTCCAAGATAACTAGAGAACTAAACTGTTATGCACTATTTTTTCCTGAATTTTGTTTATTTCAGGATCTCCTCACTAGGAAGGTGAGTGAGATTGGTCAAGAGTAAGATGGATTATATGTACTTAATTCACATAGAGGTGGTGATACAGAAGTTACATAGTCTATGACAGTGAGGGAAACACCTGATATTAAGCTTTGGCATCAAAGGATAGGGCGTGTGTAATTGCCTGTTCTAAAGAAAATAACTAGTATTAGTAGTAGTTGTGATTCAACTTTAAATCAATGTAATATATGCCCTATGGCAAGGCATATATGACTACTATTTCCAATTAGTGCAAGTAGAGTATCATGTTCTTTTTATTTGTTACACATGGATGTTTAGTGTCCCTATACAACACTTATGATGGAATGAAATTTTTTCTTACCTTGGTTAATGATCACACAAGGTGGACTCGGATTTACTTAATGCATTTGAAATTTGATGTCATTACTATATTGAAAGAGTTTATTTTAATGGTATCAACTTGGTTTGGAAAAAGGATTAAGACACTAAGACAGACAATGGATCTGAGTTTTTCAATCATAATTGTGACACATTGTTTAAGAACTTTGTGATTGTTCATCAAAGTTCCTGCCCCTACACACCACAACAAAATGGTGTGGTGGATAGGTGACATAGACACATTTTAGAGACTGTAAGAGCAATTAGATTCCAAGGTCATTTGCCAATAATAATTTAGGGACACTATTTTAAGTCTGTTGTACACATCATTAACAGGGTTCCTTATGTTGTATTGGATCATAAGTCACCCTATGAGATGATGTATGGGAAGAAGCCCTTATTGGATTATTTGAGAGTGATAGGCTGCTTATGCGATGCCACAATGTTTCCTAAAGGAGATAAATTTTTCCCTAGATCTTTGAAAACAATCCTGGTAGGATATGCAGTTACACAAAAAGGATACAAGTTGTATAATCCGTTAAAAAGGAGAATCCTAATTAGTAGAGATGTAGTATTTCATGAAAAGATTTTTCCTTTTCAGTCACCTATTCCTAATAAGGAGTTCATGCCTCCTTCTATTGACATGTTTTTATTGTAGAAAGAACAAACAGCTGATCAGGAGGCCAAGCATGATCTTGTTACAGTAGAAGTACTTGTTCCTACTGCCTATCCTTTTAAGATAGTTGAAGATCTTCATACTTCACCACCTAGTGTTCAGACAATGTCTAACCCTGAGGATATTAAACCTTTTCTACCAGTTCCAGTTGAGACATCAAGAAGATCTGGAAGATCAGCAAGACCACATTTATGGCTGAAAGATTTTGTCTAACCTCTGAAGCATAAAAATGCTGCTAATTCTTGTATGTATCCTCTATCAGATGTTATCAGCTATGAACACCTTTCTAAGAGGTATCGAAGTTACCATAGTCAGTTTTCAGTTGAAGTTGAGCCTGAAACATATTATAAGGCAGCTAAACATCCTAGATTGCTAGAAGCAATGCAGTTGGAAATTAATGCCTTGGAAGATAATAAGACATGGGTTGTGGTGACCTTGTTTCCTAGGAAGAGCTATAGGTTGTAGATAGGTCTATAAAATCAAGTATCAAGCTTCTGGATAAGTGGAGAGATTTAAATCTAGGCTTGTTGCTAAAGGCTATAACCAGAAGGAAGGGTTAGACTACCAAGAGACATTCTCACTTGTGGTGAAAATGGTCATAGTAAGGTATGTCATAGCATTAGATGATGCAAGAGGCCAGATAATATATCAAATGGATATGTACAATGCTTTCTTTCAAGGTGATCTACATGAAGAAGTGGACTTGACACTCCCATAGGGTTCTGACAAACATGCAAATTCTACCAAAGTGTGTAAGTTGCTTAAGTCACTCTATGAACCTAAGCAAGTTTCTAGACAATGGAACATTAAGTTGTCATCTGCTCTTGTGGATTTTGGATTTTCTCAGAGTCACTTAGACTATTCCCTATTTACTAAAAGGATTGGGACCAATATGGTGATTGTGTTGGTGTATGTGGATCACTTGTTTATCACATGGACTGATATTCAATTTATTCAAGAGAATAAATTTGTTCTTCAAACTAGATTCAAGATAAAGTATCTAGGGGAGCTTGTATATTTTCTTAGAATAGAATTTGCCAGGAACAAAGTTGGTATTGTGATGTATCAGAGAAAGTACTCATTGGAACTCATTTTAGATTTAGGGTTGTCTGGTTCACAACCTTATGGATATCCTATTGAACTTAATCATAAACTCACATCAGTGGAATTGATGAGCATGTTGGATCAAGTAGTGGAAATTGATGAGCATGTTGGATCAAGTAATGATTTGCTTCTTAAAGATTCATGCGAATACAAGAGGTTGATTGGAAGGTTGTTGTATTTGACAGTTATAAGACCAGATATTTCCTTTCAGTGAAAAGTCTTAGCCAATTTATGCATTAGCCAAAGCAATCCCACATGCAAGCAGCTACAAGAGTAGTCAAATATGTCAAACAGTCTCCTGGTCTTAGGATTTTTCTTTCAGCCTCAGCATCTCCAAAATTACAGGCTTTTTTGTGATGTTGATTGGGCCTCATGCCCTAATACTAGAAGGTAAGTTACTAGTTATTTGGTAAAGTTTGGTGACTCTCTTATATCTTGGAAAGCCAAGAAACAACCTACCATCTCCAGAAGCTCAGCAAAAGCAGAGTACAGAAGCATTGCTTCCACAGTGGCAGAGATTATTTGGATTGTTGGATTGTTTACTGAACTAGCATTAATCTAGCACTTCCTTTCCATGTGCATTGTGATATCAAGTCATCTATACAAATTCTAGTTAACCATTTATTTCATGAACACACGAAGCACATTGACATAGACTGTCATTTCATCTGTGAAAGATCTTGCAAGGTCTTATGGAGACTGTTTTTTTTGTCTACTACTGAACAGCATGCTGATATTTTGACTAAGGGTCTTACCATAATTCAACATTCTTACTTAGTGTCCAAGCTAGGGATGATGAATTTGTTTATAGCCCCTAACTTGCGGGGGGTATTAAAGAATTATCTAAATGTGTTGAAATGCCTTAATTCCACTAAGCAAAGCAATGTGGTACACTAAGTGTAAACTGCTTATTATTTGTACATGGTCCATTAGATATTTAGTTAGTTAGTGAGCTGTCAGAGTTAGTTATAACACTTAGTATAAGTAGATTACATTGATCAGATATTTCCAATTAATTCATTGATCATCAGATGTATTGTGAAACTTCTCTATCAATCGAGCCTTCTTCTTCTCTTTCTCAAGAAACTTTCTCCTTCAATTTCTTCTTCTGTAACTTAATTGATGTGATTTCAATGGAGATCAAATGCAATAGTTGTATCTAGATAAAGTTATCAAAAATTGAAGGGAATATGGTGAATATTCACATGGGTCCTTGAAATTGTGTGTATTCATTTTGGTGGTAAATTATCATATAAATGAGTTTAAAATTTAAAGGGTAGGATTGCTAGCAGTTTGGTTCAAATTTAAAAGGATAAGCATCATTGTCAATTTGGTTCATGGTTGTCACCACTGGTTTTCGTAACCAGTGGCTTCAAATTTAAATATTATTATTTTGTTATCAGATTATGATTTATATTTTGATGTATTGAGATATTTAATTAAATATTAAGTGTATTATATTATATAAATACAATTAAATTTATGATATTTTAAGGAATTGAGACTTAACCCTAAGCTTAAAATTTAGAAATATGAGACTTGACATATTCATTGACATCAAAATTAGGAACCTAATTATATATTCGTGCTCTACGATTTATGGGTGATATAGTTTTCCTAAAATTTCAATTTATCCTTATGAGCCAAGATTCATTTTTTGGGGTTCGGGAGGGTGGTATAGAAATATAGGTGTCTATAAACTCGTTTACATATGAATAATGCATAGTAATAGATGGTGAACGTTTTGAAGCTTTACGTAAGGGAAAGGCAAAATCTTAAGGATTTGTGGCACATGTTTGACATGCGATGTATGTTAAGACTTTCAGACTTCGTTAAAGGACACTTTTATAATTTAAGATAAAAATAGAATAGACAATGGGTAAGGGAGAAAGATAAGGGTCTCGTACCAATGGTGTTACGGGCATTGATAGGAGTACCGATATTATAAAGGGAAAGTTTATTACTATAGAATGACAAATTCTAATCTGAGAATGCCAAAGTATATGGGCATTAGCTGATGTATTATTGACTTGATTTCTTTTGTGTGATTGTGTTCTTTATTGAACCTGTATATTTGTGATAGTTGAGGTGATTATATTCATATCGATATTTGATTGATTTAGATGAATCATTATCCTTTTTTATTGAAAGTACATTGCACACATGCATTGACATTAGATTGAGTATAAGTTGGGCATGTGGATATCCTCCGTAGTAGGGATTGTGAGATGTTATGATTATAATATGGGCAAGTGTAGATCGTCTGTGCTGGAGATAGTTTGATTTTATGATAGTGTGTTGAGATCGTCCACACAGACACATGAAGATCATTTGTGTCTATATATGGACCCTGTGAGTCCCCCATGGTCATGAACTCTCGATGTATTTTCAATAAGTATCATGTTTATACGGTTGAGATAGTACTTGGAATTTGAGGCATATCATTTTATTGTGTTGCATTGCATTGCATCTCATTACATACTTCATTCTTGTTTGATTATGTGTTTCATTGGTGTTGGACATTACATGACATTTATTATCCCTATTGATGAATCTTGACTGATAAGTGTAATGTAAATTTGTAAAATTAAAGGATGCTTTTCTTATATACTCATGTCACTACCTCTTTGTTGTCGGTCTATGAGACATAATAGGTACACGTGGTGTCATAGTCATACTACACTTGCTGCACTCTTTTGTTATTGGATTTTGAAATTAAGTACATTTCGTGGATCTTTCAGAGTTGCGCTTAAGTTATCTTGGAGTAGTGGTGAGCTGCTTGGTTTTTTCGTGGCCCACACCCCCTCTATGTATTTAGTTATTATTTTATTTTATTATTTAGACAGGACATTTCTTACATCTAAGTTTGTCATTTAGTTCCAGACTTGCATATGAGTTTAGAAGGTCATGTACTTATGACACTAAATCTTAGGATGGTATTTCAGATTTTCCGCATTTTATTTAAAAGACTTAGTATTTAACATATTTTCTTGGTACTTATTTTTCCATATTTTAAGTTGAATTGGGTAACTTATTGGGTTTGTTACCTATCGATTAGGAACATAGGTGTCATCACGACTTGTATTTTGGGTAGTGACAACTTGGTATCAGAACCCAAGGTTCATCGGTCTCACGAGTATAAGAGTTGAGTCTAGTAGATTATTGTGGATCGGTGCAGAGACATCTGTTACTTCTCTTCGAGAGGCTATAGGACTTTTGGAAACTTCTATTCTTTATACATTATCTTGCATATGTTTTAATGCCAAAATTTTGTTCCATTCTCTCACTAATGGTGAGGAAACATTCTCAAATTTAACCCAAGTAAAATGGGATGACATTGTGTGGTTTGGTATGGATTCTAGGTGGTTAGCAAAATAACTTTGTAATGATCTTTTCGATTCTAAAGAATGAATTGACGAGGTTAGAAATAGTAAGAAAGGTTTTCTCGAGGTGTAATTTAGACGAGGACACTTGAACTTCATTTGAATTTATTAGGACAATTTTTATTACCCATATTTATGATAAGTGAATAATTCAGTAATGAAATGGTATAATGTTGATGTCTCTAAGAGAAGTGTAAGATTAACAAGATCAATTGATCAAATATGAGGATAGTGATTATGGTAAGTCTATGAGGAGAAGTTGAGGAAGGAAATAGACATAAAATGTGATCACTTCTAATGAAAGAGGGTATGACTTGTTATGAGATGCGTATGACAAATTTCCTTTTTTCCTTTGGAGTGGAGGTATATGGAACATAATCTGAATAGTTCAAGTTGGATTGCACTATGGTCATGTTGATATTCATTTGATAGAAGTCACAATGTGAGTTAAGTCTAATATATTAAGAGATTATAAAGGCTAAATTGAGTATCAGTCAACAAGGACATTTAAATGGAGGGTTAATAATAAATAGTGATAAATTCATATTGTGAGGAGCCTTCAGATATTGAATTGAGGATCAGTAATATTGATTGGAAGTAAGAGGGGACAAAGATTCTTTAGTTAAATGATTTTGGAAGAGATACTTGTATGAAGCTATATGAGGACATCTATAGAGACATTGCAAAGCAATTATAAATCACTATATAGCTCATACACCAATACAACGGTGATTGGAATATTACAGTAGTAAATAACTAATTGTATTGGGGTAACTAAGGTCATTCAAGGTATCATTCAATAAGCTCTAGATTAAGTACAATTTTGTCTCAAGTATGGATCTACTTCATTTTACGTAAGTATGTACCTTATTTTGGATTTGAACATTCTTTGTGACTCTTCTCCTATGTAAGTACATATTCCTACACCTCTAGATAGTTCTTAGTGGTAGATCAATTACATCGATCTTATGTTGTTGACTTGGTAGTACATGACGCGTTGACATGCTTAGTTCTTTTGAATATGGATTTAATTTCTCCCTGTCATCTATTTTCAAACTATGAAGCTAAAACAATAACATAAGATATATAAATTATTCCTAAACTAAAGTGGCATGAAAGTCTCAGTACTTATCCAAGAAAGATATTTTCATTTGTGAAGTAACGCATGGTGAGAAAAAAAAAAGAGAAGTGATGTCTCTCCTATTTGACTTATGTTAAACATAATAGTATAAATATATCTCTTTGAGAATCAATTCTAGTGGTAAAAGAGTTCTTGAAAGTGTTTTCACCTGGTCGTGCTATCGAATTTAGTATTGGCTTAAAGTAGGACACTAAGCTTATTTCTAGCATTTTTATTGGAATATTCCCGTGGAACTAAAAGAACAGTAACAAGACTTGTAGAGTAAGAAATTTATTAGATCAATTATATCTTCAAGGGTGTTTCTATCATACCTGGATTTCTTTCTTCTTATCTTTATCAATGATACATTGGTATACTCCCGTAGTAGAGAGGATCACGAGCATCATTTGAGGATTGTTCTTTAAAATCTAAAAATGATTAAGCTTTATGTAATTTTTTAAAGTGTGAGTTTTGATTAGTTTGATGGCATATTTTGATCATTAGTGTTCAAGAAAGGTATAATGGTGGATCCCAAGGAGATTGTGGTAGTTCATAATTGGGACAAACGTGTTTCCATTACCGAGAGATAGAGTTTCTTAGGTCTTGTAGATTATTATTGAGGATTTGTGGAGGGGTTCTCATCTAGTGCATCTGTAATGACTAGTTTGATCCAAAATAATGTGATTTCTTAGTGATCTGATGAGTGTAAGTTGAGTTTTTAAAAGCTCAAGGTTTTATTGACTATAACTTTGATTTTGACTCTACTCATGGAGGGATATGGCTTTATTGTATATTGTGATACTTCTCAGATTTTTCTTGGTTGTGTATTGATGTAAAAGGGTAAGGTGGTAGTTTTTGTTAGAGGTAGTTGGAGGTTCATGAGAAGAACTATATTAACCATAACTTAGAGTTCGGAGTTATAGTATTTGCACAAAAAAATTAAAGGAATTATTTTTTTTTGTGTGCATTGTGAGGTGTTCAAAGATCATCATGGTCTCCAATATATATTCAATCATAGAAATATCAATTTGAGACAGTTGAGGTGGTTAGAGTTGCTCAAGAACGATGTGGTTACTATCCTTTATCGTAAGGGCAACAAGTGATAGCAGATGCCTTGAGTCGAAATGTGGTATGCATTGTCTAGGTTTGTTACAGGTGAGAGAGCATATTTTGACTATGATTGACCCATCCTTATCCAATAACTTTATGAGACTTGATATTTTAAAACTTTATAGGGTGTTGGCTTACATAGAGGAGAGGTCATCCTTATTGGAGCATATTCTAACTCGATAGTTTGATGATGAAAATTTGTTTGAGATTTTGGAAAAGGTGTTACAAGGAGAAGCCAAGGAAGCGATTTTGGATGATGAGGGAATTTTGAGGATAAATGATCACATGTGTATTTCTCGAGCATGTGATTTGATCATGCTATCATGGAAGAGGCCCATAATTTGAGGTATTTTATTCTTTGGATACTAAGATTTATTGAGATTTGAAGCAACATTACTGATGGTGTTGTACAAAGATGGACATAGTCTATTTTGTATCTTGAGGTTTAATTTATCGTCAAATGAAGTATAAACACCAAAACCTTGGAGGTGTTGCTCAAGGTATGTCCATACTTGAGTGAAAGTGAGAGTTTATTGCTATGGACTTTGTGGTAGGTTTGCCACATACTTTGGGTAAGTTTGATGATATATGGATCATCTTAGAGCGATTAAACAAGTCTTCACATTTCATACCAGTTCAAACTACTTACCATTTGGAGAAGTTAGTTAGGATCTTCATTCGGGAGATAGTTCGCTTGCATGGGTTCTAAGTTCTATCATTTCAGATCGTGGCACCCAATCTGCATTTTATTTCTAGTGGTCTATGCAGAAGAAGTTGGATACTTGGGTGGATTTTAGTACCAAATTTTTTTCTTGCCGGAGTTTGCATACAATAAGAGTTATCATTTTCGAGCATTGAGATGTCACCATTCAAGGCTTTGTATGGTAGAAAATATTGATATTCATTGGTTAGTTTGATGCATTTGAGGTTAGGTTGGGGGTACAAATCTATCGAGAGAGTCCTTGGATAGGGTCAAGTTTATTCAGGATAGGTTTCTCATGGCTCAGAGTAGGAAAATGTGTTAAGTAGATTGGAAGATTAGTTATTTGAATTTCATGGTTGGAGAGCAGGTTCTACTAGAGGATTCAACCATGAAGGGTGTGATAAGATTTTGAAAGAAGCGTAAGTTGAGTCTGAGGTATAATTGTCCTTTTTCAAGATTGTTTATTGTATTGGTTAGGTAACTTACAAATTGGATTTTCCTCTTGGTTTGTCGTATGTTCATCATATATTTCATATTTCAATATTAAAGTAGTATCATTAGGATGGTGTTTGTGTGAGTCAATGAGATTCAATGTCACTCAATAAGAATTTGACTTTTGAGAAGGAGCGGGTAACCATCTTGAATAGGCAGGTTCGAAAGTTGACGTTGAAAGAAATTTCTTTAGTAAAGGTTTAGAGAAAATATTACCCGATTGAAGAAACTACTTGACAGACTGAGTCATACATGCATAAGAGATATCCTAGTGGTTTGTAAGGAATCAAGAACATTCTATTATTTTTATCGTTCAAGGACGAACATTTATTTTAGTGGTCGATGATGTAATGACCCGTTAATTCGTTTTGAGTTCTAGGACTGTTTTAACTCTTCTCGCAAATTTTAGATGGAAATTTCAGACTATTTGATTAACTACAGTTGTTTAATTGATGTATAACTTTTAAATAATTAATTTTATTTGATTAATTTTTAAATAATTAATTTATTTGATAACTAATGGGCCAAATCTAAATTTCTTTTAATATCGTATACTACTTGGCTCATGTAATAAAAAAAGTTAATTGGAGGTTTTATTATTTTTGAGTCATAACTAAAGAAGAAAAAAATATTACAGTCGATGAAGGAAATTTTCACTGTTTCTGCGAGGACTTAGAGATTACTAGTTATTTCAGGTAAAAACCTAACTAATTCTTTCTTTACTATTTGTATATTAGTTATTAAGAAGCATGCATATTATTGTTATTATTATTATTATTATTATGATGATGATGATGATGGTGAATGTTCACGTAGGTCCTTGAAATTGTGTGTCATCTTTTTAGTGGTAAAGTATCATATAAATGGGTTTAGAGTTTAAAGGGAAGGGTTGCTGGCAGTTTCGTTCAAATTTATAGGGGTAAGGATCGCTGGTAGTTTGGTTCATGGTTGTCGCCATTGGTTTCGTAACCAGCTTCAAATTTAAATATTATTATTTTCTTGCCACATTATAATTTAAGTTTTGATATATTGAGATATATAATTAAATATTAAGTGTATTGTATTATATAAATATAAATAAATTTATGATATTTTAAGGAATTGAGACTTAACCCTATGCTTAAAATTTATAAAAATGAGACTGGACATATTAATTGGCATCAAAATTAGGAACTTAATTATAGATTTGTGCTCTATGATTTATGGGTGATATAGTCTAACTAAAATTTCAATTTATCCTTATGAGCCTAGATTCAATTTTTTGGGTTTGTGTCACACCCCAAGCCTACACCCTGGGCGGGACTGGCACTCGAGAACCATTGCTAGCCCCAAGCGAACCCTGGTCTGGCTTATTTACTCAGCGAAAGACTTAACTCAACATATTTTACCTTTAAAAGTAATCTGAAACTCAAAGATAATTAAGAATTTAATAAAATAACATTCACTGGCCAAAGTGGCAACTCAAGTCTCAACATAATAGAATGAAAATGAGAAGACAAGAACTAAAATCTGACTGTCTATGAAGCCACTAACCACTGAGATGGACGTCGGGACAAGAGCCACGACATCCTAATGAACTAAACATAATGAAATAAATAAAAGGGATCCTCCGAAAGCAAGGAGGCTCACCAACAACTCTGAAGCTCAACTATAATCAACGATGCATTGAATGTTGATCCTGGTTACCTATATCTGCATCATAAAAAGATGCAGGCCAAATGTACTGATATGTTGATCCTGGTTACCTGTATTTGCATCATAAAAAGATGTAGGCCAAATGGCATCAATATATTGAATACACGAGCATGCGAGGGAAATACTAAAACAAGACATAAGCATGAAAGGAACTAGAAGAACAAACCTGGTCTCAACTAAACTGAACACATTTCAATATAAAACAGTATAAATAAGTGCATTATAACTAAAAGCTTTAAAACATGGATATCAACTTTGTGTATTTAGAAATACAATAGTAAATTTATACGTATGCAAAGATACAATATAAACTCTGGATGTATATGAAAATACAAGTAACTTTGTGTATATAATAATACAAAATACTTCTGTGGGAATTTCTTTAATCGAAAATCAACACGTAAGAGCTATTGTGATGATACAGCGTTTTGCCTCACACTGTCAGGGTCGTCCTATACCTTGCCGAGGGTATAGAACCTGACTACTAAGTAGATCCAAAAGTCTATGCTAAAAAGCACTAAGGAATCATTTAAAAAGTATGACCCTTTTCAACTCATGATGGCTACATGGTTTATGGGGGCTAGGAGTTGTCTGAACTCTCCCTCATATTGGTGCTCAATACTACTCCTAAAATATAATACTAGCTCCTATGCTTAAAAACATAACTTCTTTCTGTGGTTTGAGATAATTCTCAAAACTTAGCTCAAAGGCAATCTTGGAAAACAAAGTTTCCTCTCTTGCTTAATTGTGCAAGCATTTACTCATTACTGAAAAACTAGCTCAAAGTCTCTTTTGGAAATCAAAGTTTCCTTTCTTATTTAAATATGAAAATAGTTTACTCTTTGGGAGTAAATAGTCCCCATATACTCTTTTGAAGAAATTAACTTCAATCTTTACTCTTTACTCAACTCAAAACTCAAGTCTTAAAACAAAGTTAAAACATTTGTAAAAGACTTTGGGAAAACTCTTATAAACTTCTTTTGACTTGACTCTTAACTTTCCTTGAATTGAAATATGGATTCAAGGCTCATGATCTCATGTTATGGATAATTTCATGTTGTTTAGATGTACCTTAGAGTGTATAAATCAACTACAAAACATAGCTACGTTTCAAGGGAACTAGTACAGAAAGAAGGAAGAAGTAAAAGACCTGGTGTCCCTGGAGCTCTGAGTGGCACGGGATGCCAGACCCAAAACTTCCGATACTGACTTGGGGCGCTCTAGCTAGCACGGCGCCCCAGAGGCCAAACTTCAGAGCACTTTGTGGGGTGCTCCTAGTGGTGCGGCACTTTTCCCAGATTTTGGACGAATTCTCCTGGTCGTTTTTCGACTCTAAACCCTCTAGATTCAATTGGATCTTTCCCCAAACACTTATATTCGACTACATAATCAAAGCATGCAAGATTCTACCAAAAACGAAATCTAATTTCATCAATCTAACTCAGGCACTTCTCGACAACTTCAACAGTCAAGATTCAAACGAAACTTTAATATTCATCAAGAACTCATAAACTCTTCTTTCAAGAACATAATTATGCTGAATCAAATCATGATGGGCACGTGGGTGAACTAACCCAACACTATTTGATCTCACATACCTCGTATTGATCACCCCTTGACGAAATCCACAAGCAATTCTTCAAATCTTGACGATTTCCTTGCTTCTCCTTCTCTTTTCTCCTCTTATTTTCTCTTCTCTTAAGACCCCAACTTATTTTCCAATAGCACAAATTGAATCCCATCAGTTGAGACCCGAACATAATTACCAAAAATGAAATTAAATAATTGGGTAGTGAAAAGACCACAATATCATTCTAAAATCCGATTTTGACTTTCCTTATCTAGATAGCCCAACTTGAAATGGCATATCTCACTCATACAAACTCAAAATTGTGCAAACTCGGCGGCCTTGGAAAGATAATTCAAAATATTTCCTAAGGTATCTTGTAGTACACCTAAATCATCCTTATCTAGAAGTTATGGTTGTTTGAATTTGACCCAAAACTCATACTTATCTTAATTTTGTCAAATTTCCAAATTTTTCATTCTTTCTAAAAATGACTCATTCTAATTCTAGCTCTTTCTAGTAGCGGGATGTTACAATATATCCCCCCTTAGGAACATTCGTCCTCGAATGAGATTACTCTTAGTAGGCTAAGGGTGTAACATATAACATTGAGCTCAAACACCCAATAAGAAAAAATGCAATTACAACATGCCAACTAAAAAAATTAAAATGCCAAGAAAAGGACTACTACCTTAATTTGGAACTTCTCCGAGTTCGAAGAGATGTGGGTATCGCTTCTTCATATCCTCCTTAGCTTCCCAAGTAGCTTCCTCAACAAACTGATTTCTCTATAGAACTTTGACTGATGCTACCTCTTTTGTTCTCAACTTGCGAACTTAACGATCTAGAATCTGAACAGAAATCTCCTCATAAGATAAGCTATCCTTGATACCAATATCTTCAGTAGGTATGATCAATGAATGATCGCCCATACACTTTTTTAGCATTGAGATGTGGAACATTAGATGAACTGATGTTAATTCTTGTGGTAGCTCTAACTCATAAGCTACAGTGACAATCCTTTTGGATATTCTATAAGGAACAATATATCAGGGACTTGGCTTCTCCTTCTTACCAAATCTCATAACAACCTTCATGGGTGAAACTTTCAAGTAAACCCAATCATCTACTTCAAACTCTAATTCCCTTCTCCTAACATTTGTATAGGATTTCTGATGACTCTGTGTTATTTTCAACCTCTCTTGAATAACCTTCACCTTCTCCATAGCTTGATAAACTAATTCTGGTCCTATCAACCCAGCTTCACCAACTTCAAACCATCCAATAGGAGATCTACATCTTCTCCCATAAAGAGCTTCATAAGGAGCCATTTGGATGCTAGAGTGGTAACTATTATTGTAAGCAAACTCGATGAGAGGTAGGTGATCATCCCAATTACCCTTGAAATCAATCACATAGGCCCTCAACATTTCTTTTAAAGTATGAATAGTGCTCTCTGCTTGACCAATGGTCACCTTTGAACCCAAGCCTTTTTTAAAAGATTTCCAGAATCGTGCACCTCTATCTAAAATAATCAAAACTGGAACACCATGAAGTTTAACTACCTCTTGAAGATACAAGTTGGCATAGTCCTCTGTTGAATGGGTAGTCTTTACCGGCAAAAAAGTGGGTTGATTTGGTCATTTGATCCACAATCACCCAAATAGAATCATGTTGCCTGCGAGACCTTGGTAAAACTGTGATGAAATCCATATTGATCATCTCTCACTTCCATTCTGGAAGTTCTATAGTATGAGCCATACCACCGGGCCTTTGTGGCTCTACTTTAACTTGTTGACAATTCAGGCATTTGGCAACGAACTCAATAATACCTTTCTTCATACTACACCACCAATAAAATACTCTCAAGTCACGATACATCTTTGTGGAATCCAAATGAATAGAATATCTGGAGATATGAGCTTCCTCCATGATCCTATCTTGGAGTTCATCCACCCTTTGTACACACAATCTATCTTGATATCTCAATACACCATCTCCTTCTTATTCAAAAGTCATTACTTTTTGCTTATGAGCATTTGCCTTCAAATCAAGAAAAATAGGATCTTGGTCTTGTTTTTCTTTCACCTCTGAAACTAATGATGATTCAGCCTCATTCATCACCACTACTCCTCCTTCTGTGGAATCCATTAGTCGAACTCCTAATCGTGCAAGTCTATGCATATCTTGTGCCAACACTTTCTTATCTTCCTCAAAATGGGTGGTACTACCCATCGATAATCTACACAAGGCATCAGCAATAACATTATCATTACCTGGGTGATAAAGTATACTCACGTCATAATCTTTAAGTAACTCTAACCACCTTCTCTGTCTAAGATTAAGCTCTTTCTGACTAAACGCATACTAAATATTCTTGTGATCAGTGAATACATCTACATGAACACCATACAAATAATGACGCCATATTTTCAAAGCAAAACTACGGAAGCCAACTCTAAGTCATGGGTTGGGTAGTTCTTCTCGTGAACTTTCAACTGTCTGGAGGCATACGCTATAACTTTGCCATTCTGCATTAACACAGAACCCAAACCAACTCTGTACGCATCACAATATATAGCAAAGACTTGTGTACCTTCTGGTAAGGTCAATACTGGGGCAGTAGTCAACCTCTTTTTCAATTCCTGAAAGTTTTTCTCACAAGCTTCAGACCATTGAAAATTCACTATTTTCTAAGTTAACTTGGTCAAAGGAGATGAAATGGATGAAAATCCCCCAATGAACCTTCTATAATAGCAAGGTAATCCTAAGAAACTCCTAATATCAGTTGGAGATGTGGGTTTAAGCCAATTAAGCATTACCTCTATCTTATGGGTACCAACTCTTATTCCATCACCGAAAACAATGTGGCCTAAGAATACCACAGACTCAAGCCAAAACTCACACTTAGAGAAATTTGCATACAACTCTCTATCCTTTAGAGTTTGGAGAATTATTCTGAGATGACTAGCACGATATTCCTCATTCCTCGAATAGATTAGAATATCATCAACAAACACGATGACAAACATATCTAACTAAGTCTTGAATACTCTATTCATAAGTTTCATGAACGTTGCAAGTGCATTAGTTAAACTGAACGACATGACCAGAAACGCATAATGACCATAACGAGTCCTGAACGCTGTCTTAGGAATATCACATTCCCTTAATTTCAACTGATGGTAACCTGACTGAGGTCTATCTTAGAGAAACAAGTGGCACCCTGAAGTTGATCAAAAAGATCATCAATTCTCGAAAGAGGATACTTATTCTTGATGGTAACCTTGTCCAATTGACGGTAATCTATACACATTTTAAGAAAACCATCCTTCTTCCTCACAAATAAGAATGGAGCGCCCCAAGGTGAGACACTTAGTCGAATAAAACCCTTCTCTATGAGATCTTTCAACTGCTCTTTTAACTATACTGGTGCTATCTTGTATAGCGGAATAGCTATAAGATGAGTATCTGGAAGAAGGTCTATACCAAAAGTCTATTTCTCTCTTAGGAAGGACTCCGTGAAGATTATCTAGAAAGATTTATGGAAACTTTTTTACTATTGGAACTGACTGAATAGGAGACATCTCAACACTAGAGTCATTAACTTAGACTAAGTGATAGACACACCCCTTGGAAACTAACTTCCTTGCCTTAAGGTACGAAATAAAATTACCCTTAGACATTACTGAACTACTCTTCCACTCTATAACTGGCTCATTAGAAAACTAGAACTTGACGACTTGAGTCCTACAATCAACTAAGGCATAACAGGCATGAAGTCAATCCATACCAAGAATAACATCAAAATCTACTATGTCTAACTCAACAAAATCAGTCATGGTGCTCTTGTGATTAACGAAAATGGTACAATCACGATAGGCTCTCTCTGCTAGAATAGAATCACCAACAGGTGTAGAAACACTAAAAGGCTCACTAAGTTGTTCAGGAATAACATCAAAATTTATCATAACATAAGGAGTTACAAAGGATAAACTCGCTCCTGGATCTAGCAAAGCATAAACAACAAAGTTAAAGACTTGGATCATACCAGCGACAACATCTGGCGAATCCTCTTGCTCTTGGCGACTACTGATAGCATACAGATGGTTTGATCCTCCGCCTGCCCCTGAAGTAGCTCGTCTAGATGCATCTCTGTTTGGTGGAGCAACTGAAGAAGATTGGGCTTTATTGCCCCTATTACCGTTTCCTTGCTTTTTCTTTGGACACTCTCGCATGAAATGACCATTCTGGCCACACTTGAAACAACAAGTGGAGCCATCACGACACATCTCTGAGTGGTTCCTACCACACTTAACACATGCAGGAGGCTTACTACCCCCTTGTGCCATACCACCTTGAGAATAGGCAGGTTTAGCTCTGAAATTCTGACTATTGTACTCACCTTTGTTCTTTGGTACAGGTGCACTAGCAGATTATGGAACAAGCCCCTTTTGTTTCTATTGAAAGGATGACCGGTTGGTATTACTCTTCTGCTGCCCGAACTCATTTCTTAATGTCTTAGCCCTCTTATTCTTAAACTCTTCTCTATCCCTCACCTTGTTCTCATCAACTTGTTGCATATGGATCATTATCCTTGCTATGTCCATATCCCCTATTAGCATGCCTTCCTTACCTTTCTTGCTTGACATGCGAGATAACCTAGCAACGAATAAACTCATCCTGCTCCTCATGTCAACAACCATCTCCAGAACAGAGCGGCAAAGTTGTGAGAACTTCAGACTGTATTCATGAATGCTCAAAGAATCCTACTTAAGAGTAAGGAACTCTCGTACCTTTGCTTCTCTCAGTTCTCGAGGGAAGAAACTCTTCAAAAAGGCCTCTTCAAAACAAGCCCAACTCTAACAGCTCTTCGTGAAGGCATGATCTGAAAGACACGTGCAATCACGAGTTATAAGAAACTTTTATAAAGATACACTCTATCGCACGAAATGAGTATGAAAGAAGTAAGATAGTTCCTAAGTGTCGGAGCCTCCTAATTATAGATGTGGTGTGCTTTACACTGATAAATAGGACTCTACATACATGGCTTTATAGACTTCTTAGGACTCTTGAACTTTGGGCTCTAATACCATATTTGGCACGCCTCGAGCCTACACCCTGGGTGGGACTGGCACTCGAGAATAATTGCTGACCCTAAGCGAATCCTTAGTCTGGCTTACTTACTCAGCAGAAGACTTAACTCAACATATTGTACCTTTAAAAGTAATCTGAAACTCAAAGATAACTAAGAATGTAATAAAATAATATTCACTGGCCAAAGTAGCATCTCAAGTCTCAAAATAATAGAATGAAAATAAAAAGACAAGAACTAACATCTGACTGTCTATGAAGCCTCTAACAACTGAGATAGACGTCGGGACAAGACCTACGACATCCTAATGAACTAAACATAATAAAAGCAATAAAAAGGATCCTCCGAAAGCAAGGAGGCTCACCAACAATTCTAAAGCTCAACTAGAATCAACGATACACTGGATGCTGATCCTGGTTACCTGTATCTGCATCATATGTATGTCAAATGGCATCAGTACATTGAACATACGAGCATGCGAGGGGAATAACTAAAACAAGACCTAAGCTTGAAAGAACTGACAGAACAAACCTAGGCTCAACTAAACTCAATTGAACTAAACTCATTCTAATTTAAAGCAGTATAAATAAGTGCATTATAAAGAAAAGCTTTAAAACATGGATATCAACTCTTTCTTTTTAGAAATACAATAGTAACTCTGTATGTATGCAAAGATACAATATAAACTCTGGATATATATGAAAATACAAGTAACTCTTTATATAAAATAATAGAAAATACTTATGTGGGAGTTTCTCTAACCGACAACCATCACGTAAGAGCTATTGTGATGATACGGTGTTTTACCTCGCGCTGCCAGGGCCATCCTTTACCTTGCCGAGGATATAAAACCTGACTACTAAGTGGATCCACTAGTCTATGCTAAAAAGCACCAAGGAATTATCTAAAAAGTATGACCATTTTCTACCAATGATGGCTACATGGTTTATGGGAGCTGGGAGTTGTCAAAACTCTCCCATATATCAGTGCTCAATACTATTCCCAAAATATAATACTACCTTTTATGTATTAAAACAAAACTTCTTTCTGTGATTTGAGATAATTGCTCAAAACTCAGCTCAAAGTCTATCTTGGAAAACAAAGTTTTCTCTCTTGCTTAATTGTGAAAGCATTTACTCTTTACTGAAAAACTAGCTCAAAGGCTCTTTTAGAAATCAAAGTTTCCTTTCTTGTTTAAATGTGAAAACATTTTACTCTTTGGGAATACATAGTCTCCATATACTTTTTGAAGAAATGAACTTCAATCTTTACTCTTTACTCAACTCAAAACTCAAGTCTTAAAACAAAGTTAAAACATTTGTAAAAGATTTTTCAAAAACACTTATGAACTTCTCTTGACTTGACTCTTAACTTTTCTTGAATTAAATAATGGATTCAAGGCTTATAATCTATGTTATGGATGATTTCATTTTGTTTAGACGTACCTTAGAGTGTAGAAATCAACTTGAAAACAAAGGTATGTTTCAAGGGAACTAGTACGGAAAGAAGTGGGAAGAAGAAGAAGACATGGTGTCCCTGACGCTCTGCGTGGCGTGGGGCGCCAAACACAAAATTTCAGACACTAGCTTAGGGCGATCTCGCTGGTGCGGCACCCCAGAGGCCAAATATCAGAGCACTTTTTGGGGCGCTCTAAGTGGCGGGGTACCCCACTCTTTTTCCCAAAATTTTTGACTAATTCTCTTGGTCGTTTTTCAACTCTAAACCCTCTAGATTTTATTGGGTCGTTCCCTAAACACTTAGATTCAACTACATAATCAAAATATGCAACAATCTACTCGAAACGACATCTAACTTCATAAATCTAACTCAAGAGCTTCTCGACAACTTCAACAATGAAGATTTAAATGAAACTTTCAATAATATTCATCAAGAACTCATAAACTCTTCTTTTAAGAACATAATTATGTTGAATCAAATCATGATTGGCATGTGGGTGAACTAACCCAACGCTATTTGATCTCACATACCTCGTATTGATCACCCCTTGACGAAATCCACAAGCAATTCTTCAAAACTTGGCGATTTCCTTGCTTCTCCTTGTCTTTTTTCCTCTTATTTTCTCTTCTCTTTAAACCCTGACTTATTTTTCAATAGCATAAACTGAATCCCATCAGTTGAGACCCCAACTTAATTACCAAAAGTGAAATTAAATAATTGGGTAGTGAAAAGACCACAATACCCTTCTAAAATTCGATTTTTGACTTTTCTTATCTAGACAGCCCAACTTCAAATGGGCATATCTCACTCATATGAACTCGAAACTGAGCAAACTCAGCAGCATTGGAAATATAATTCAAAGATATTTCCAGATTTTTCATTCTTTCCAAATATGACTCTTTCTAATTTTAGCTCTTTCTAGTTGTGGGATGTTACAGTTTAGGATGGAGGTATAACAATATAGGTGTCTATGAACTCGTTTACTTATGAATAATGCATATGTGATAGATGGTTAATTTCTTGAAGCTTCACCAAAGGGAAAGGAAAAATCTTGAGAATTTGTGGCACATGTTCGACATTTGAGATATGTTAAGACTTTCAGACTTCGTGGATGAAGTTTTTCTAATTAAAGATAAAAAAAAAAAGTATACAATGGGTAAGGGCGAAAGATGGGGGTCTCATACTAATGGTGTGACGGACATTGGTATGAGCACCGGTGTTATAAATGAAAAGTTTATTACTATAGAATGACGGATTGTAATTCGAGAATGCCAAAGAATATGGGCATTAGCTGATGTATTATTGACTTGATTTCTTTTGTGTGATTGTTGTATTTATTAAACACGTATATTTTTTATATGTAAGGTGATTATATATCATACCTGTCACGACCTAGACCATCGTGATTGGCACTCACACTAACCCTTCGATGGGAAAACCACTACTACAACCCGATTAAGCATTTTAAGAACTAAATCATTTAACAATATGGAAGCATGTTTAAATGACAAAATAAATAATGAGTTCCCATAAACTCCGAAAGTTTAATAAAACAACCAAACATAACCCTCGCACAAATTCAAACCCTAGAACCTGAAAGTCATTATACCAAAACTCTACCAATCAACAAGTATAAGATAAGGGGGTGCAACCCCGAAAAACTAAACATAAGTAACATGTCTGAACAACTATTCTGAGTCCAAAAGAATGGACTAAAACCAATGATGGATTCATGGCAGCCTGAAAGAACTGGTCCATCCTTGAATCCGATTTAGGTCAATGATCTCCTAACTGAGGTTTGTCAGTAGCCGCCTAAAGATGCCCTGTACTCAACAAAAAAAGAGCAAGTGCAGTATCAGTACATGAACCACAGTGTACTGGTAAGGTCACACGGCTACTCCGGTCAGGGAAATATAACCAAGTAATTACAACACAGTAGGCACACATATATAGGATGCACAATTCAATTATCAATTCAGAAGCAAGATACATTTTCCTAATATCAATGACAAGTAGACATGAATATAACAATCACACGTGGTTATCTCATGGAACCCACACCCAAATTGTTAGTGTGTTGGAACGTGACTTGTATCAAAATGTGACACCCGGTCCAATAAATGTATTGGTACGTGACACCCGATTCAATGTATGTGTTGGAATGTGACACCCAATCTAGTCAGCACAACCACAATCACAATCAAACGCAAAATGAACAGTGCCTATAGTCACACAATCAAGTAACAAATTCATGGCATATAATTATTTACACATAATTATTTCACTAGATTCGGTCCTTAATTCACACCTAATGATAATTAACCAAGATTCTAAGTTCTAAGAAACAAAACACGAATTAGGGGAGTAATTATCTTACCTTTAGAGGTAGAATTCGTGGGAATCTGATAAGAAATTGCCCTTGGTTGTCCCTTAGTTCTTAAGAATGAAGTTTTGCAGAAAATAATGAAATTGGGTTTTTTCTCTAGTTTAAGTCACGACTGTTCCGCCCTGGCGGGATTAATCTTGCCCAGGCAACTTGAACAAAGACAGAAACTCGGAATTTGAGTTCCAAGCTCCTATTTCAAAACACACCTTCAACCTTTGACGTTCTAAAACTACCCTTTCACTCCAAAATCAGTTTCGGGAGTTCTACCCACCCGAATTTGATTCCGTAAAGTCGTATATGCTTCTTAACGTCTTGGCTATCCACTCGCATGCTCAAACTCACAATTAAATCCAGCATCCATTACTGTATTGCCCTAGACCTCACCTAACTCAAATTTCGTCCAAGTCTGGCCAAGGTGAGAAATTTCCAAGTTACTACTCAAAAGTTTTCTAGCCCAAATTCCTTCCCCCTTGGCTTTTCCAGAATGACGAAAACATGTTGTTACAATAGATACCAAGGAACCCATCACTCGTCTCTAAGTGATAAACTAGGAGAATTGGCTAAGGCAAAAGTAGAGTAGTACCTGAATCGTCGAACAACTGGGATACTTGTATCGCATGTCCTTTTCGATTTTCCAGATAGCTTCCTCAACTAGACGATGCATCCATTGAAATTTTGCGAACATATCTCCTTGGTCCTCAGCTTAGGTACATCACGATCAAGAATTTCAACCGATTTCTCCTCATATTGAATGTCCTTGTCTAACAATATTGGGTCTCACCTTATGAAGTAATCTCCGTCCCCATGAAACTTCTTCAACATGGACATATGGAACACTGGATGGACTCCCGATAGGCTAGGCGGTAAAGCCAACCTATAATCCACTGGCCCTACACAGTCAAGAATCTCAAATGGTATGATGTATCGAGGACTAAGTTTGCCCTTCTTGTCGAATCTCATCACCCCCTTTATGGGTGACACTTTCAGAAGAACTTGCTCATCAGCCAAAAGTGTCATATCCCTTACCTTACGGTCTGCATACTTTTTCTGTCGACTTTGGGCTGCTAGAAGCTTAGCTTGGATGCTTCTCACCTTATCCTGAGCATCTTTCACCAAATCAACCCCCAAAGGTTTCACATCTCCAACCCCAAACTACCCTATGAGTAATCTACATCCCCTCCCATAAAGTTCCTCAAACGACGCCATGTCTATGCTAGAGTGGTATCTATTATTATAGGAGAACTCACACAAAGGTAGGAACTTATCCCAATGCCCTCCAAAGTCAATCACACATGCCCGCAACATGTCCTCCAACACTTGAATAGATCTCTCTGACTGCCCCTCCGTCTGTAGGTGGAAGGTTGTGCTAAAAGTGAGTTGAGTGTCCAACTCCTAATACAATTTCCCCTAAAACGTGGATGTGAACTACGTACCATGGTCCGAGTTGATGGAAAGAGGCACCCTATGCAACCTCACTATCTCTTTCACATAAACCTTAGCCAACTGCTAGGCATTATAGTCTATTCTAACTAGAATGAAGTGGGCTGACCTAGCTAGTCTGTCAACCACCACCCAGATGGAGTTAAACTTCCCCAAGGTCTTGCGAAGACAAACCACGAAATCCAAAGCTATCATTTTCCACTTCTATTCAGGAATTTCCATTCGCTAAAGCAAACCTGTAGGCCTTTGGTACTCATACTTTACCTGTTGACGGTTTTGGCACTTAGCCACAAACACAGCTATGTCTATCTGCATGCTAGGCAACCAATAAAGTCATTTCAAATCTCGATAAATCTTGGTCACACCCGGATGAATGGACTACCGCGAACTATGAGATTTTGTCAAAATGTTTTGAATCAATTCATCCACTCGGGGAACATAAATTCTTCCCTTAAAATTTAGCACACCACCCACATCAAGAGCCATATCTTGTACCTTGCCAGACACTGTCTTCTTTCTGAGCTCATTCAAACTCTCATCCTCAAGCTGCTTGCCCTTGATCTCCTCAATGAATGTAGGCCTAATCTCAATGTTGGCTAACACCCCACCTTTCTCTAAGATGCCTAACTACATGAAATTAGACCCCAATGTTTGAATCTCATTGGCTAAAGGTCGCTTGGACACACCTAATCAAGCTAGACTACCCATACTCACCGTCTTTCGGCTCAATGCGTCTGCCACCATATTAACGTTACTCGGATGGTAACATTATAATCCTTGAGCAACTCCATCCACCTTCGCTGTCTCATATTTAGGTCCTTCTGGGTGAATACATGTTGTAGACTATGATGATCAGTAAACATCTCATACTTGACACCATAAAGGTAATGTCGCCAGATCTTGAGAGCAAACACTACCGCTGCCAACTCCAAGTCATTCGTCGGGCAGTTTCTTTCATGCACTTTTAGCTACCGCGATGTATAAGCTATGACATTCTTATCCTACATCAACATAGCACCCAAACCCGAATGTGAAATATCACAATAAATGATGAAATCTTTACCTTCCACCGGTAGTTCCAGAATATGTGTTGTGGTCAGAAGAGTCTTGAGTTTTTGGAAGCTCTCTTCACATTTGTTAGTCCACTCGAAAGGCACCTACTTTTGGGTCAACCTTGTCAAATGTGTGGCGATAAAAGCAAAATTTTTCACAAACCGTTGATAGTAGCTACCGAGCCCTACGAAACTCATAACTTACAGAGCTAGGCCGCACCTAGTTCTTGATTGTTTCGATCTTTTAGGGTCTACCATTATCCCTTCCTTTGAAACCACATGCCCCAAAAAGGCAACTGAAGTCAACCAGAACTCACGCTTGGAAAATTTTGCATACAACTTCTATTTTCCAAGGAGACCCAAAACAATATAAAGATGATCGGCATGCTCTTCCTTACTCTTTGAATAAACCAGAATGTCATCAATAAAAATGATAACAAATAATCCAGGAATGGTTTGAATACACCATTCATCAAACTCGTGAAGGTTGCAGGCGCATTAGTCAACCCGAACGACATCACTAAGAACTCATAGTGCCCATAGCGGGTCTTAAATATCGTTTTTGGTACATCCTCATGCCTAATCATTAGTTTATGGTAACCAGACCCTAGGTCAATTTTAGAGAAAATTGATGCACCCTGCAACTGGTCAAAGAGATCATCTATCTAAGGAAACAGATATTTATTTCGAATGGTGACCCTATGCAACTGTCGATAGTCTATGCACATCCTCATACTACCATCCTTCTTCTTAACAAAAAAGACAAGAGCACCCCACGGGAAAGCACTAGAATGGATGAAACCTTTATCAAGAAGTTCCTAGATTTGAGCTTTAAGTTCTCTCAATTCTATCGGAGCTATGCGATAAAAAGGTATGGAGATGGGGCGAGTGCTCAGCTCCAAGTCAATGCAGAAGTCTATATCCCTATCCGGAGGCATACCACGCAAATCGGTAGGAAACACTTCCTTGAATTCATACACTACAGGAATAGACTCAATAGAGGGAGACTCGACATCAACATCCTAAATATGAGCTAAATATGCCAAACACCCCTGCCCCACTAGTTTCCTAGCCCGAACAAAAGATATGACCTTAGTTGGCTTAGGCTTGTACACCCCTTCCCACTCTAACTCTTCCCTACCCGAGATCTCTAGAGTTACCGACTTAAAATTACAATTAATCACAGCATAATAGGGGGACAACCAATTCATGCCTAAGATTACATCAAACTTAGTCATATCCATAATAACCAAATCATCCTAAGTCTGAAAACCCATAAATAAAATAGGACAAGCATGATATACATAGGTGACTATGAAAGACTCTCCAACTAGGGTAGAAACATGGATGGGGGTATCAAGCACATCACAAACCTCATCAAATCCCAAGGCAAACTAAACTAAAACATATGAATAAGTAGAACCCGGATCAAACAAAATAGTAGTCATCGGATCACAGAAAAGCCTACATGTGATCACTGCATCAGACGCCTCAGCCTCGATCTTGCCCGAAAAGGCATAAAACTGAGTCTTGTCATCTCGACGGGAAACCTCCTTGCCTGGCTGCACTGATCCTCTACCTGTATTACTATTTCCTTAGCTTCTGCGGCCTCACTGATTTCCTCATCGCCCACCTTATGGAGGTCCTGTGCCATTACTACTGCTGTCTGCTGGTACCACTGCTCTGGTTTGCTGCTGCACGGGGTAAAAAATGCGCGGATGGAAATAATCTCTCCTCATATACCAAGGTTCTCAACAATTCTAACAACTGTGGTCAAAAGACTGCTTCCAAACGTAGGTACGATTCTCTAACCATCCTGAATAGGATTCTGCTGTGGATTTCCCGAGTAACCAATTGTAGAAGCAGGCATGGCTGACTGAATTGGCTGGCTGCAAGTGTCGGCCTAACTGAACCTCTAGAGTAGAAACCATGAAAGTTACCTGCGCTCTTGGGCTTCTTATCCAAAGCCTTCACCTGCCCATCACGTCGAACTCCTTCCATTTTCTTCACAAAGTCTGTCACCTCATTAAAACTTTTACCTGCATAGGTCATGTGAATAGGAAATACCTGTAATTCGGTGTTCAATCCCTTGACGAATAAATGAATCCTCTTCTCCTCTGTGGTCACCAACTGTGTAGCATATCTGGACAAGGCATAGAGCTTAGCCTCATATGAAGGTAAAGTCATTCCACCCTGCTCCAAGGCCATGAACCCATCCTTCTTGCTATCCCTCAAAGTTCGGGGCACATACTTCTCAAGGAACAAAGCATGGGATGCATCTAAGTGAGTGTGGCAAGGCTGGCGATCTACATTCCACATAGGCCTTCCACCACTACTTCGCCTCACCTTGAAGCTGGAAGGTCATGAACTCAACTCCATGTTGGTGTGCAATGCATAACTTGTGAAAACTCTTATAGCAATCCAGAATGAACTCATAGGCAACCTCACTCTCAAAACCATGGAAAACAGGCAGCCTCAGCTTCAGAAACTTAGTTAACATCTCATGCTCAGTACCAGTAATCACGGGACCCAATAGGGGACGGAAGAAGGCATCAGTGCCTAATGCTCCATCGACCTTGGGAACAATAGCAGCAATGAGGTGGTTGACTGGAGGTCGAGCCATTTGCACTGTGAAAGGGACTCCAGAGGCGACCAATCCCTTCAGTAAAGTCATGATCTGCTAAGCCATCACTAGGTCTAAGGGAGGAAGACTTGTATTCTCAGCCTATACATCCTCTTCTGGTCCAACATCCTTCTTGTCTTAGATTCTCACATTCTCTTCTACCTCTTCTTGGGGTGCAGGAAGGGCCTCTTTCCTGGGAACATTTTCAATTGGGCTCCACTCCTTGCGAGTGCTACCCTTTCTCAGCCTCTGCCCTTTCCTCTTCCTCTACCTGCCTTAACTGCGGCCTCTTGCTGCGGGCTCCTCAGCTAGCTCATTGATGGGGGCTACGAGCCTAACTCCATTGTATCGCGTGTTAACCATCTGCGGACAGAAGAGGGAAGGAGGTTAGATACCAATTTGGATCATTAGTTACCAATTGGAATCAAGTCATAGCACGAAAGGAGAAGAAGACAAAGAGATTTCCTAATGTCCTATAGCCTCTCGAAGAAAACTACAAACGTCTCTGTACTGTTCCGCAAGACTCTACTAGACTCGTATTGGTACGATGAGATCAATGAACCTAGGGCTCTAATACCAACTTTGTCACGACCCAAACCGCCGTGATTGGCACCCACACTAACCCTCTAGTGGGAAAACTACTACAACAACCCAACTAAGCAATTTTAAGAACTAAATCATTTTAAGATACAGAAGCAGGTTTAAATGACAAACTAAATAATGAGTTCCCATAAACTCCAAAAGTTTATCAAAACAGCCAAACATAATCCTCGCGAAAATTCAACCCCTAGAACCTGAAAGTCATTGTACCAAAACTCTACCAATGAACAAGTCTAAGAGAAGGGGGTGCAACCCAAAAAAAACTAATCATAAGTAAAATGTCTGAACATCTAGTCTGAGTCAGAAAGAATGGACTAAAACTAATGATGGATCCATGGCAGCCTGAAAGAACTAGCTCACCCTTGAATCTGGTTTTGGTTAATGATCTCCTAATTGAGGTCTATCAGTAGCCACCTGAAGATGCCTTGTACTCAACAAAGAAAGAGCAAGTGCAGTATCAGTACACGAACCACAGTATAATGGTAGAATCACGCAGCTACTCTGATCAGCGAAATATAAGCAAGTAATTACAATACAGTAAGCAGACATATACATGATGCATAATTCAATTATCAATTCAGGAGTAAGATACATTTTCCCAATATCAATGACAGGTAGACATTAATATAATAATCACACGTAGTTCTCTCATGGAACCCATACCCAAACTATAAGTGTGTCAGAACGTGACACATGATCCAATTACATATGTCTGAATGTGACACCCGTTCCAATATATGTGTCAGAACATAAGACCCGATCCAATGTATGTGTTAGAACGTGACACCCGGTCCAGTCAGCACAACCACAGTCACAATCACACCCATAATAACTAGTGTATATAGTTACACAATCAAGTAACAGATTCATGGCATGTAATTATTTATACATAATCATTTCACTAGATTCGGTCCATGTTTCCTACTCACATATATGCATACATACAATGAAGCAATTAACAGGCATATATCACACGACATGAAATCGAACTATCACCTACCTCGAAACCAAGCCTGAATACTCCTAAAACACTTAAGTCTTCCCTTTCCGGAGTCTTTCAAGTTGTTCTTGATCTAAAACAAGCAATTAATGCACGGATCACTAAACAAGGTCAAATTTACCCTGATTATAACAAAAATATCAACCTAAGGCCAAACCCATGATCCTAATGCTCAACTAGGGCTTTTCCCACCATTAACTTTGAGCCAAAACCTTCCCCCAATGATAATAACCCAAGATTCTAAGTTCTAAGAATTAAAATACGGATTAGGGGAGTAATTATCTTACCTTTAGTGCTACAATTCGTGGGAATCTGATAAGAAACTGCCCTGGGTCATCTCTTAGCTCTTAAAAACAAAGTTTTGCAGAAAATAATGAAATTGGGGTTTTTCTCTAGTTTAAGTCGCGATTGTCCCGCCCATCTCTCCACAACAGCCCCGCCTTGGCATGTTTAATCCCACCCCAGTGGCTTGCATGGAGACGGAAACTCAGAATTTGAGTTCCAAGCTCCCATTTCACAAAACACCTTCAACCTTTCACGATCTAAAACTATCCTTTCACGCCAGGATCAGTTTCAGGAGTTCTACTCACTTGAATTCGATTTCGTAAAGCCGTACAGGCTTCTTAACGTCTTGGATATCCACTCACGTGCTCAAACTCACAATTAAATCCCCCATCCATTACCAGATTGCCCTGAACCTTACCTGACTCAGATTTCGTCCAAGTCTGGCCTAGGCGAGAAATTTCCAAGTTATTACTCAGAAATTTTCTGGCCCAAATTCTTTCCCACTTGGCTTTTCCATAACGATAGAAACAAGTCGTTACAATATCGATATTTGATTGATTGAGACATATCATCATCCCCTTTTATAGAAAGCATATTATGCACATGCATTGACATGAGATTGACTATAAGTTGGCCACGTGGGGATCGTTCGTGCTGGAAATTGTGAGATGTTATAATTATAAGTTGGGCATGTGGAATTCATCCGTGCTGCGATTGTTTCATTTTATGATAGTGCATTGAGATTGTCCACACAGACATGTGGAGATCATCTGTGTCTGTATATGGACCTCGTGAGTCTCTCACGGGTCATGCACTCTCGATGTATTTCCGAGAAGTATCATGTATATACGGTTAATCACTGCCTCTGAGAAGCAAATCAACATGCTGACAAACTTGTTTCAATCAACCTCTCAACTGATGTTAAGAAAGTTCAGAAAAAAATCAACATGCTGACATTGTTTGTTATTTTTTTCAATCAACCTTTTTTTTTTAACTTTCTTAGATTCGTAGATAGTAACTTTCGTTGCCCTTGTATAGGTTTAGTTTTTACTAAGTGCTCCTTAAGAACCAAAGTTACAAGCTTGGTATGCCAAAACTTCGAAGTGTACGTATCCTAATACGTATCATCAATGAAGGGCTAATTTTTTTAAAAAAATAAAATAAAAAATATTGACCTAGGTCAACACTTTAATTAAAACAAACACCCAATCCAATTGGAAACCTCGAGACCCAAATCAAAAGTCTTGAAAGGGAGAGGGGGGATAAAAACACACAAAAACCGTATAAAATTAATCACGAAGATCATTACAGTTAAACCTGAATAGCTTTACATAAGGCATGTGTATTACCCCAAATCTCATAATTAGGGGTTTGGCTAGGGATATTATAGCTGCGATTTTAGATGGGAAATGTTTCATGGAAATTTACCTGGGAATATATTACCAAGGAAATTACTTGCAGAATTTATTGTTGCGATTTTAAATGAGTATTATTCATATGAATTTACCTAGTTATCAAATTATATTCCCGGAAAATACCCACAAAATTCTCTTAATTAATTTTTACTAATATTAAAGTGGTTGAATCTTGTCTTTATGATTAAAAAAATCGTGAAATAATTTTATCAATTGCCTAACCATGTATTATTAATTTTTATTTAGAGCAATAATTATATACAAACTTTAGTGTGTTATTGAAGGCTTAAAATATCTCATTATCAATTATGTTTCCTATTAAAGATACATAATTTTCTTTGTTCTTTTTATTGAAAGAAGAACACATTGCATGATTAATCAATTAATCATTTAAGAAGTAATAATATTATCCACATAGTAATACTTTAAAAAAAATATTATACATGAAGTTTCATTTATGAAGGATTTTTAACATATAAGAGGATTAAATGTCTTTAAAAAAATAGGAATAACATCATTATATTTAAGATTTTCCAAATACGAAACTATTCTTTTTTTTTTTTTTGAATATGTAAAATTGTTAGTCATCTTATCAAGTAATTTGTGTTTGTTCCTTATTTAAGAATTTCAAAAGACATATATTATAGAAAAAAATATCTTTATTTTTATTAAAGACATGGATAAATATGTATTTTCTTATTTAAATTTCATAAAAAAATATAAAAAAAAATTATTTACTACTTTAATATACTTAGTTACGAAATGACCGCAATAACCATTTTGTACCCATTTATGTACTTGATATTTTAATCATTAGCATAATCACTCAGAGTGTGTAAGCATCGAATTTTCCTAATATATAGAGTATAAATGTTTAATTATAAAATACAAAAAGTTTGAAATTGATTCATATTACAAGGGTATATATTTAATATAATTAACTTCAAAAAAAGATAAAAAGATATAAAAAAAAAAAAATTACATCTACGATTTAATGAAAGGGAAAGATTTAAAGTTGTCATATGACTTGAGTGGTTAAAAGTTTGTATTGTCATGTGACTTGAGTGGTTAAAAGTTTGTATTAGTTACTCCCTCTTATCAACAATAGTTGTCCTCTATATTATTTTGGAATGTCTAATAATATTTGTCCATTTTATGAAATCAATGATTAATTTTACACTTAGTTCCTAATTTATTCTTATCATTAATTATAATTATTTTTCTATTATATTTTTCTAAACATTGTATTTATTACTCTCTCCCCTAATTATTTATCAACTTTTGAATCGACACACCTATTAAGAAAACAATGATTGACATAGTAAGTTTACTATTTGACTCATATTAACTATGAAGAAAATGAATTAAAAATTTAAGATTTGCAAGTTTTTCAAAGTAATTAATTGATGGTATAATAGGTAAACAAAATTGTCATTTCTTGATTTGTCAAAATGAACAACTAAAACGAGACAAGTAAAAAAGGAAAATTGGACAAGTAATTATGGCCAAAGGGAGTATATTCAAATGGTGATATAGTAAAATTACCTTTCTATTCATAATTTCTTAAGAAGTGTGTAAAGTCAATAGTGAACAAGTATTGTTGGACATAGGGAGTATATTTTATACACTAAGTAGGCGTTTGGTCATGCGATACCATATCACAATATGGTATCGTGAGATGGAATCAACATTTGGACATGCGATATTACGATGATTCCTTCTCATGATTCCATATCATGAGATGTGATTTCATATTCTCCAGAAACCATGATATGGAATTATATGGGAATTTCATATCATGATTTGAGATATTTTAATAAAAAAATTGATCCACGAGTTTATATTTTGTTAAAACAACCCCACATTTATATCTACTAACCATTTATTTCATATGTACATAAAATTTATAATCACATTGCATTGTCATGGAAGCACTATTTTTATTACTCTTACAAACATTATTTTTATGAAGTGTATTCTATAATACTTCCAATTTATTTTATGTTCACTAAACTAATATTGATGTACTTTTTTATTTGGTAGGATTGTGTTCGTGCGATTGATGAAACATATATCGAAGGGAGGTTTCTTAAGTGGTGCAACAAGCATATCGTAATCGCAAAGGAAGAACATCACAAAATGTCTTATGTGCTTGTGATTTTGATATGTGATTTACCTTTGTTGTTGCTGGTTAGGAAAGATACTGCACATGATAGTAAAGTACTTGAGAATGCACTTGTTGAACCAATGTTGCAATTTTCATTTCCGCCACATGGTAACTTTAAATTACACCCATAGAATACATATTATTTATTTACACAAAGTTGTCTCATTTACGTCACATATGTTTTTAGTAATTCTTTAGAAAATGCTTGTTGATAGATAAATATTATGTTGTTGATGTTGGTTTCCGAAACACAAAAGGATTTTAAGCTCCATACAAAGGACTACACTATCATTTGCAAGATTATCGAGAAAGTGAAAGAGAGCCTCGAAACGCCAAAGAACTGTTTATTTATGGGCATTCACCTCTGCGCAATGTGATTGAACGAACTTTTGGAGCTTGGAAAAATAGATTTAGAATACTGAAACAAGGCATGAACCATTATGATATTGATACACAAGTGAAAATTGTCATAGCTTGTGCAGTGTCACATAAGTATTTGAGAGAATACCAAAGTACTGATGAAATATTTATGGTCTGTTAGCATGAAAATATAGTTGCGGATGATATTGACCAAAAAATGGCTCAAAATAACAATGTTGGTTCATCTTCTCAGTCACATGATCGAGAAATGCAAGTTCAATTTTATAAATATTTGTTTATTTGATAAGATTGAATAAACAATTAAGTTATTTTAATAGTTTCACAATTTATGAGATTTTTATGTTTATGAGAAAATATACAACACAAAAATTTCATATCACTGTGCAAACAAAACTTCAATTTCATCTCATGATTTCTTATCATGATTCCATATCGCATGGCCAAACGGGCCCTAAGTAGGCATTTGGCCATGTGATACCATATCACGATATGAAATCGTGAAATATAATCAGTGTTTGGACATGCGATTTTACATTGATTCCATCTCATGATTCCATGTCATGAGATGTAATTCCATATTCTCCAAAAACCATGATATGAGAATTCATATCATGATTTGAGATATTTTTAATACAAAAATTTATCCACAAGTTTATATTTTGTTAAAACAATCTCACATATCTACTAACCATTTATTTTATATGTAAATAAAATTTATAATGGCATCGTTACTTTTTAAAATTTATTATTCTCACCAACATATAATCACTTTAACTCACACCAATCGATTGTTGAGTAATATTAAAGACTAGTACACTACAATTTATGTTCAATTTTTTTTATTGAATTAAAGTTAGATGAAATAGTTACTTAAGTGGAGAACAAATAGCTTTGTAATAATTTATTATGCGATTTTATAAATTTTTGTTTATTTGGTAAGATTGAATAAACAACTGGGGCTATTTTAATAATTTTACAACTTATGTAATTCTTTGTTTTATGAGAAAATATACAACAGAAAAATTTCATATCGCATGTCCAAACAAAACTTCAACTTCATCTCATAATTTCATATTATGATATCATATCATGATTCCATATCATGATATACCATATCGCATGGCCAAATGGATATAGGAGCTTGTGCAATATATATTATTTTTTATTTTTCAATATGTGATATTCATTAAATTTGGAGAGTTAGCCAATTTATAAAATATTTTTGAAATATTTTAAATTTAATTATTGTACTTATTCATATTTTAACGTTATTTTAAATAATATATATACATATATTATTCTGCGATCCTAATTTATATGACACAAATGAAATACAAAGTCAAACCAATTTTTATAGAGTTTTTAAATATTTCAAGTTGTTAATTATTGTTGTAATTTATCGTACTCTTTCTTTCTGTAACTTTACATATAATCTTTAAATATAAAAATAAAATAAGATCAACAAATTTAAACAAAAACAATATTCTCTCTATCCAATTTATGTGACACGTTTTAGATTTTGAGATTCAAACAAGCTCATGTTTGACCGTAAAATTTTCATATATCTTTTAAATATTTTGAATTGTCAATTATTGAGACTCATAGTATTTTTTACGTAGTTTACAACTATAGAAATTTAATTTTAAAGAAATTAAAGATTCCATGAGCAAACTCTCAATTAAATTTAAATTGTTTGACTCTCGAAAAATAAAATGTTTCACTTAAATTGGGAGAGAGGAAGTATTAAATATTACTACATTTATCCACTTTTAATTGTCATGGTTTTCTTTTTTAGAGTCAAACTATAAGAAATTTCACTAACATTTTATGATGTTAGTTTTCATCATATTGATATGTAAAAAATTATAATTTATAGTATTTTTCGTATAGTTTTTGAATATCTATTTTTTTAAAAATATCGAATTAATGTAATCTAATTTAAATTTGAAAGATAGTCAAATTGACTTTCGAAAAACGTAACATGACAATTAAAAGTGAACGGGTGGAGTAATGAATAGTTGAATGAGATAGATGTTTCTAAGAAGTTGTGCTAATTTCTTTGGAAATATAGTAAAAGTAGTACTCCATCTGCTCCTTTTTATATGTCGGTCTTACTAAAAATAGATGATTCTTACAATTTTTTTCATTTCATAAAATCAATGCATAAATGACATTATTCTTCATATTTTCCCCTTGAGAGTTATTAGCTTTGAAAGTATGAATTTGATCAACATTAAATACTAAATGATTAATTCATGTTCATTGTCCATTAATTAATCAAAATAAATTAATTTATGTTCATTTATTGAAAACTCAACTTTAAGAAAATACTAAATAAGGGTACAATAGTAAACTTAAATAATTTCTTAAGAGATGTGAAATCTAAAATGATGACATATAAATAGAAACGGAGTGAGTAATTAATTACTAGTACTAACTACTGGTATTATAATTTGCAGTATATACAAATATTAAATGACGCCTCTCAGCCGACATTATAAAGCAAATTGGGCCCACAAAATTCAAACTAAAAAATTAAAGTATAATTTACATAAGTTCCAGAGCGTTAAAGAATTAATTACATTATTTTCTTACTTTTTAAAAAAAAAAATTACAAAAATTCCTTAAACTTTATGAATTTTGGATCATCACTGAACATCCCGTTACATAGGTGAGGGATGTATCTGAGAGGGGAGGGATGTATCAGAGAGGAGATAGGACATCCGGATACATCACTGGGCTTTCATATACATCAGTAGACATCCGGATACATAAGAGAGGGATGTATCAGAGAGGGGATGGTTGTATCCGAGAGGGGGATAGAGATGTATCAACGAGAGGAGAGTGATGTATCCGAAAAGGAATTTTTGAAATATTTTTAAATGGTAGAGATTAAAATTCTCATATATAACTTTTCTATTAACTATGCAATCTTTGATACAGTATATCTAATTTTGGAGTTAATTTCCTAAATGGTAACCTAAGTTTAGGGAATTGCCTTGAAATATCATTTATGTTTCATTTAGGAACAAAATTTCACTCAACTATCACTATTTTCCTCCAAATATACTTGACACTCCAAAAGTCTCACTCTCTCCTAGTTAGTATGACATGTCATTAAAGTCTTTTTTTTAATAATAAACTAATTTAATTCATTAAACCCATTTAACTAAAATAATGATGATATTATTTTTTAAAAAAGATATATTAGTTTATTAAGAATAAATTTTCATATTTAAGAATCTTTTATCATAATAAATTTTTTATTTTTTTGTGTGATGAAGAATAGTTTTAATTTTGAATAATTCAAAAAATATTAATATATAGAAGATTGTCTACTATGCATCATATGTCCCCTATTGATCCCGTGTATGGTCCGGCCCGTAATCATGCCGTTTCTTTACATACTTTACCATCTATTATATCTGCGGATCAAAGTGATAGAATTGTTAATAAAATAAAGATAAATCCTCGATTAAATATTGTGCATGCAAATGATATTGCTTCTGATATTTCTGATAAAGATATTTCTTCTCAGTCTGAAATGGACTTTGACCTTAATAATACTTGATGATGGATGTATACAAATAGATTTTAGCCCAGGTTCCATGGCAAGAAAGTACATTCAAAATGAATTTTTAAGTGATAAATGGAGTCAGTTTAAAACTTGGTTTTTTGACACTTATAGTGACGATGACTTGAATAATATTTCTCAAAAATTTTATGAAACATGTGCTCTTCATAATCAAATTATGTCTTTTATGCCTTGGTTTATAACCACTTATTTGCCTTTATTCATCAATGTTCTTGAACAATCTTATAAAGATGGAACTGGTAAAATTATTTAAGCTTTTTATCCACCTCAATCATCGTTAGTCTTACCTAATAATATTGGTATTACGTTTACTGCTTTTTAGAAATTTATTGAAGAAGATGTTGCGACAGTCAGCATCAATGAGATTAATAATTTGATTTCTCAAAACAATTATTTAGGACTTTATGTTAAAGTTTTAGGTGAACACATTGGTTCCCTAGATAAAAAGTTAGATGAACTCACTGCTTTGATAATTCAAATAAAATATTATTTAAAAACGTTTGATAAAGCTTCTTCTTCTAAAACTAATCCCGAAGCTCTTATTATGACTACTCCTGTGCAAAGACCCCCGGAGATTACCTATTTTAAATTTAAATCGCTTTATGATTTTGAAGAACTTCTTAATAAAAAAATTTCTGAATTTAATGCAAAACCTACGGATTTGTCTGAAAGTTTTGTAGATGAAATAGAAAACACTTTTGATTTTAAAGAACATGTTTCTTTAGAGTTCAATAAACTTCAGGATTATCCTAAAAAGAATAGTGGTAATACTAAATTTGTGCATAAACCTAGTATGCAAACTTATTATTATCCTAGGCCAACTCCTCAAGATGTACTTATAGTGGAACGAGATTGGAATCAAACTAATACGTCTTATAGTGGTTCTGAAATTTATGAATGGAATCTTGATGGCTTGACTGATAGACAGCTTACTATTCTTGTGCATAGAATGCTTATGTATGCAACTATATGCAAAAATGTTCAAAACTCAGATAGAAATATTTGTAAAATGATAATTGCAGGTTTTACTGGCCAACTTCGAGGTTGGTGGGATAATTATATGACCTTTGAACAAAACGCTGCAGTAATTAATGATGTTTCTGGTAATACAGGTGTTGATAACCTAGGTATGGCTCTTGTTGCGAATAGATAAAATGTCGTTTATACCTTAGTTTTAACCATTCTAGAACATTTTAATGATAGATTTACCAATCAGTTTGAGACTGTCCGTACCCTGTTAAACGGTTTACGTTGTAAGACCATGGGCGAGGTCAGGTAGTATAAAGATACTTATATGAGTAGGGTGATGGAATTACCAGAAAATAAGTATGAGCATTGGAAAGCTAAGTTCATAGATGGCCTTCCCTCTTGGCATGGGCATATTTCGGTTCAAACCAAAAAAACTGACCAAACTGAATTTTTTTTTAATTTTGGTTTTAGTTTTTCGATTTGATCAGTCGGTTTCGATTTTCAGTTTTAAAATTTCAGTTATTCGGTTCGGTTTTTGGTTTTTAACAAAATTAATTCGGGTTAACTGAAAAATTGAATTTTAATACATTAACATTATACTACACTTACAGGCTACAACCCAACCTATCCAATGTCAATAACCCATTAAAATTTGGCCCAATTTGACATTTGGGAGTGACCCACTGTAGCTCCTACACTTGTGTCTTTTACCTTTCAATACCTTTATGCTCTATACATTCACATTATCCTTGTAATATAATATTGTTTCTTATATGTTGTTTATTTTATTACACGCTTTTGTTTCACGGTAATTGTACCTTTTGAGGGTAATGTATCTTATTAGCTTTTGTTTCTATTAGAGAAAATAATATTATTTAATTTCTTATTTAGTATTTTGTATTTTGTATTTTTAATTCATTTATTATATAACCAATATAAGTATTTATTAGTTATACATCATATTTAATATCATTTTTATATATAGTAAATTATTAAATTAATAATACAATAGATTATTTCTATTAATACACTATTCGTACTATCCTGCTTATTATATATAGTTAGGGCTGGGCATAATATGGTTAAAACCAAAAAAAAACGATTGAACTGATTTTTTTTAAAATTTTGATTTCGGTTTTTTGGTTATTTCGATCGATTTCGATTTAAATTTTCAATATTTCAGTTTTTTGGTATAAAGAAGGGTGTCCATTGTCATGCACTTGTTGATTTATGAGTCTTGACTCTTGAATATGGTATCCTATGGGAGCTCATTGCATTTGTTTAACTGCCAAGAAACAACTTGAATGGTTGAAAGTTGAGACTTGGTGAAACAAATTAAGGCTAAGAAAGTCAAATTTTGATCAGTTTATAATCAAGCCAGCAGAAAATAATCCAAATGCTACAGCCCACAAGCCGCGTTAATTAAATTTGGTTAAACCAAAATAAATCGAACCGAAATTGTAATAACCGAACCAAACCGAATTTATTTCAGTTTGGTTTGGTTTCATATTTTGCCAAACCGAAAATCGAAAAAACCGAACCGAACCGACCGAACGCCCAGCCTTACTTCCCCCATTATTTGCACTAAGAGTTAAAAAAATCCTTAGAAATGAGTAGGGAGATATTCCTTATGGTGATTGTACATATGGTCGGTTGATAGGAGTTTGCACTCAAGAAGGGATAAACTTGTGCAACGAATTAAAATTATCTAGACATCTTAAGTTAGATAAGCTTAAGGAAAGATCCCAGTTAGGAGATTTTTGTACTCAGTTTGGTTTACCTGATACTTCAACTAATAGCAAGATGACAACCAAAAAACATAGAGATTCTAAACCCGAGGAATATTATAATAAACGAAGATTTAAACATAGACGTAGATCCAAAGAGGAATGAAATGAGCGAAAAACTTATCATAAGTCTAATAGATTTATCAAAAGTAGGTCTAAGCGAGAGCTCGCCAAGATTAAATGTTATAGGTGTGGCAATTTTGGACATATAGCACCTAATTGTAAGCTTAAAAAGCCGAAATCTTTAGAATTTGATGAAGAAATTCATGATAAGATTTATAGTTTCCTTTATACTTCAGGATTGGAATCCGATTATGAGTCTGAGTCCGGATCAAGTTCTGAAGAAATTATTGATTTGCCTGAATTACCCGATAATAATCAGCGTGTTCATAACAATGCTTGTGATACTTGCAAAATTGGTCAAGGTGATATTTGTTCCTGCGAAAATGATGAATTTTATAAATTACAATCTCAATTTGAAGATTTGAATATTCACACTATTACTTCGGATAATGTCATAGAACTCTTAAAAGAAGTTACCGATAATAATCTTCGTGAAAAAAATATTCAATTAGCCGTTAATAGTACTGCTACTTCTTCAAAAAAATTTTGTTAAACAAAAGAATGATTTTGAATATGAGTATTTTGCTCCTTATTCTATATCTGAAGTTCATAACAGACTTAATAAACAAACCGTTTCTACAAGAGATTCTTCTTTTGATGATTTGAAGAATGAAATTGAAAACTTGAAAAATGAAATAAAATCTATTAAACAAAATCAAATGATTTGTGATCATCGTATTACTCAAATTGAAATTGTTAATAACAAAGGAAAAAATATTGCTAAAGAAAATACTCTTGCAAATCCTCTTAATATTAATCCTAGACAAGACATGTTTTTAGGAATAATGCAAATTGTCACTGCTCATAAATGGTATGTTAAATGCACCATTTTAATCAATAATAGTTTTTCTATCACTAACATTGTTATGATTGATAGTGGCGCTAATGTAAGTTGTATTCAAGAAGGACTTGTACCTACCAAGTACTTTGAGAAAACAACTCACATGGTTAAATCTGCTTTAGGACATATTTTAGATATAAAGTATAAATTGCCTACTACGCATATTTGCCAAAATAAAGTTTGCATTCCGCATTTCTTTTTCTTGGTTAAAAATCAGTTATACCCTCCAATCATACTTGGAACCCCTTTTATAAATGCTTTACATCCATTCACTAGTATAACAGCTAAAGGGTTTTATGCTACTTATGAAGACCAGAATATTAGTTATACTTTTACCACTGATCCTACTTCTCGTGATATTAATGCTTTAATTGATATGAAACAAAGGCATGTTGATTCCTTACAATTAGAATTATTTAGCATGAATATATTTGATACTTTGAAATCCACTAAAGTACCGGAAAAAATTAAATTGATTTTCGAACAAATGGCTATTGATATTTGTGTTGATCACCCTAGTGCTTTCTGGTATCGAAAAAAACATATTGTTACTTTTCCATATGAAGAAAACTTCTCTGAGGATGATATTCTTACTAAGTCTCGTCCTTGTCAGATGAATGCCGAATTAGTCGAATTTTGCAAAAAAGAAATTGATAATTTATTACAAAAGGATTTGATAAAACCTTCAAAATCACTTTGGTCTTGTATTGCATTCTATGTTAACAATGTAGCTGAGAAAGAACGAGGTGTCCCAGGTTAGTAATAAACTATAAACCATTGAATAAATATTTAAAATGGATTCGGTATCCGATTCAGAATAAAAAAAGATTTATTCTCCAGACTATACGATGCCAATACATTCTCAAAATTTGATTTAAAATCAAGTTATTGGCAAATTCAAATTTTTAAAGAACATTCTTATAGAACGGCTTTTAATGTCCTATTTGGACGATATGAGTGGAATGTTATGCCGTTTGGTTTGAGAAACGCCCCTTCTAAATTTCACAAAATTATGAATGACATTTTCAACCCATATTTAGATTTCATTATTGTTTATACTGATGATATTTTGGTTTATTCAAAAACTCTTGAAATGCATATTAAACATTTAGATATTTTTAAGAAAATTGTCATACAAAATGGTTTGGTAATTTCTAAATCAAAAATGAGTTTATTTCAAACTAATGTCAGATTTCTCGGACATCTTATTTTTCAAGGGAAGGTAACCCCTATTCAACGATCAATTGACTTCGCCTCTAAGTTTCCCAATGTTATTACAGATCAGACACAATTATAAAGATTTTTGGGAAGTTTAAATTATATATCTCCCTTTTATAAAAATTTATCTAGAGACTTGGCCCCTTTATATGACAGGTTAAAAAAGGATCATAAAACGCCTTGGACTGATAATCATACCACTTTGGCAAAGAATATAAAACTTCGTGTTTAATCTTTACCTTGCTTAACTCTTGCTAATCCGGCTTGGCAAAAAATTATTGAAACTGATGCATCTAATATTGGTTATGATGGGATTTTAAAACAGATTAATCCTCACAATAAAACTGAATATTTGATTAGATTTCATTCAGGAAAATGGAGCGACGCTCAGAAAAAATATGCTACGGTAGCTCATGAAATGCTAACCATTGTTAAATGTGTATTGAAATTTCAGGATGATTTATACAATCAAAAGTTTTTGATAAAAACAAATGCTCAATCCGTGAAATATATGTTCGACAAAGATTTCAAACATGATGCTTCGAAATTAATGTTTGCTAGGTGGCAGGCCCAATTAACTCCTTTTGATTTTGATATTCATTATAAAAAAGAGAGTGATAACTCTATTCCGGATTTCTTATCCAGAGAATACCTTTCGTATTAATGGGATTTTTATCTCCTTTACTTTCAAATAAAATTTTGATTACTATCATAAAAGTTGTACCTCTTAATAGAGATGTACAAGAAATAATTATATACAAAATTATAGATGCCATGATGAGAGACATCATTTCAGAAATTTATTGTTGTGAAGAACTCAATTGATTTTTATAGTGATTACTATGACATTGAATAAAACTAAATGTTTTATTTGTAGGATGGATCCTCCTTGGGTGACCAAGGTCAGAGGAAAAGGCCGTTATACCAGAGGAAGAAGAAGATCATCCTCAGTCTCATCAGGATCATCATACGGATCCTCGTCATCTAATCCTCTTATTATACAGAGAGGAGGGATGAGCTTGGTTAACTTAAAGAGCTCTTTAAAAGAAGTTTCTTCTATACATCTGAACGATATTCCAAAAAATAATCCGTTATATGCACAATTACAGGAATATCAATCTCAAAAAAAAGATGATACCTTTGCATCCATTGCAACAAAAATATGTAACGACTCTTCCGAAATAACATAAGCCAATAACTTATGAGATTTTTATGCATATATTGTCCTCACGCTAGTAAAATGATATAAAACCAATATTATCAACTTCCGAGTACCCAATCTAGTGGTTCATGCTTCATACAACCATTTAAAAACAAGTAGTAAAATTAATATATTAGAAGACTTGGGCTTACATGCCCCAAATGAACAAAACATGTAGTCATACTTATATTACAAACCATGGTGACCTGATCCGATTAGCCCTCAAAGTTTCATGCAATTATACAACACATAGATCATGTATAAGTCCCGAAGTTTATACAAAATATAGATGCCTATATGCAAATGTGATCTTCCTTAAGGATCTCAAAATTTCCATCCCTAATGGCCATCTTCACGCCTCCTCTCGATCATTCCCTACGATAGAAACAACTATCGCTAAGCATATAGCTTAGTGGTGTAAAAACTATAGGTTCGACACACTCTAAATTTACCAAGAAATCTTTCTCAAGTCATGAGCAGCGTAATTGAAACATAATAAATACATCAAGTAACAATATATAAAGAGTATCAAGTTCGATATTTAAAGATCCAAATGTCAAGAATGATCAAGGCACCATTTTCCAATAGATTCAATAACAAGACTTGCCTAATATATACATCATGTCGTCACACAAAGCACAAGAAAATATCAATAAGGGTCGACGCCCTGTATCAAGAAGGGTCGAAGCCTAATAATCAAGAGAACCAAGAACCATAGTAAAAATGGTTTTCTATATCGTACTTAAAATGGACAACTTCCATTCCTAAGACGGACTACAAATTCAGAATTAAGATGGCAAATGATCTGAATCAAGAGGCATGCCAATGGTGACAAAGTCACAGCCACAAAAAGGAAAAGGTCCTAACAAGAGTGCAAAGTGATCTAACAATCCGTACAAGTGGACGAGTTACACAAGTGTCATACAAACACGACAATGTAAAATGACAAGAGGCAACCAAGGTACCAAGATCAACTTTCAGACATACCAGCAGTTAAAAGAGTGCAAGTACAAGTTTATACACAAGCCTCAATACTTTATCGTAGAAACGGTCCACACAACTTTGCAAGTTCAATCTATAGACCAACCAATGTATCAAGGTCCTCAACTTGTTCACGAGTATGCAACCTTAAAAACATACAATTAAATAGCTTCTTTAATTCTTAGTATCTCAATAATGTCGAAGTAAAATGGAATTATCATCACAAGTAAGATTAGCCCGTACAGAAACGACTCTGCTTCCAAAACAGTGATTCTGGCCAGCCTAGTACCTCATGTTGCAACTTAGATTTGAAACTGAAAATGGCAAAACTAGACTTTATAACCTTCATGAAAGATGTAGGTACATCTCTTAAGGTTGCAAACAAACAAGAATCACCACAAAATCTATTTTGTACAAAAAGGTATATTCAAAACACTAACAGTGGTCCATACAGGATTTCCAAACCTGAAATCTGGACAAAACTTGTCCTATGTTGCGTCCCATATTTCGAATTCATAACAGCTAAATTAGAGTTTTACCTAAGCATAAGAGTTTTAGATATATGAATTATCTTTTCAAATCATATTTATTCACCAAAAAATGAGTTCTACAGAACGAGATATTTTGAAAGTAATACACACTACTCAGCTACAAAACAGATCTCGACTACTTACCAAAGAGCAGTGTGTGTCTTGAATTCCAGCCAAAAGAACCAAGTTTTTCTCTTGTGATATTGATGAACAAATGGTTAACTAAGGTTCTAAGGTGCTTAGACTTTGAAGGAATCGAAATTCTCTAGAGGAGATGTCAAAATATAGGCTCAAAAGTGATATTTATCCCAATGCATAATTATCCCTCAAGGCGGCCCAAATAGTGTTGTGTGCTGCCCAAAATGCATACATATACCCTTATATATATATATATATATATATATATATATATATCTTTCATCTCCTTTTAAAAGTATACAAAATTCTAATTAGACTATTACGTAAATACCCCAATACAAACCCTTAAATTACGATACAATTTATGCTAAGCAAGCTAGCAATTATCACAACATTTCAAGTTTCCAAAATAAGAGTAAAACATATTGTAGTAATTAAGCAACGGTAAATCGACATACGACTCTTGTTAGCATTTATGGGTGTTACAGAAGACATTGATGATATCAATTCTTATGAAAAGATAGCAAAGAAAGAAATAATATTTATTTTGGAAAACTCTGAGATACAAAGAAAGGATGAACCTTGGAAGATATTCCAACGTTATTTGATTAATGGTTTATATTTTCCGAGTGAGTCATACAAAACCCGCTTATACTATGAAACTATCTTGATGAGCACAGGAAGTGTTGAATTTCGACATTTCTCGGGATATAATACCAGCGAGAATGTTTATAACTTCTCCAAAATGATTATCAAACAGATTATATCTATTAAAGATTGGGGTATTTCTGCAATGAAAGAAAGGCATATCAGCCTTAATAAGGTCCCTACAAATTTCACTTACTGGGATTACATTAATGCTTTCAGTAAAGTCCTCTATTACAACAATGAGAGGCACAAACATACTTGGTTCGTTAAGGTTTGTTCAAAGATATTTGTCGGACCGATCCTGAATTAGTTCTTAAACTGGTGGTCATGCCACGGTCCGACGGTGAAGATTTTGCCTAAACCATTTTTAAAATTATACAAAGAATGGGTTAAGGTTTCACCAGACCTTAATAATTTATATCACACAAATCATATCTGTATATTGAAAAAATTGAACAAATCTAATTCTTCATAGAATTTTCTATTCCATGGATTCACGAGTGGACTCCAGAAGTAGGTTTTACCGAAGAACAGATTCCATGTTTATATCGCACATATATGATAACTTTTGAGACAAATTAATGAATAAAAATCCCAAAACAAAGTCCTTATACGGACAAGAACTTCTGGACCTTATTTCAGGAAAAACCCAGGAATATAGTGCTTTTCTGCACAAAGGAATAATTGCTGATAGTTCTGTAAAGGTCATGGCTAGAAGAATCTCCAATCAAGATGGAGATCAAGAAGAAATGATTAATAAGTATTTAGAAGACATTAAGAAATGTCTACTCCTTAATATCATAAATTATGCAAAATCTGACACTTCTATAAGGAGTGAAACAAGTGATGATATTCAGGAAGCTCAATCATTTGAGGAAGAAAATCCAGCGGTGATAGATGTGCTGACAGAGGCAGAAGATTTCCTCCGACAACTGAAGAAGAAAGACAAAGTATAAAGATTATCAAAATTATCAAGAATAGTGATAAGCACTAACAACAGTAGAAACACTATTCATCTACAGTAAAACACTATTCATCTACAGTAGAAATGATGTTCATCTATAGTAGATATATTGTTACTAGGGCCCATTGATAAGGATCCATTACTGTAGATAGATGCTTTTCTTTTTCTATAAATATGGTTCATTTGTAGTATTTTGGAGACAGGTTTTAGAAAACCCTCTCTACTCTTTCTTGTAAAGCTCTCTTTCTATTGTCTTTTGTAAGTTGTGTGTTCGCCGAATACTTGCCGGAATTTACGAATAAAGTTGTAAAGTTCGTACAGGCCATGGTGTTGGCCCTTGTTCTAAGGAACTAATTCTGTCTCCGATCTAGAGCCATGACTATGTCCGGCTAAATAGTATCATATCTATGCAAATATCTAACTTCGCTTTTATATATATATTATGAAAGATCTAGACTTTATCTAAATATAAATAAATTTATATATGGTTTCTTGACTTGGTTCCGAGATGGTGGTACAGTCAGATTTAATACAATACGTTATTGGCTTTGTCTTAATAATTTCGTCTAGCCAGCCATGGTCTTAAGCCCGTTAATGAGATGAAAAGGGCGCTCTATACCCGGTTAGAACTGCTAGACACATGGGCTTAATAACAATACGTATTTGAATCTTGACAGACCCGTTGCTTGGGTGAAAGGATTAGATCCTACCATACAGTCATAAAACTATATAAAAATTTGTATATATTTTGATTCGGATTACTACCGCCCGTCTTCTGAGATCTTGGTTTCGTTGGTATATAATGGACCAATAATATTAAAGGTCAATTAACTATTACAATAATATTAATTGTGTATTTTGAAATTCATGCTTACAATATTTTTTTTGTTGAAAAAATAGAAAGTGAATAATATTTATAATTTTTATCCAAAAAAAAATAATACTAAATACCTCAAAAGTCTCATTCTATTCTAGTTGATTCGTCATGTCATTAAATCATCATTTTAAAAAATAATAGACCTATTCAATTCATCAAATTTATGTCTCTACAAAACAAATATATAGATTACATGAAAATTTATGAAGATTATAAAAAAGAATTTAAAAATCTAATTCCTTCATATATTTTTACCAAACAAAATTCAATGAAAAACCTCTGTGTGCAATTATTACCTAGCAATTTTTAAAATTACTAAGTAAATTATTTGAAAATTTTAAGCAATTTTTTTCATAAAAGTATTCAAATAAATTTGTAAGGTTGGCAATAAAATTGGTATGAAAGAGAAAATAATTATTTAATTTTTAAATTTTTTTTTTCTTTTTATTCCTTTATTCTATATTATATTATATTTTAACTTCTCATACAACTAAACACCAATATATATTCTTATTTCATCCCAAATTCATGAAATACAAGTAATAATTAATTGAATTGCCTATTTTAATTCAGTTATATACATATTATATGATATTAATATACTAATAAATAGCAATCAAAATTTATTTTCTAATATAACTATTATTCATTTTCTATTTTCTTTTTTTTTTTAAAAAAAAGGTATTGTAAGTATTTATGGATTTCAAAGCACCCAATTAATTATTTTTTAATAGTTAATTGACCTTTAATATTATTGATCCATTATATAATATATGATTAATTGATGTAAGTTAACATTCATAAGTGATTTATATATCAATATTTTTTTGAATATATGTGTTTATAATTATTCAAAATTGATGACACTATGGTAAGTTTTAAAAATCCTATTCTTCATTGCATAAAAAAATAAATTACGATAAAAAACTCTTTAAGTATGAAAATTTATTCTTAATAACTAATATATCTTTTTTAAAAAAATAATATGATCATTATTTTAGTTAAATGGGTTTAATGAATTTAATTAGTTTATTCTTAAAAAAAGACTTTAATGACATGTCATGTCAATTAGGAGAAAGTGAGGCTTTTGGAGTATCAAGTATATTTGGAGAAAATAGTGATAGTTGAGTGATATTTTAGTCATAAATAATATTTTAAGGCAATTTTCTAAATTTGGATGATCATTTAGAAAATTGACTCTCTAATTTTGTAGTTAAATATTTTATATTTTATTCATGAAAATGAAAGAAGAATTGAGTGGAAACAAAACTAAACATTCTAGTGAGTGAGAAAGTCAAAGGTGGACGGAACATTGAATGTGGACAGCTAGCGTAGTTGTTAAGTTAGTTAATGATAGAGGGATAAGTAAAGCATTGACTATAGAGTGCTAGTTTCAAATTTTGAATATGTATGTATGCGTCAGTTCCAAAACCACAACAACCTAACATTCATAAATTAGCACGAAAACGGGGTCAATCTATACTTTTCAAAGAAAAAGAAAATAACAAGGAGCTAGTTATAGAGGGGATACATATTCAAACTTATTATTAAAAAAATAGCGTGTGAGTCAAACTTATCTGTAATATCATTTATTATATAGATATAACATTGGATCTAATCCAACTTCAAAAGTTAGCTCATGAGGAAATATTTGTCTAAATCTATATAGGAAGACCAAATTCTCATTCCTCTACCGATGTGGGACATCTTAAGAATATTTTTTGACAAATATAATAAAACTGGCAATTATAGAAAAGTCTTATTGTATACTCCCTCCGTCCCATTTATGTGACACCATTTTCTTTTTGGTCAGTCCCAAAAATAATGTCATATTTCTTTATATGGTAAGTATTTAAAGATGCAATTCCTCTTTTATTTTTGTTGGTTCCACTTAATCTTAAAGATAATATTTCAATATATTTATGAGAAGAAAAAAAAGTGAGTCTACTTTTTAATATGACTATTTTTTGAAGGGGCAATTTGGTAAACATTTCAAAGTCTTCATTTATTTTTTAAACTCCATGCTCGATCAAATATTGCCAAATAAAATAAAACGGAGGGAGTAATAAATTAATATTTAGTGACGTTAATACGTTATATAAACTATGAGTCTTTTTATTATGTCAGAAACTTATAAACAAACCTGAAAAAGTTAGGAGATGAATTATTTATTTAGTTTTTCTATGTTGGTCAAATTTATATTTTCAAGGCTAATAACTCTAAAGGATAAAATAAAAGGAATATTGTTATTTGTGTATTGGTTTTATGAAATGTCAAGTATTAAGGAACATTTATTTTTAGTAAGGACGACATGTAAATAGGAACGGAAGGAGTATATGGTACTAGTACTACTGTAGGGGTGTTCACGGGTCGATTGAGATCAGTTATTGATCAAAATCAAAATCAAACCAAACCAAATATAATATACATTTATCGGTGTGGTTGTTATCATTTTCGGTTCAGTTTGATTTGATTATTTTGTTATTAACCCATACTCAAAAATAAAAGAAGTAATTCATTCAAAACTTGAAAAAAGCAACACCAATCCATTCAAAATGAAAAATGATTAGCATGACTGACATTTATAAGATTGTAAATATTGTTTGTAAGAATTATATATTCATATGTATGTATAATAATAAAATATATGTATATAATTTATCGGTTCAGTTCGATTATTTCTTTGATTTTTATGAACAAAATCATAACCAAACCAAATAATATTTGTTTTCTAAAATCTAAACTAAACTAAATTCAAATAAAATCAATTTATATTATTGATTTGATTCATTTTTTTTTATTTGAATCAATTTTTATCCAAACCGTGAACCTCCGCTAGGTTACTTCAAAGGAGTTAAATTGAGCAATGATTTGTGCTTGCTTCTAGTTATTGTTGTTTTGAGCAGTACTAGTAAACGTTGTGAGATACGATATTGAGGAAAAGGAAAAAGTAAATTAGAATGAGTAAAAGAGATTTCACATTCGAAAAATTCTTTTAGTCAAAAAATTTGATCACAATAGTATTTTACTTATGTTATTTTATCTTTTTGAACATTTTAACTTTTTTAGCTTTAATACCTTTTAATTAAAAAATGAAAAAAAAATTAATTTATTTTAAAATAAAAAAATATTATACACTTTTAAAATTTTTGACTAAATTCTGACCAAATTTTCTGACAATTTAGCATTACTCTTTCACATTATTGTCAACAAGTAGGGCATGTGTTAATGCTTTGCTATGTGTGCAACTTGTAAATCTGAATGTGATCTACTTTCCGCAGGATTTGGAATACCCAATCTTGTTACTCCGTAATGCTCGGATTCTGTTTTTCAAATTACTAATCCGTAAAGAAAAGTCAATAACATACACTCACTTCATTGATTTGCTTGATGATATATTGATTTTACATTGGATTAGGTAAACAATATAAATTTTACTAGTTTAGATTTAATTTCAACTATTCACGATTCTTTTATTATATTTTATTGGTTGGATACATGTATCTTAATTCGACAGATACATGTATCCAAGGAATTGACAAAGCAGGATACATATTTAATTAAGGACTCTAACTAAAATGCTTAATTTAAGAAGGAAATCACTTTATTAACAGATTTATAATATCTAGTCTAATAACTTCTAAGAAATTCAGAAATATTTTAATTTCTTCCATTTATTTTTTAGCAACAAAAAGGTGGAACTTTTATTTTTAGAAATTTGAATTTATTTCTCTGAATTTTGAGATTTTTTATTTTCAATTTTCATGTTTAGAGAACGTGTTTCTCGCACTCTAACTGGTTGTTATTTTGTTGAATAATCTGATAAAATTAAGTATATTGTTGTTTTTGAACAAAATACGGACCTTGTTTTGAAAATCTTATATAAATCAAAATCATTAATTATATTGATCACGATATGTGCATTTTACTAATGTATTTGATGTATGTATCTAATTTATGCATTTAATTTCATTAGATGCATTTCATTAGGTGTATCTACTATATACGTGTATCTGATACATACTTAGTGACTTAGATGTATTAATTATGTACCAGTTACATGTAGCATATAGCCGATATATGTATTTGAAACTTGTTTATGTATCTGAATTATGTATCCAATTATTTGATATTAATCTTTTCAATGGAATTTGAATCAATAAATGTGTGTTTCGACTTACTGCACCATCAATAAATTTGTGATTGCTGTAATTTCATAAAAATGTTGTCTACAACGATCTCGTTGAAGTATGACCAGATGCATGACAGAATCGTCTCAAATACACTAAAGAGATACTAGATCACAACAGAAAAATCTCTTACACATAAAATAGCATGCTCAGATACATGCCATAAAACAAATCATATATTTAATAGAAAATACATATACATTTAATAAAAAAAAAAACAAGATACATGAAACATTGACTATATACATGACAAAACAATCTCATATAAAATGAATGAAACATACGACCTACCATCTCATTACAAAACGTTTTCATACTCTTCTTCGTCTTTCCTCACTCTTCATAGAAAAAATAATAGAAAATAGGATAAAAAAAACACCAATACAATCGCTAGTACTTAAGCCCTAGATCCTGAACTAAGGCACAAGGAGGCAGAAAAATAGCCTCACTCATTCAATACATAAAAAGAATGATGGTTGAATAGTAACAAACCTCTAAATGTATTGTTGATGGATCGAATCGTTTTTATAGTTATTCTGAAAAAATCATGTGCTTTTTACACTGAGTTTGTTACATCCCACTCCAAAATTAAACAGGAAAATAGAAATGGTGATGGTAGTAAAAATGGAGGAAAGAAAGAATAAAAGATAAATTACAAGTAGTATGGTTTGCAACAGGAGTGTCTGCTTTAATTTAATGGCATGTCAAGAACGTACAATTTTAATGTGGGGTGGGAGGAAGAGATATTGTTGGCGGAGGAGATTGGGGGAGGTTGATGAGAGAGAAAGATACTTCCTAATTAAACAAAAATCATTTTTGATAGATATTGTGAAAAAATTATAAGTTGAGAGGATGAAGGAAAAGAGAAAATATGACAGAGGACATAGGGGTGGGGGAGAGATATTGTTGGCAGATGAGATTGAAAAAGGTTGAGTTGTTAATATACCTTTAATTAAGGAGTTCAAATTTTAAAATAATCATTCAATACCATATTTAAGAACGTGCAATTTTAATGTGGGGTGGAAGGGAGAGATATTGTTGGCAAAGGAGATTGGGGGAGGTTGATGAGAGAGACATATATTTGCTAATGACACAAAATTGTTTTTGATAGATATTATGAAAAAATTATGAGTTGAGAGGATGAAGGAAAAGAGAAAAAATGGTGGAGGATATTGGGGGTGGGGGGAGAGATAATGTTGGTAGAGGAGATTGAGGGATGTTGAATTGTTAATATACCTTTAATTAAGGAGTTCAAATTTTAAGATAATTATTCAATACCATATTTAAGAGATTTTTGTATCTAATTTAACTTTTTAAAAATATATGATATAATTATCAAAAAGTGATATTATGAGTAATATTTTTAAACTATAGGTGAAATATGTATATATGGTAGCTAAGTATGCCTAATTATGTAGTTTTTCCTTAAACTTATTAATGGAATTTTTGAATTTTATTGTTTTAAATAAAAGATACACCATCTGCTCCATACTAGATGAATTTTTTTTTACTTTACATGATAATTAAGAAATCACTAATAGATTGATTAATTTTACTATTTTATTCTTTGTTCATATCAATACATATAATAATAAGTTAGACAAAATATACATAAAAATACACATTGAGTATAGGTATAGCTAGTATTGAGAATTATTCACATTCAAAATGGCATATTAATTATAGGGGTAAAATGAGAAAACAATTAATTAATTATATAGTGATTAAGTAATATGGAACAATTATTTTTAGTAACATGCCCATCTACTATGGGATGGAGGGAAATATCCTTAATTTTGTAGTCTTAAACATGTCATGTGAAAATTTGGAATTAAAGAGTTATTAAAAAGAGAATAATCATTCTTTTTAAACAGATTAAAAAGAAAAATAGGTCAAACAAATTAAAATGAAGGGAGTATCAAATTCTCAAGAATTTCATCATATGGGGAACAAACTCTTATTGATATTTTAAATTTTATTTTTTGGAAAATTGAGTGTAGGGTATGGGCAAATAGAAGAGGATAACCTTTAATTAAAAAATAAAATAAAAGAATGAATTACAAGGTGAGAATCAAAGCTAAGGAAGTTAAAGTTTAAATAATCAATCACTAGTTGTGAAATTTTAATTTAAATAAATAAATGAACAATGAAAGCGTGGAAGGGAACACGGATGAGGAAATATGATTTGACTGTTTGTGCAAATGCAAGTTTGACCATCAGTATCTTCATACACAATATTGATGAAATAATGAAAATCTTCTTAATTAGAGGAGCATTTAAATTGACATACAAAATTGATCAATTCACAAATCCAACTTTTTTTAGTCAAATTGAAGTTCATGTATATCGTCCCAAATGCTTAGAGCTCATGAGCACAAGGCAGTTTAAGAAATTTCGCAAATAAGAATTATAATGAATTTAATTAGGCTCTTTAGCTATAATTTGCATATTTATAGACTCTACCTATAGCTTGTTTGCCTGTATAATTCACACCTTGTTTGTATAATTCACGGGTATGTTTGTATAATTTGCGTGTATTTATATAATTAAGTTATTTTTATCCGTAAAACTTGAAATAACGAATTTATACAAATGCAATCTTCTGAACTTAACAGTTATACAAAAGTTATACAAGTTTTATTATACAAATTCTGAAAATTACACGTTTATAAAAATTTTAAAAAGTTATACAAAAAAGATTGATTATATCTGATGATAAAACTGAAAAACCAAAGGAAATCGTTGTCATATACAAATACAAATCAAACGGAGAATTGTTAGTGACAAATTATACATACATGGCAAATTATACAAACATGACGAATTATACAAATTAAAACACTGAGCCGCATAATTATAACTAAAAGCAAGTCACAAATTGTAATTAAGACAAACTGTAACTATGTTAACTAATTAACTAATATATGTTTGTTTATCCGCGTAATTTTCCGTAACCGAACGTGAAGTGGACTGGTACAAATATGTCATTAACAGCCCAGCTTGTCTACAACTCTTCTATTGTGTAGGCAAAGCAAGAATGTGGACCATCTAAATTAAAATAGAACACATGCCACATCTAGTAAAGGCCCAAGGTTACAAATATCTTGCTAAGGTCCAAGTATGTTAACTCACCATCTAAAAAATATGGGATATTGACACTTATATACACAAAAAAAACCTCCAATTGGTATGGACCATACTTTTTACTAAAATATATTATAGGTTTGTCAACATAAGCTTAAAAATATTTGGCACTTTTATAGCCAATTCCCCAGTATAACCAACGTCTATGAATTTACTGTTCAACATTGCCGCATGCATATAACGCATTGTATATCATGTATATAAGTGTATATATTATTGAGATTTTCATGGACTAAGCAAATATATATGATATACATGGGATATAGTGGTGATAAATATATGTTTTTTGTCTTTAACCTTGAGTTTTTAATATGAAATTCAACTCAAAATCGTCTCCAAAATACTGTAAAATCAACACTCAAGCTCCTTAAGATTTTCCAGCGAAACCCAATGTCATCCAATCGAGACAAATCACAGATAAGCTGAAAAAGGGTTCGAAGATTTGAGAGAATCAGAGAGAGAGAGAGAGAGAGAGAGTTTGAAGGTCAAAATTATTTTCTAAATTATTTGGTACTATTTTGCCATTTTGTTTGACAAAAATACTCTAAAATATGTATTTTACATGTAATTTTAAGTTACTTATGTTTTATAAATTATATTAGGAATATTTATTGATTTAAAAATTAATTTATATAAAAAAAATGTGTTTAATTAAATATGTATCTCACTTGACAAATTACGATCATTCACGATTAATTGTTGTATTGTTGTAATTAGTCTTCTTTTGCAAAAAACTATTTTACTCAGTCATAGTCAATACACATATTAGTTGATTGAATAACTAATCATGTCAATTTTACCTCACGTTGGTAATGTAAAAAAAATGGTTTTAAATGGATCTGTAGTGTTCCTTGGGGATCAAGGGATATGTTTGTATTCCTAGAATTGGTGATTTTACCAGAGATCATAGAGAAAGCTCAGAGTTCTAAATATTCTATCTATCTAGGATGCAAAGATGTACCTTGATTTGAAGTAACAATATTAGTGGTGTAGGATGAAAAAGGACATCATGAAACATGTGTCTCTGTGCTTGAATTGTCAATAGGTGAAGTGTGATATCAAAGTCCAGATGGGATGACTCAGAGGATGCTTATATCTAAGTGGAAGTAGGAGCATGTTTGTTATGACTTTCATGGTAGGATTGCTAAAGACTTTGTGGAAATTTGATGATATTTAGGTCAATATTGACAGATTAACCAAATCTGCCTATTAAATTTTGATCAGGTTACTTACAATTCAGAAAGGTTATCCATTATGTAAATCTAAGAGATAGTTTGATTGCATGGGTGTCACGATCCAAGACTATCCCCTAGACGTGACATGGTGAATATAATCCCTAAAGACTCTAAACAAGCCATTTGACATAGCATAATACTAAGATAAACAACATAACTGAAATAAAGAAAAGGTGAAATATTAGTCTCAACTTAATATGATACCAAAATCAGAGTACAAGACCTTAACATGGAAAATATTATATCTGATATAAGTCTCTACTACATAGGTGTGGCTAGGACAAGTTCTAACTCACGAAATAAATCTGAAAACTGAAAGTGTTAGATCTCATAATGTGGTGATCATGCCCTCAACCATGAGGAGTCACCAAAACTTTAAAGGCTGATGGAAGTTGTGCTAACCGCAATTGGATGAATGTGCATCATGACCTATATTATAAAACAATATATGCACAAGAAATGTATGTAGTCAGTACTGTTGGGTTCGAAAGTGAAGGCATCATGCAGAAGTTTACAATTGCATATCATATGGTTGATAAATAGATGACACAAACTTAGACTAAAGATCAAAATATCATTATATGGAATTTGGCCAATTGGCCTACATATTAAAAACTAATAAAAAATTATTAAAATTGTAGAGAGAAAATCTCCCCATAAACTAAACTCTAAAACATCTACATTATGGATTTTATTGTGTTATGTTATGAGAATAAGGATCTTCAGTTTATAGATCTCCAAAATTTTGCTCTAAGGAAAGAATAAACAAATTTTTTCCTTCCACGAAAAGTAAAAACATTTATGGTAATGTTTTGTCTTTTCTTTTAGGAAAAATAAACTTCAAATAATGTAAGAAAATCAGGGTAAAATCCCAACAAATCTCTCATTTTGGTTGGATTTTCTTGACAAAACTTGATCTGCCTTCTTCATATGCTTGATAATCTTGTTCTTCACAAAATCTTCATGTATGACTATTGCTTACCATGATTAAAAATTGACATATTAAAAATTGGAGCCCTGTATTAAAAGTTACAAGTAGGGTTGAAAGTGGAGTTCATGCGTTAAAAGTAATATGCATGAGTTGAAAGTGGAGCTCATGTGTTAAAAGTAAGATGCATGAGTTAAAAGTGGAGTTCATGCGTTAAAAATAAGATGCATGAGTTAAATGTGGAGCCCCAACATTAAAAGTTTGCAGGGGTTGAAAGTTGGAGCCCATAAGTTAAAATAATCATGGGTTGAAAAGTGATTTTGTTTTAAAAGGATGGAGCAGCAGGATTGTTGAAAATATATCGGAAAATTTTCTTCACATGTAATAGCACAAAAGTCTTCATTATCATTATGTTGATTGCAAATTGATCTGGATCCAAAACTGCCTTGAACATGTCTTCAACTTTGTTCCATTGGATAATTGAACCATGTGCTCTGATACCACTTGTTGAGTTCGAAAGTGATTAGGGTGTCATGCGGAAGCTTACAATTGCATATCATATGGTTGATAAATCAGATGATAAAAACTTATATTATAGCTCAAAATATCATTATATGGTATTTGTCCAATTGGCCTACATATTAAAAACTAATAAAATATTATTAAAATTATAGAGAGAAAATCTCCGCATAAACTAAACTCTTAAACGTTTATATTGTGGATTCTATTGTGTATGTTATGAGAATAGGGATTTTCAATTTATAGATCTCCAAAGTTTCATCCAAGGAAATAATAAACCAAATATGGAAGAAAATAATGTTTTCCTTTCAGGAAAAGTAAAACATTTATGTTAATGTTTCGTCTTTTCTTTAGGAAAAACAAACTTCAAATAAGATAAGAAGATCAGGGCAAACCCTAATAAGTACTTGGAATGTACTGAGGATGAGGGAAAATGCATGAGTATAAGCATAATAACATAATGAGTCTAAAAATATGATAATGCATGACCAAGTAAAACACGACATAATCTAATAAGTTGAATTCATTAAACATAGTACAAGGTCAATGCCATATTCTGAAAATCATATCCAAGTAGAAATTATAAACTTTTGAGGAAATCATAAACTATGGTAGGAGATATCATTAACCGACATAAACCATGTGAGCTAGAACATGGAGTCCAGTGTAAACCTCCCACATTGAAAGAGAGGATCTAAACTTGCCAAGGTAAGGACACTGTTACGTACAGTGAGCTAAAGTGGATCCACTAGCTAAGGTAAATTAAAACAACCTTACGGGTCACATATTCATAGGACGAGGGGATTGTTTCTAAAGAACTCCGACATCTCTAATGGGTGAGCCTCCATCCCAAAGTTCACTCGGTGCTAAGTAAACTCCCAATAAAAAATATGCATAGTCATAACATAATCATAATCTTTGAAGTGGTAAGAATTTAGTAATACCAAATCATTCATAAACTTCATAATAATAATAATACCTTATTTAAATCATGATTCATAACGTACTCATACGAGACACTAATATAAAGCATCTTAATCGTGATTTATAACATAACAACTTTATTAGGCCTTTTGTCATAGATTACATACCAAATGATCATACTACTAGTGAACTTTGTTTTATAAGAAATTTGATCCTCCAGAATACAAGTTCGTCTCAAAATACTTATTAGTTTTAATTTGTCCCCTCTAGATGAATATAAGTTCGTCTCAAAAATACCTCTTAGTTTATAAAATTAAATAGAATAAATTAACTTTTTAGTTTATTCTTTAAATTAAGCATTTTTATAAATAAACAATATTGATTACATTGAATAAAGTTAAAGAGTAAACTAACTTTTTGTTTATGATTTTTTTTAAAAAAGAAATGTGAGAGTAATATCTTTGTGAATATGAAAGCTATTCAAGAAGGGGAGTTCCAATGAAATTAAACCACACCACAAACACCTCCAATATCATGAGAAGAACATTGAAGAAAACGGTGAGGAGCAAGTAATTACTATTAATAGTTCACATGTGCCTAAACTATTAGTTTGGCTGGCACCGTAGACATGTAATTCATATTCATAGTGAATGTACCACTATTTAATGAATGTTTGGTAGTCAAAAGTTGCAAATTTCTGCTTTGCTGGCTGCAACATGACTCATGTTGTACTTCTCTTAATATTTACTAGTTTTAATGTTCAGAACAACCTTATAACAACAACATAAATATTATTTAAACGATATGTTTGCATTGTACTATAAAACTTAGCAAGTTCTAAAATAATGATTTTTTATCATAACTAATTAAACAACTAAAAATTTATACATACTAAAAGACTTCAAAATCTCTAAACCAATTTATAAGTGTCCAAAAAGTTCCTAATCTTAAGTTAGAAATTACAATTCTTAGCAATATTGATATAATTTTCAACACGTATGTTAATAAATCCTTCAAACACAATCTAACTTTTTCAGAATTTAATATTCAATTAGTAATTCATCTTTGGCTTAAGTCAAAGGTCTTGATTTGTTTCATCTTCAACTCTATTTGTTAAATGACTTTGAACAAGTAAACTTCTTACTATCCATGGAGAAAGAAATCTTCTTAAGTTGTAAATTGACACACATTTATTTGCCAAGTCTATTTCAAGTGTCATTGCAAGTGTGTGAAATTAAAGTGTGCACCAACTGTTTTAATACTTAAGATTATAGGAATCAATCAAAACTCTTTGCAAATCTATCTGAAAGAAGATTTAAAAAAGAAATATTTAAGCCTATAGACTCGAACATTAAAACAAATTTATATCGTAACGACGCCACAATATAACTAACACACATACCATTATTTTATTTTTAATATTATCTCAATGTAGTTCATTGCATATGTTTTTTTTGTAATATCAAACAATGAATTATTTATAGATTATTTAACTTGTCATCTTTTCAATTAATCATAAGATATATGCGTATTTCAGCAAAAAAATAAAAAAGACAATTATAACGTTGTACTCCTTTGATTGCTTCATCAGGACAGATTTAAACAAATCAAATGATATATAAATATCAAAGAAAGGTAAAATAGTTAAATTAGCCTATAATTCAAGTAAAATGATAGTTTGAAAAATCTCAATTTCAAAGCTCAAAGATTTAAAGAAAAAGAAGAAAAACTCATAGTTGAACTGCAATGACAAAGGCGTATAACATTCAGACTGTAATAAATTATTCTTGTGTGCACTAATTATATTATTTAGTAAATTTTTGAATTAGTAAGTGAGATTGCAATTCTGTCAAGAATACAAGATCATTTATTATTACTTAACTTTAAAAAGAGATCGAAAATTTAGAAAAAACTTATCTCAAATCACAAGCAAATTTATTTATACAGTCACACACTTTAAAGATTTTAGTTAAACAATTAGCTTAGGAGGTTAACATAACATGCGTATAGGCTCGAATTTGATGATTTTATTGGATATGAACATTCTAAAAGGCAAATTTTCATGACATTGGTATCAATTGGGCACATGCTATGATTGCTAATGTGTAAAATCAGACGAAAAATATGCTTATGTAATACTACAAATTTGCGTAACGATATTGGTAACTCAACTGCACTATAAAACCCCCGTTAGCTTTAAGCAAAAGTTCGAACTATTCTTCCATATGTGTATAGACTTAAATTCGATGATTTTTAGTCGAATACAGATGTTAATATCAATTTTTATGTGCAGAAAGTGTATTAAATGTGAATTAAAGTCACATGAAACCTCTAGCAAAAAATCGAATTTCATGTTTTTAATAGGTGTGCAATTAACCGATTAATAAGAAATTAATTAAAATAACTTAAAGTATATTGTGTTTCTCTATATTTTTTCTTATACAACTGTTTTAGGATTGTGTAATTGGAGGAAAAAGAAAATCAACGTAAGTGTTAAATGTAAAATGAGTACTTCCATTTTCTCTTGTATACGTATGTACTAAGTTGAAAAGTTTTTATGGAGAAATAGATAATTTTTAGTTTAACAAAGGATTTCTATACGCTATTAAAATGTTAATTGGTTTAAAATTATTTAATATTAGAACTTTCAACATAATTCGAATAAGAAAAAAATTAATAAGCGAAAGGTTACTTAATTTCGAAGTCTTAAAAGGAAAATTTTAATAGATATTACTTTAAATTAATTTTAAAGTCCTAAATATTAAGATAAAATAACTAAATGAAATTTTTGTTGAACCTAAGAACTCTTTTTAAAGGGTAAAAATGGCAACGACATTTTATCAAGGTTATTCGTGCATTTAGTACAGTAGATATTAATTAATCCTTCTCTATCAATTAATTACTCCCTTCTATTTTACACAACATACTCTCTTCTCTATTTTGTGATTTTATTTTGTACTCTACATTTTTTAGTTAAATAAATTTCTAAAAACTAAATTAAAATAGGTCATAATAAATATAAAATATTTAATTTATATAGATAGTACTAATAGCAAAGTGGATATAAATCCTTTTTCGAATTTCCATGTTGAAAACTACTTTTCTGAATTTAGCTACGGTGATTTCTCAATGTATGTGGCTAAATATAAACTGATAATATGTGGAAGTAATTTTTCATAATTTTAGAACCCTCAAAAAAACTTGCAACGGCCACTACTCTTCGGGTGTACAATTGATAAATTCATATCTTTGCAATAGCTCACAAATCATACAACATAGTATGTAAGTCATATTAGGCAACCCTGTTGTTATGAACTCTGATTGAGAAGGTTATCGACGTAAAAAATCTATCTCACATCTCATGCGTAGAAAACCACTCACCCAACTAATTCAATCACCCTTTCTGCGTTTTTCAAAAATTTGTTGTCATTATTTTGATTTTTATGGAAGTGCACAAATTTAAAATTTTGGCCAAATTTAGAAACTTCTTTGTGGTTCAACTTAATTTTTGGACCTAATTTTGCGGCCATTGGTTCTTTTGTCTTCATAGCAAACAACTCATAAAATACTAGGTAAGAGTTAAATCAATTGCTACTATGAAATAGTTCTTGTAGGTGGTCCACTTTTTATTAATTTCATCTTGTGTAAACTATCTCTCTCTGCTTCATGCATTCAATTTTGTTATTAAAAAAATCTTTTTGGCCAGAAAATTTAGTAAGAATGATATTTTATTTATGTTATTTTATTTTTTAAAATATTTTTACACTTTTAATTTTAATATCTTTTAATTGATCAGTTTATTTTAAAATAAAAAAATATTATAATTTTAAAAACTTTTTGATCAAATTCTAATCAAATTTTCTGGTCATTTAGCACTTTTCTTTCCTATAATTAAATAAACTTCCTCGTTAGGCGAAAGCAGTGAAAAAGCAATAACGAGCGTTGTTGTTGCAAATTCATTTCTCGTGACTTTTAGCCTTTCTTATGACTTTTAAATTTTCATTATGACTTTGAAGAGTTACAATAAATGCTTAGAAAATTCACTTCTTCCTTATAAATTTCTTTCTACGGAAAGATGGATAGAAATTTTTTTTTTCTATTCCTAATTAATTGTTCACTTTTTTTTTTAGTTATCTTTAATTACTTGTTTATTTCTACAAATCAAGAATGAACAAATTTTTTTCTACCAATTATACCCTCAATTAATTACTTTGGAAAAAGTAAAACTTTTTGAAAATTTTAAGTTTTTTAATTCATCTACTTCTTAATTAATATGGGTAAAATGGTAAAATCACTACGTCAATTTGTTTTCTTAATAGGTGTGTCAATTCAAAAGTGGATAAGTAATTAAGGACAGAGCCAATATTAGAAGAAAAGTTACTACAAAACTATATCTCTTTTGCTATTTAGGTTTTAATGTTTTGTCTTTATTTTTTAACAAAAATACCTTCTTCTATTTTTCTATAGGATAATGATTTTTGAAGAAAATGGGCAGAATGGAAACAATTAAGTCATTTCATATTCACATGGACAGTCGAGACATTATGGATACTTTCTACTTAATTTGTTCCCGTAATATCTATAACCTAACTACTAAAATTAGTGTTCATTTTACCTGATCCTCACATTGTGAAATTAATATTTGTCTTCGCTCGTTGGGAAATTTTAAGGACGCGTATAAGCATTCTACAATGGTGTAATTATTTGTTCTTATCATTATACTCCTCTCTCATTGTTTTTGTGATTTGTGCTTAATGCTCACAGTTGTTTTCATGATCTCCTCACAAGTGCAGGGACCTAGTCCTCTGCAGAATATGCTCGTCCAGGGTCATATGTTGTACATCTGGAAAGTTCTCTGCATCAAAAGTTGGTGAAGTCGCCAGTGTACTACACCAACCAGAAGCGACGAGATTGTTTGTCCAAAGGGTATTAACTCTTGATGTTTGATATATTCAAGACACAAAAACAACAAATCAACCATTCATTCAAAGAGAGACATTCAAGCTTCAAAACAGCAAGGGACCTAATAGATTGCATTATTGCTTCCTGTACCAGCTGTTACTTAGAGTGCTTGTATTTGTGTGTATATTGTAGGAATCGTGTCGCTTGTGATAGAAACGTTTCAACTTTTGGTGAATCATTGTAAGAACTTAGTTGTGAGTAACTTAGTGTCTTACGTCAAAGTCTATATTAATCAGTTGGGTTAGTATAGTGGGCAATGCAGGCATTGCTTTGGCTCATTGAGTGATAGTGTATTACTCAGGATAAAGATTAGAAGGATAATCTCATGTGTTGTAAACTGGGTTTTACTTTGACTTGTGAAGTTTAGTAAAAGCAGTTTGAAAATCATTTGAGACAGGCCGTGGTTTTACTCCCTTGAGTACGGAGGTTTTCACATAAAGTTGTGTGTTCAATCTTTACTTTCAGCATTTATTTACTTTCTGTTATTGTAATCGTGCTAAGGACCTGGTCCTATTATAACTAGTAGACGCATACATTTTAACTAGTGGTATCAGAGCTTGACTTTTCGATTTAGGTAACACCAAGAAAAGAAAAGATCCTGAAGGAATGACTGCTCCACCCAACATGGAGGAAGGTCAGTCATCTACCAGACCACCCCGCTTTAATGGACAATACTATGGGTGGTGGAAGAATCGTACGCATGATTACATCAATACTGAAGACACTGAGCTATGGGACGTTATATTGATGGACCATACATTTCCACAAAGGAAGTGAAAGATGGAGAGCTCACTACAATGGTTATCAAAACCAGAAATGAGTACAATGAAATAGACAGGAAGAAGATAGAAAAGAACTATAAAGCAACGAAGATTCTGGTATATGGAATCGGCTCAGATGAGTACAACAACATCTCTGCCTATGAGACAGCCAATGAGATATGGGATTGTCTCCAAACAGCCCATGAGGGAACGACACAAGTTAAGGAGTCTAAGGTCAATAAGCTTACAACTTAATATGATAACTTCTGTATGAAAGAAGGGAAACCATTCACGAGATGAACTCAAGATTCACCTCTACAACTAACGAATTGAGATGTCTTGGTGAGCCTATTCCCCCAAGCAAACAAGTTTGAAAGATTCTCAAGATGCTTCCCAAGTCATGGGAAAGCAAAGTGAATGTTATAACTAAAGCAAAAGATCTGAAGACGCTTGCCATGGATGAACTAATTGGAAATCTCCAAATCTATGAGCTGAACAAGCAACAGGGGACAAACATAAAAGAGAGAAAGAAGGAGAAATCAGTTGCTTTGAAAACATCTCAAAACGATGTAACTGAAGAGGAGGATGAAATGGAATATGCCACTAGAAGGTTCGAGAAGGTTATCAAGAAGTATGGAGGCTTTCAAAAGAAATCTTCAACCAGAAGAGCAGCAAATGCAAATGATCTTTGTCATAAATGTGGAAAACCTGGTCATTTTATGAGGGACTATCCTAGCCAGAAGCAGGGAACTCAAAACTTCAGACCTCGTAAAAGGGACCAAGTCCTTGACCATGCCAAGAGAAAGGCTCATGTTGATCAACTAGTGAAGAAATCTTTAGCTGTATGGGGAAATAGATCCAGCATATCTGAGGAAGAGGTAGACAACTATGAAGATGTTTTGATGATGAAACTGTGTTAAACTCCATTTTCTCACTAATGGAAAAATCTGACGATGAAGAGGATTTGAATGAGGTAACCCTTTTTTATCTAAAAAATGGTCTAGATACTCTTCCCATTAAAAGATTGAGAAAACTTGCTGCTGTATTGATTGACTCAATTGATGAATTAACCTCTGAAAATTAGACGATAAGTGAAAAACTGAGTTTGTGCGATGATGAAAACCCAACTCTTAACTTTCAAATGTCTGAAATGAGTGATAAGATAGGTATCCTGGAGATTGGTAGCTTGTAACTTAATGAGGAACCTGGTACCTCTGAGGGTGGAAAGAGAAAATTTCAGTAACTTTGAGGTTGAACTAGAAGAGAAACTTAAGACCTCTGAGTCTAAGTTAGTAGTGTCCCTTGTAAGGAACTCTCAACTAGTGAAGGATATTTGTAAGATTAAAGAAGAGTTGAACCACTCCCTCAAATGGATGATTCGTCTAAGATATTCTCTAACTTAGCAAATCAGAAGTTCAACAGCAAAAAGGGGTTAGGTTGTAGACAGATAGAGCCTACCTACAATCCTCATAGTAAATATGTGCCTGTCTCTGACAATCTTTTCTGTACTCACTGTGGAAGAAATCGTCAACTGAAAGAAAAATGTGAGATTCTGAGAGGAGTAAAATAAAGGCAGGAGAAGTTTCTTAAATCTAGAAAGTTTTTGAAAAAAGGAAAAAGGTACCTAGTCCCAGTTACCATTTTAGCAAGAAAACTTTGCCCCCATGAATAGGAAGGTTTCTCATTAAGCCTTTTGACAGTTTTTGGAAACTGCATTTGAAGTGGGTTCCTAAGTCTAATAAGTGATTCTTGTGCAGAAGAGAGGAAACAGTTAGTGTTGGTACATGGATAGTGGATGCTCAAGGCACATGACTGGAGACACTCTAAACTTCCTCTCTTTGGAAGCACACCAAGGTGGTGGTGTGTCGTTTGGTGGTGGGAAGAAATGGTTCATTCTTAGAATTGGAAAGATAGGAAGAACATCTGATCATTCCATAGACAATGTACGTTATGTCAATGGTTTGAAATACAATCTTTTAAGTGTATCCCAAATTTGTGACAAGGGAAATGAAGTCAAGTTTTTGTCTGATAAGTGTTTGGTAACTAACTGTGTAACTAACAAGGTTGTTATGACTGCCAAAAGATTCAAAAATATGTATGTTGCAGATCTTGACTCAATAGAAGGAGACTGTTTTTCACGCCTAAGTGCTCAAGCTGACAATGCAAATCTATGGCATAGGCGATTGGGTCATGTGAGTGTATCTTTGCTGAACAAACTCGTTGCAAGGAAACTAGTCCGCGAACTGCCAAAACTGAAGTTCACTGATGATAAAGTTTGTGATGCCTATACAAGGGGGAAACAAACAGGATCATCCTTCAAATCCAAGAAAGGCGTAAGCACAACCAGACCTTTAGAACTTTTTCATATGGATCTATGTGAACCTATCAGATTTCAAAGTAGAGGAGGTAAGAAGTATATTTTGGTAGTTGTTGATGATTTCTCTAGGTTTACCTGGAACATGTTCCTGCGAACTAAGGACGAGACAGCTGGACTTCCGATCACCTTTGCCAAAGCAATTAAAGTTTGAAAAATTCTCAAATTGAAGAATTTTGTGCTGAAAATGGAATTCATCACAACTTCTCTGCGCCAAGGACTCCTCAGCAAAATGGAGTTGTCTAAAGGAAGAACAGAACAATGATGGATATCGCTAGAACTATGTTGATTGACTCAAGACTAGCAATGAATTTTTGGGCAGAAGCAGTCAACACATCTTGCTATGTTACAAACAGGTGTCTTATCACGTCTATGATCAAGAAAACACCTTATGAGTTGTTGAATGATAGGAAGCCTTCTATTGCTCATCTGAAGTCTTTTGGTTGCAAATGCTTTGTACTGAATAATGGAAAAGATGACCTTGGCAAGTTTGATGCCAAAAGTGATGAAGGAGTGTTTGTTAGGTACTCCTCTACCAGCAAGACATACATGGTGTTTAACAAAAGAACTTTATGTGTTGAAGAGAGTATGCATGTGATATTTGATGAATCTGAAAGTAATTGTGAACAATAAGAACACCCTGATTTGGAGGAGCTGATCAAGGGTAAACAGGACAAGGCAATCCAAAATCCTGGAAATAAACAGGTCGCTAAAGGAATTGTTGTAGAACTCACAAAAGAACCTGGTCATTTTGGTTCAACACAAAAGGTACTATCTCAAAATCCAGAAGGAGAAGAAGGTGAATCTGATGTTGATGTGGAAGAAGAGATAACCAGAAAGTCCGGATGGATGCATCAATCCTCACATCCACTAGACAATCTCATCTCCCCACTTGACTGTGGAATACAAACTAGATCTAGAACAAGAAATCTAGTTGCATATTCAGCCTTTATATCATCCATTGAGCCTAAGAATATCAAAGAGGCTTTACAGGATGCAGATTGCCTGAAGAACTTCATTAGTTTGAGAGAAGCAAGGTTTGGCACCTGGTCCCCAGACCTCTTAACAGAACCATTATTGGGACGAGATGGGTCTTTAGGAACAAACTTGATGAGCATGGGATCATCACCAGAAACAACTCAAGACTCGTGGAACAGGGATATAATTAAGAAGATGGGATTGACTATGACGAGACCTTTGCTCCTGTAGCCAGATTAGAAGCTATTAGAATCCTGATAATTTTTGCCTCTCATATGGAGTTTAAACTGTTTCAAATGGATGTCAAGAGTGCTTTCTTGAATGGGAATTTGAAAGAAAAGGTGTATGTCAAACAACATCCAGGTTTTGAAGATGCATATCTACCAAATCATGTGCTGAAGTTGGAAAAAGTTTTGTATGGTTTAAAGCAAGCTCCTAGAGCTTAGTATGAGCGTTTGTCAAAGTTCCTCCTGGCAAATGGGTTCAAAAGAGGTAAAATTGATAATACCTTGTTCCTAAAATCCAGAGGTAATGAGTTGTTGATTGTGTGACATCATTTTTGGAGCTACTTCAGATTCACTGAGCAAAGTGTTTGCTGATTTAATGAGTAGTGAATTTGAAATGAGCATGATGGGGGAGCTTACTTTCTTCGTAGGACTATAGATCAGACAGTCCTCTCAGGGCACATCCTTATGTCAAGAGAAGTACATAAAATAATTGCTGAAAAAGTTCAATTTGCTTGAAGCAAAAATCCTTGATACTCCTATGAGCATAAGTGTGAAACTTGATCTGGATAGAGATGGAATTGAAGTCAATCAGACCATGTACAAGGGAATCATTGGGTCACTTCTGTATCTCACTGCAAGCAGTCCTGACATAGTCTTCAGCGTAGGGATGTGTGCAAAGTTTCAAGCAGCACCTAAGGAATCACACTTGAAGGCAACCAAGCGAGTGTTGAGATATTTGAAGGGAACACAGGACTTGGTCCTATTCTATCCCACTAGTGACTCCTTTGGTCTTATTAGTTATGCTGATGTTGATTATGTATGTTTTCTTGTTGATCTAAAAAGTGCATTAGGCATGGCACACTTCCTAGGATCATCACTGATTTCTTAGGGGACTAAGAAGCAAAATTCAGTGGCACTATCTACAGCAGAAGCAGAATATATGGCAGTTGTATCATGTTGTGCTCAGCTACTATGGATCAAGAAACAATTGGAAGACTTTGGTGTTCTCATATACACTATTCCTCTAATTTGTGATAACATTAGTGTAATGAAAATGGCCAAGAACCTTGTTCAGCACAAGAGGACAAAACACATAGATGTGAGGCATCACTTTCTGATGGACAATGTTGAAAAGCAAAACATGGTGATGAGATTCTGTAAGACATAAGACCAATTGACTATTATCTTTACAAAGCCCTTGAGTAAAGAATGTTTCATCAAAAACAGGTAGAGGCTGGGTATGCACACGATCACCTGATTCCATGACAAGTTTGCACAAAATCTTCCATTTGATTATGTTAAGGAGGGCAGGTATCTATACTTGTTGTAATGCGTATCGTTTGAGAATTCACTTCTGGTACCTTAATGCAGGTATACATTCGTGGCATGATGACTGAAAGTAAGATCTAATCATACAGACAGGGCTACATACTAAATGGGACTTAGTCCCCACGAGTTTAGTATCACTTATGCTACACTGTATGTCTGTCAACGTCACTGCCACGTGTCTCCTACCTATTCATCGCGTCAATTTCAGACCTCTTTTCACTTTAAATCCAAGAGTCACTACTTTTGAGGGACCCGATACCTCTTGGACTTAAATATAAACCTAACCTCTGTTAATCCAAAGATTTTAACCTCTTTCTAATCTCTTTTGTGATTTCCTACCTTATTCCTAAATCGCCCCTTCTTGTTCGTCAAAATGACTAACTCCTCTTCATCTTCAAAGCTTCCTATTTCTCAAGAGATTAGAAACCCTGGTTCTTTCAATTTCTCTACCCTTCTCCAGAAGAATCTCTGTTGACACTAGGTGTTTGTGGTGTTGGTGAAACGGGTGAGTCCATCACACCTCATACTGAAGTGGTGGCTTCTCCTAAACTTCCATCTGGGTAGATCTTACCCTGCTCTCCTACGTTAGTTCTATCTTGTAAGAAATCTCAAAACTCAGAAGCCCAATCAGTCATAAAACCAAGTGCTGACCCTCTCACTGAAGAAGTTGAGTTATTGTCTAGGGGAGTGTCTTCTACTGTGTTTGAGAGGTTATTTGATGGAGATCTGCCTGAGGGAAAGGGTCCTGAGTCAAATATTCTAGCAGCAGGGGTAGAATTAGTGGTTGTATAAAGTTTGGCCTCTCTTAGAGGCGATGTTCAACCAACCTTGCTAGAATAAAAGTTGAGGTCTCCGGAGTAGGTCCCTTATAGTGTTCAACCTGTGTTTGACCAAACCCCTAAGTCATTTGACATTGAGAGTGACAAGGAAGATGAAGAAGAAATTCCTTTGAAATGGAGTAGAAAAGGGGTGCAAGGAGCCAACACTTTAACAGTTGGTGTCCCAAATTTGGAAACAGTTAAGAGTGCTCCGAGGTTGTTCTTAGTGATGAGCCTGCTATGTTTGCAAAGGAAACAAAAAGAAAAGGGAAGGGAAAGATGGTTAAGTCCCACTCAAAATGGGACACGAAGAGGTATGGGACTAGGAGTGAAATGCAGAAAGTTATGGGGAGTGCTATAGCAATGAATGTATTTCAAACGGAGAGGGCTAGGAAAAGAAGATGGGAAGGTCACTTGCCTGAAGAACCCACATCAACTCCTTGCCTGTTGGGTTGCATTCCCGTTTTCTTTTTTTTAATATCCTCCTTCCTTGGATTAGTACTAGGACGCATATATCAAAAGTTCAGTGTGAAATTTGAATGAGATATATCTTTCTTTTTTCAAATTCAAAATGTTCATAATTGAGGTTACACTAAAGGAGGCTGAGGTTGAGAGGGTTAAATCAAAGGGAAGTTAGAAGTTTGTAAAGAAATCTCCTGCGAAGAAGGAGAGTGAAGAGAAGGGTTACTGTTAAATCAAATCAGGACAAAGGATCAAGTCCTAGTGTTCCAAAATAAGTTGCAGACAAAGATGGGGCCATCTATTTAAACCTCCAGCACCATACTTGCATGAACCTGAAGTGCGTGAATTTTACTACAAAATGGAGCTTCTAAAGGATAGAGGGGGTCAGAACTAGTGTGAAGAATATCAAAATCTTTCTAGATGAGAAAGCTTTGGGGATCATTCTAGGTGTGCCTGTGAGAGGAATTTGGTCGATTGAAGGCTGCAAGCCATCCAGTGAGTTCTCAAAACATGCTACAAAGCGTAGGGACATCAAGCGTGCAGGGGTGGCAAAGAAGTTTCTCAAAGGAGAATATCAACTACTCTTTGAGTTCATCAACAAGGTGATGGTACCAAGGACGGAGAAGAGAACTGTAGCATCTGTTGCTGATCTATTTCTCATGGAGAAGCTGGATGAACTTGAGGAAATAAATCTCCCTGCTATAATGCTTGAACATATGAACAGGGTGATGACCTGGAAATTGGCAAAGTAAGACATCCCTTATGGCTACTTGCTGAATTATATGTTCAAACATTTCGAAGTGCCTTTGGGACGAGGGGTACCTGGTACCACCAAGCAAATGTTTACTGCTGCTACCCTGCTAGAATGTGATTGTGTTGAAGGGAAGGCCAAGGGTAGGTCTCAAGTGACAGATCTTCTAGAGTAGCAAACCTCTCTTAAACGAGAGTTGACTGATCTTACCGTGATCTTGAATGATAAGGAGGTTGAGATTGCGCAACTGAAATCTCAGTTGTAGAAGGTTGTTTCAAAGGGACATGGTACCAGTGGTGTGGATGAGCAAGTGGTGCAAAAGTTGAGAGCTGAGAATGAGCAGCTGCTGAAGACAAATGCCTTACTCAGTGAGGAAGTCAAGGTTCTCAGCAAGCAAGTTATTCAGGCTTATGAGGTTGCAAATAAGCGAATGTCCTTGCTCATGCGACCTTTAATCCCCTTCCCCCTCCGTCCTAAATGAGTCTTGTCTCCCTAGTCTTTTCATCCCTACTTCAAAACTCTAGTGGCTATGTGTACTGCTTTGATTGACTTATGTGGTCAGCTTTTGTGATCTAATGCTAATTGTTACTGTGCCATGTTCAGTATGGTTTAATATTCTCTTTATGCTTACTTGTCCATGATCTATATGGCCCATGGCCCTGAATTCTTAAATGCTTTGCATATAACTCGCATATGTTTATTGCTATTCCTTTTCAATGATGTCAAAAAGGGGATTTTTTGGGTAAACTATTGTGAAATTAGAAAGGAACTGAACAAAGGGGGAAGAACAATGATAGGGGGAATAGGTGACAGGGGGAACTAATGTAATTTTTGAATGAATGCTTAACACTCATGAGGTTGCTTGTAGGTTGTTTGTCATCATCAAAAAGGGGGGAAATGATAAATCTTAATGCTCCCAGATGTTTTGATGATCTCCTCACAAGTGTAGGGACCCGGTCTTCTACAGAGTATGCTCGTCCAGGGTCATATGTTGTACAACTGGAAAACTGTCTGCGTCAGAAGTTGGTGAAGTCGCCAGTGTACTACACCAACCAGAAGCGACGAGTTTGTTTATCCAAAGGGTATTAACTCTTGATGTTTGATATATTCAAGACAAAAAAACAACAAATCAATCATTCATTCAAAGAGAGATATTCAAACTTCAAAACAGCCAGGGACCTAATAGATTACATTATTGCTTCCTGTACTAGCTGTTACTTTGAATGCTTGTATTTGTGCATATATTGTAGGAATCGTTTCGCTTGTGATAGAAAAGTTTCAACCTTTGGTGAATTATTGTAAGAACTTAGTTGTGACTAGTGAGTAACTTAGTGTCTTACGTCAAAGTCTATATTAATCAGTTGGGTTAGTATAGTGGGCAATGCAGACATTGCTTTGGCTCATTGAGTGATAATGTATTACTTAGGATAGGGAGTAGTAGGATAATCTCGTGTGTGTTGTAAACTGGGTTTTACTTTGGCTTGTGAAGTTTAGTAAAAGAAGTTTGAAAATCCTGTGAGACAGGTCGTGATTTTACTCCCTTGAGCAATGAGGTTTCCATGCAAAGTTGTGTGTTCAATCTTTACTTTCAGCATTTATTTACTTTCTACTATTGTAATCATGCTAAGGACCTGGTCCTATTGTAACTAGTAGACGCATACATTCCAACATTTTCTATTTTACCTTTTTCCTCTATACGTGTTTTTGATATACGATGACATGATTCTCGAAGTAATCAGAAGGGTTTCGAGGAGTTCTTCAGTTTAGAAGGTTTTGAAATTAAGATGTTTAATTTTAGTCAACATTTCCAATAAATGTATTCGGAATGGAATTCCATCGAGTTTTTGGCTAAAAACATCTTTAAACTATATCCCCAACTTAAACTACATCCTTAAATTATCCTTCTGAACAAAAAACATCCTCCAAGTATTTAAAACTTAACAACTTTCATCTCTCTATTAAAAATTATCAAAAAATTAGCGAATTCCATACAAAAACATATGCAATTCATACTATTCTCAGAAAAAAAAAATCTATAATATTATTACCGGTTGGAAAAAGCATCCAAAATAAATATATAAATTTGAGAGTCATGTTTGTTGTTAAAAAAAACAATGTTAGGACGGTGTGAGTTTACGAGGAGACATAATTTGTTCTTCTCATTTACCAACTGAATGAAGTTGGAGCTTAATTTCATACCATCTTCACCTTGCAAAGTCAAAGTGTCGTTAGATCAATAACTTTTTGGAGCAAATTGATAATGGAGGTGATCAAGATTCAACTAATTTTGGTCTCTAGTACTCAAGTTTCGTTTTGCATTATTAAAAGTAAAAGTCTCCGTTCGACACCACATTTTGCATATTCAATGAAAAGAAAATATTTCCATTGATAATTCTTTGATATCAAATCAAATAAAAAGTAAATAAAAATAAAATTGCCAATTAAAAAGAAGACAATGCAAAACAGTGTTACCAAAAAATTATAATATTATTTTAGATGTATGTAGAATGAACAAAATTGGTTTATTGGGGAGATTTAGGGAGTTTAATTTGTTGAGAGTCGTGTAAACTTGAAGAATTTGTTAATTTTTGCCAAATTTTAACAAAAGGATGAAAGTTGTCAAATTTTAAATAATTGAGGGATTGTTTTGTTAAGAAAAATAATTTAAGGATGTAGTTTAAATTGAAGGTATAGTTTAAGAATGTTTTTGGCCAAAAACTAGAATTCCAACAGTCATGTTAGAATCAAAAGGCAAATTTTGTGGTAGTTAGAGATTTGGGTCGGGTAATGGGGCTTTCAAAAGTGGTTGTGTTATTGGTTGGAAATGTAAGGTTTAAAGGAACAAAATTAATTTTCACACATATAATTCATGTTATATATAGTGTATAAGTGGTAAACTAGAAACGTATTTCTTCCATTTAAAAAGGAAAAATCAAAATTTAATACAATTGAAAGTAATGAAATTTAAGTAGTTATTTACTTGTTTTAGTCGACCATCAAATGGGTTAATTTGATATAACAATCAAGTGAAATCATGTGACTAGGGGAAATGGGCCTATAAGTTCGCCTTTGATGCGCAAATAGCATTTCCGTTTTCTATGTTCTCTTCTTTTTTTTTCTCTTTTATCAACAACTTTCTTATATTACACAAAATATATTTCAAACACACCCATCAGTAAATATAAAACACACCCATCACTAAATATAACAATTGAGTTCGCTCTCATGGCTTGATTTTTCTATGGTGTGGTTGTGTATCTTAATTTTCTTAATTTCTCTATGGTGGTTGTGCATCTTAATTTTGAAATGGACATCTCAAAAAAGGGTTCGTCTATGGTGTGGTTGTGCATCTTAATTTTCTTAATTTCTCTATGGTGGTTGTGCATCTTAGTTTTGAAATGGACATCTCAAAAAAGGGTTTGTCGATAAAGAAGAAGTAATGCATAATACTATGTGAATTATATGAAGTTATTTAAAGAAATTAGTATTAAACTAATGAGACGACTATGTGAATGAAAATTAAAGAATTCCAAGTGAAGCAAGAAGAAGTCGTAAAAGCAGACGAGCTATAGTATTTCGATCATTTCAATTTTCAACCAAATAAAGGAATTGGAGAATATTAAATCTTCATATGCAAGGAAGCATAAGGCATGAAGCTATAGCATATAATATCATAATCAACTGCTCCATTCGACTTAAATTTGGATTCTTTAAATTTAATATATACAAATAAAAGCTGCCGTGAATCGTAATAGAATTTTTATTTTTAATAAATACTGAACATCTCTCAAATCATCCAAATACCAATTTTACCTTTTCAATTTTGGCATTCTCACCCAAATCACTTGATTTAAAAGTTAATATTCACTAAAATCTAGATTTAGTAAATTTTTTGTACAATGAATAATTAATTATTATAATTATTAGGGTTCAAAATGGAATCAAGAATTGTGTTACATGATAAAAGGCTGCAACATATACTGCAGTTGCATCTGTACTCCAGGCAAAAATATTAATCAAAAGACCAAAAATTTATCAACTTGGGTGACATTAATTTCATCACCATGGTTAGCTTGCGAATTCATTTTGCAGTGTTCATCATGTTCCTCCTCTTCAACTTTGAACACTCCCTGTACAAATAACTCCACATCAATTTCCTTATTCCCTTTTAAAATACTCAAGTCCTCATCAAATGGCGCTGGAATAAACGGTGGCCTTGGAAGTTGCACAATCAAATCCCAGTCTACGGATTTGAAGAAATCGTGACCTTTGATTTCATCCACAGAGATCCTCTGCTTTGGATCCTTCTCGAGTAACTTGTTTATCAAGTTTCTCAATGGCGTCGCCTCACCTACTAAATCTGGCTCCTTGGAGAGTATTCGATAATATGTTTCCTTTCGATTTGTGCCCCTAAACGGCGTCGTTCCGTACAGCATCTCGTACAATACAACTCCTAAACACCACCAGTCGACTGAGAAATCATGGCCGTTACCTAAGATGATCTCCGGCGACAAATACTCCTCGGTTCCGACGAATGAATTTGATTTCTCGATCGGATCGAATTCGAGAGGAGCTGAGTCAGGAGCGAGTCGAGCTGAGTGAATAGAATCGTCTGGAGAGATTTCCGAGTTGCGAAATTTGTTGAAGCGAGAGAACCGGTTCTTCTTTTTGCTCTTCGACGCGGTTTGTACCGATAGTTTAGCTGTTTCTATTTGCGGGGCTTCTGGAGTAGCTTTGTGTGGAAGTTTTGTAGAGAGATCGAAATCGATTAGCATTATATGACCATTCTCTTGAATCATCACGTTTTCTGGCTTCAAATCTGTGTATACAATCCCTGATCCATGTAGATGCTCCAATGCCAGCACTAACTCCGCCGCGTAGAATCTGATGAATAAAACAACAGTTTAATCTATTGTTTAGGAAAAAAATTCACAATCTGATGAATAAAACAACAGTAGTGCAATGTGCAGATATACAGAATGAGTGATTGATTACCTTATGGTATCGTCTGAGAACATTTTTTCAGTTTGTTTTTTCCGGAGAGAATTGAGATCACCACCAGGACAGTAATCAATGGCATATCCAACAATCTTATCCGTCGATACAACTCCTTTGAGTTTAGGCAGAAGGGGATGCTGAAATGAATTGAGTACGTCACGCTCGAGGTAGATTCGTTTGTATTCGCTGTTCGTACTGGCTTTGTTCTTCTCAATTGAAGCTCTCAAAATAGTTTTGAGAGCAAGCAACTCACCGTCTTCTGTCTGAACCAAAAACACCACTCCTTTAGCTCCGCGGCCAAGGGCGGAAATTACCTTCAAACTCCGCAATTGTATCGACGCAATCTCTGGCTTTTCAAGGTTGTTCATGGCGGAAGGTGACGACCGCAATTGATGCACAAATCCTTATATGCTAAACTTTTCTTATAAAATGCTATGGTTTAAAATGTTGATTGGAGAATCTTTGTGAGTTGGGGAGACTCGATTTAGTTTCTCCAGCAACATACGTAACTTGTTCGTCTAGTAGGCTTTTATAGAATGAGACTTTTGAGGTATTAACAATTAAAGAATTAGAAGATGTTTTCCTTGCGGGAGAAGATTGGGAGTGGGACTGATTTTTCTTTTTCAAATTCATTTGACTCCATCTAATTCATACCTTTTCCGTTATTTTTTAATTATCATGTTGTATTTTAAGAATCAATACAATTAATTTTTAAAATTAAATTAAATTATATTTATTTGATATTTTAAAATTAAAATTATAAAAAATTATATAAAAAAAGTATTATAAATTGTTGTAATTTCTTTCGTATCAATATGATGTCGAAGTTCATATTATTTGACTCTAAGAAGACAATTATGACAACTTTAAAAAAACAGAGAAAGTATTAACTAAGCTGTTCAGATTTCTTTCATAATTTAAAACAAATGAATTATTTAAAGTTCAAGAGAATTGTTAGAACTTTTTTTTATATATTTGATTTTTCACTACTTTATATTTTCTAATATAATATTTTCAAAAATTGAAAGAATAATAATAGATAGTAATTTTTAATTTATGTTTTAAAATATTTTTCTTTAGGAGTGTGTTAAACTTCAACAATTCACTTAATATGGACTAGAAAAAATAATTAATTTTAATAAAATATAACATCTTACATAATTTAATATTAAAATATTTATTTTATTTTTTTAATATAATTAGATGAATTATTTAAATTACAGATTATATATTCTTCTTATTATACCAATGTCAAAAGGGGATTATTATTTTAATGTAATTGAAAAAGTTGAGATAATGGATGTGTTCGCTATGGTCAAAGACTTCGGGCGCACGTTCGAATACGGTGTGGTATTCTAGAAGCTCATGTCACGGGCTTTTGTGACCCTTAACTAAATGACTGTCTTGCATAAATAACTTATTTTTAGGGGTTCTTACGTAAATGTATTATTGATAAAAAAAAAATTAATAAAACAATCATATGAATATATCAATATATATAAACAGTATTTAATTATATATTAAGTATTGAACCTTAAAATTAAGTTCTTGTTTTCACCATGATAGGAAGAGAATTTATTGTTAAAAATCTTATAGAAATTCTAAGATTTACATTGTGAAAGTATGAAATACTTACCAAGACTTGGTAGAGTTGAAGAAAGCTTTTGAGAGTTATTGACGTTGATCAAAGAGTGAAAAGTGATAAAAGAAATTCAAAATAAAGTTTTTATAAAATCTGAAAAAACTAATATATGTCTGAAATATAGTGATATACGGATTGTATATATGGCCTATAGACTTTCTATGGCCCGTGGATTGCTTCCATGAAATTTACAGAAGGATTTCATGCCTGTTCGATTCCACGAGCAGGAACCACGTTTCGTAAATGCTTTCACAGTCGATAGTTTTCAGTTCGTGAAACTTGGAACAAAATTCTCATTCTGAAACATCTCTAGTAAAACGTTCATAACTTAATACTCTGGACTTGAATTTACGAAAGATTGGTGGTGTTGAAAAGAAGACTCGTATACCTTTAATTTAATAGGTCATAGGACACCTAACACTTCATATTCTAAAAGATATAATTGTTTGAAGTTAACTCTTGCACGATTTCATGGAAAAACTCAGTGAATAGAAAAGGCTTTAAACTCAGCTTAGTGCTATAGGTCTCTAATGTCCCTAAACCACTTCCAATACACTTCCTATACTTAGGAATGAACCTTAACATTCTTGAACAACAAGGAATCTTATACAAAATACGATTTAGACTTTAGGTTAGAAATTTTTAAGGTATTACAAAGTGTGTGTGTGTGTGTGTGTATATATATATATATATATATATATATATAACAAAACTTTTGTAAGAATATGGAGAAAAAAAATTAAACGTCTTCATTTCATTTGACAAATTTGTTTCATAAATGTTGTTTCTTATAAAAATTTAAGGGCAAACTACATAAATTCCACTAGTTTATATCCTAATTACTAAGATTCCCGATACTTTCAAATATTACTTCCTCTAGTATATTTTGTGCGTAGGATACATGAGTCTAAATCTGTGAGATACATGTATCTGTCAAATTTTAAAACTAAGATACATACTTATTTGTTTAAATTAATTGATTGCAACTGATTTTCTCAATTAGAGGAGTAATTGAGGATTTTCAAAATACATGGACAACTAATTCTGAAAATTTAAATTAATTAAATCCCTTAATATAAGGCGGAAATCAAGGAGTGTATCTATGTTTAATTAATTTCATTTTATTATTCTTTAAAATAATAAATTCATTAATATTATTAATACAAGACAAATATATGTATATTTTGGTAATGTAATTTGATTAATTTCACTTTATTACTCTTAAAATAATAACTTCATTAATTTGATGTGTATATATATATATATATATATATATAATGTATCTCTAAACACTTAGATACATGAGATCATACAAATACATTCATATGTATCATATAAGTATCTAGTATTAATTTCATGTATTTGTTATATGTATCCAGTATTAATTACATGTATCTATTTATATGATCTAATATTATTTCATGTATCTTTTATATGTATCAAGTATCAGTTTCATACGTTTTATCCAAAAATATTTACCTCAGATAAATACGAAAATAACACAACAAATATATATGATACTATTAAGATGCATGATAGAAGACAAATACATAAGACAAGACTCGGATACATGACAGAATAAATTTTGTCAAATATGATTTGAAGCCAAAAACATATATTTTTAATCATTAGTTGTCTTATATTTATTATTTGTATTTGTCCTTTTTGAGCATGAATTTGATAGTTGTGCTAAATAGTATATTTTATTGTAGAAGTAAATTGGTGTAAAATTGAAAAAGTTTGAAGCTAAAACGAATTAAAGATAAAAGATTATAGAAGAAAATCAAGTAGACACTTAATAGATTAAATTGAATATTATATTAATATATATATATATATATATATATATATATATATATATATATTCAAAGCAGAAATCAAAGGAGTCAATTGACTGTTCACTACCTCACTATCACGTGGCAGCAGATGAAAAGATGCACAAAATTGTTGAGTCGGTAACAGTGTCACGCGTACAACTAGGAAACCAGCTCGTTTTGATTTTGGTTTCCAATTTGTTTTGGATTCAATTATTTTATTTTGTATTTTCTATATCTATAAATAGCCTATGAGAATAATTACTCCCTCCGTCCCTATTTAGTTGTCCATATTTCCTCTTTTATTTGTCCCTATTTAGTTGTCCATTTTGATAAATCAAGAAAGGACAACAAATTTTTTCCTATTATACCCTTATTTAAACTTCTTGAAATTTTTTAGTAAGTTGTAATTCATCCTTTTTGGAACCAGACAATACATTTATTATGCTTGGAGAGTTACACAGTCCTTTAAGTTACCCATAAAGCATTTTGTTAGTTTATGAGTAAAAATTTTGAAAATTTTTTTTACTAAAAAAATGGACAGAAATAAAGTTGAAGTTTCAACTAATACTCCTATCAAAGTAGAAGGTTCACTTATATTGATTGAAGATCCAAAAATTATTGAAGTCAAAAATTTAAAAAGAAAAGATGAAGATCGGGTATATATTGTGCAACACCGTAAGAATCATCCACTTCAACCGAAATATTTAAATCTATTCCATTCATTGAACTTGATTTATTTTGTCTTCTATCATTGGCTGTTTGATTTCTCATTTCATTGAAGCATTTTTTTATAACAAAATATTTTGGTGGGAAATTTTTAAATGTTACAAAAAATTGTAAAAATGCATGTTGTTGCCCTCCAATTTATTTCACTTGAATTCAAAGAAGTGGCTGTAACTTTGAAGTGAAAATTTATCATAAATAAAGTAAATAAACTTATGAACTTTCCAGCATTAATTACTTATCTTGAGTGAATTTATTTTGAAATTGTAAATTGTACTATAAGGGTAAAATTGTAACTTCACTATGCTAATCATTGTTGTCTTAATATTACTTGCGCGACCACGTACACTTGCGTGAGCATTTGAAAACAACCAGTTTTTGGGGGCACTGCCGGGGGCTTGGAAATTAACTATTCTTCTAGGTTATACTTTTTACTTTTTATTTATTTATTTATTTTGATACATATATGTATTTTTTCTACTAATTAAAACTCTTCTTGGGATGGACTCTTCGCAAGAAATAGTAGGGAATGATGAATATTCATGTGTGGTAAGACCTTGTCCTTATTGCAAAGAAGCTCACTTTTGACAACAATGTCAATATATTCCCGAGGGAGAGTTTTGTGCACCATCTCTATCTTGTAAATTTTGTGGTAGTTTGTGGTTCGGTTGTACCTTGTGTTGCTATCCTACTCCAAAATCCTCTCATGATGATTTTAACAATCTTTGTTCCTTTGATAGTATGGATTCTTGCAGGAAATTAGTAGAGGAATATGGAGAGCGCTTATGGAGAATCATGTCTGGGATAACATGCGTTGTAGATAGAAAAATAACACACATCCAAGATGTTGATATGTTTTTCTTGCATACTCAGAACTTAAGCAATGAATTGAATGCAAAGGTTGTTGCGTTTGACGCTCAACAATCCAATTATTAGTTTTGTGATATTGAAAAAGGCACTAAGAATTCAAATTGAGGATCTAAAACGGGAGGTGATACAATGCAATCATACTTTTCTTGAACATGCCATGTTTGATGTAATGTTTTTGAGTTCATGAGGTATTTAACTAATATTTGTTAAATTATTTTCAAATGATTATTGGAGTTGAGTTTAAATTAAGTTTTTAAAGTTATTTTTGCATCATGAGTTTTAATTTTGCTTGAGTAAGTCTTTCGCTGAGTAATGAGCTAGGCCAAGGATTCGCTTGGGAACCAACAATGGTTTTCGAGTGCCAGTTATGTGTAGAGTGTAAACTCGAGGTGTGACAAATGTGGTATCAGAGCGCAGAGTTCAAGTTTCCTAGGGTGTCTATGAAGCTGTGTCAGTAGGGTCTTATTTATGGTTGTGAGGGCCCCACTTCTATAAACGAGGGACTAAAAACATTTAAGAAAAGTTTCCCTTCTTTTATACTCTTAATCATGCAATATAACTATGTCATAGAGACTTATTCTATCTCGTGTGTTCGCATATCCATTCGACTACCCCTCATACTAAAGGTGGTTGAAAAACAAAGTTGGTTCTTTATCGATTAGTGAAAACCTTGAGGAAGGTATGAGACTGTAGAGGGGCTTGAGAGGAGCCTATGAGTGAGTTAATTATTAAGTTTGAAAGAATGTACTCACATTTATATGAATCATGCTTTTGAGCTGAAATAGAGATGTACTCTCTTCTTTAAACCTTATTCAGGTGAGACTCTTATGAGAAAGAGTGTTTAGAGCTTGGGTAATAATTTCCCCCTAAAAGATAGTATGAATTACGAGATTATGAGCAGTAGTAGTAAAAAGTGCCCTTAAGTCAAGAGAAAAGCATGCAGCGGTATATAGAGATAGTGATGGGGCAGATTATGTTATTGAAATCATGCACCCAGTTAGTTATAAGTGATGAGTTCCTTTATGAGTAGAATAAAGAATAATAATATTGTAGTGAGTTCTTGATAGATGGAAGAGGAATAATTACTAGTCAAGATGAGATAGAATATACTTTTAACAAGAATAGAGTTGATGTCAATGTGCCATTGTATTAGAGGAGACTAAATACATGTGTTGAATAAGAGAGTAGAGTATTCATGATGTGATAGACCCAAGCTAGGCTTGTGATTTTTGACAGGAAAACCCCATGGTATTCAGAGGATGATAGAACTATTTGAGAGGTAATACGCAGTAAGTGAGTAAATAGTATTTAAGTTATGAAATGGAAGGTGAAGGTAATCTGTAGGTAGGTCGACGGAGAGCTAAAGATTTCCTGCTTGTCATGAGATCTTAGTTAGTGAGTTATTGTTGACTTTTATGGTAGTGGCAAGTAGTATAAGGTGTGAGCAATCATATTGATATCTGGGTTTAGTACTAGACACTAAGCTTAAATTTGAAATGAGTGACGTGATCAAAAGATGGCAACATGAGGGTGCTGGTGTTAGTTATGAGATATGATCTAGTAGGTTTGACCTGAGATAGGTGAGGAATTAAAGTGTTACTTTGCAATGAAAATGTGGTACTATGACCCATAGAGGAGAGAAATGAAGATAGAGTAATAAGAGGTACTCCCAAGATGGTATGCGGCCAGACGAGGTCCCAATTGAGGTTAAGAGAAACATCTTAGAAAGAGGTCTCAGTACCTGCTCATGGAAAATTTGATAGTCGTGAGATAAACTTTACCCGAGTGTTAGAGTAAAGGGGGATATAGACCAATTCTGAGATGATGAAATAGGTCCATAGCTTTCAAGTGTTAGCTTTAGACCTAAGGGGGAGATGATAAGATGAGAAATCAAGTCAAGTGTTGAGAATAAGATAGTAATGAGTTCAAAAGAGTATGAGAGATATCCTTTCAAAGATCATTTTAGTAGTGAAGTGCTGTTAGAAGGAGAAGGTTAATGATATTATCGTGATGATGAGGGTGTGATAATTCCATCTAAGGTTATAAATGAGGAGGAAGAGGAGGTTGAGTTTTTACTATGAGAAATAGTTAAATGAGAGCCATAGTTGGTTCCGAGTAGTAATACGGGAAATTCTAGTTGGTATGGCAGACTTGATGAGAGAATGAGAACTTTTTAAGGAGCTGGTTAGTAAGAGTCTGTGGAATTGTTAGAGTATTATGCTTGAATGTGGCAGTAAAGAGTAATATTCTTGGGATGAGATTCCCTATAGAGAGGTATAGAACCCGAACCTTAGGATTTGGGTTAAGCTTGAATAGAGTAAGAGTGTGCCGTTAGACTCAGACCTTGGTAAGAGAAGTCAAGTACCCTTGTGGGAATTATGAGTTAAAGCCAATAAGGTATGGTAATAAGGAAAGAAGAGCGTAGTTGAGGAGTGTTGCTAAGCTTAACAGAAAGAAGTTACATTACCCCAGGCATGATATTCCTATTCATACTTCATGCCCAGACTCCCTCTCGCTTTGTTTTAGATAAGGTAACTTCAGAGAGAGCATGAGTATGTTCACAACAACATCGTTCTTGATTTAGGTGCTATAGAAAGTCCCAACTTTTGGTATAGATCAGCCCAGCATGTGTTAGTAGGCAAGATCATGAGTTAGAGGAGATGGTAAGAGTAACCCCGTTTCATACCCAGTCCAACTGTCATTCAAGGATGAATGATCCCAAGGGGGAGATAATGTAACACCTCAAAATTTTTTGAGCTAAGACTCAAACCATTCTTTGTTATGAGTAAGATTTTACCGAGGAGTTTAAATTTTATATAGCATCTTGAGTTCCAAAAAAGGAACTAAAGAGAATTCATTCAAGTCAAAATGACTAAGTTTAATGACTTGACCAGTCATTCGTAAGTTCTTTTAAGTTTTGGATCAACTTCAAACGACCATAACTTTTAGCACATGATGAGTTAGAAGACCCATAAGATATCAAATGAAAGATCTCTGAGTCCTCTTTCCAATACCGAGTTTGCTAAATTTTGATTAGGATGAGGGAGATATGACCATTTGAAGTCAGCCTGTCCAGTTAAGGAAATTTACCCGAATTAGTGAGGTGTATTTTGGTCTTTTCCTTACCCCATCAGCTTTAAATGTTTTTGGTAATATTTTAGGGGTCTAAAACGATTTGGTCAGTTTTCAAAATCCTAAATACTCTTAGGGTTTTTGAGAGAGGTTCAAGAAGAGAAAATAGGAGAAAAGGAAGAGTGTTCAAGATTCGTGCGATTCTTCGAGGGATTTCGCCAAGGATTTGATCCTTAAGAGGTATGTAAGTTTTCATAGTGTTGGGTTCATTCACCCACATGACAATAATGAGTTTCTTTTTCGAATATATCCATAAAGATTGAGGAAATTTGAGTTCTTGATGAGTTTTCATGAAGTTTCATTCTTAAATAGTTTATTATGAGTTTGATGAGTTTCTGAGATAAATGTTAGGAGTTTGAGGGTTGTTTTTTAGTAGATTTTTGTGTACTTATGTTAGGTATTCGAATCTAAGTGAGTTGAAAAGAAACCATTCGATTCTAGTCTAATTAGAGCAAAAAATCGAAGAAGAAAATTTGTCGGAATGTTCTGGGAAGGGGCTGGGGCGGCGCGCCCTAGATGAACCAAGGGGGATGGGGAGGTGCCCCAGCAGTGTGCCAAAAAGAATTCTTTGAAGTTCAGGGGCTGGCACACCATGCCAGCAGTGCGCCAGGGTCGCCTGCTCCCACTCTTTTTCAATCATTTTTTCCGTTTACATTCTTTTAAAGTGTACCTTTACTCCTTACCGATTCTAACTGCTCTAAAATACATTTAATCATCCTGAGATCCTTCATATCATGAATCAAACTCTTGAATTCATAATTCAAATTCAAGAAAGAGTTAATAGTAGAGTTCAAGAAAGTCTTTGAGTTAAATTGTGAATCCCTTCATGAGATCAACTATGAATTTGAGCTAAGTTTTGAGGAAGTAAGTATGAGATTGAGAAGATTTGTACCTATGAGTTCTATACTTTCATTGAGACCCTTGAGTCGAGTTGTTCATGTCAATAATTCCGCATAAACTCCATAAATTCAGTATCTTTGAGAGGAGTAGTATCCCCGAGTTCTAAGTTCTTGAGTATTGAGTTCCTAACCATTTTTGAAACTATATTTTATAATTATTGATTACCATATGTTATACATGGAGTTCCTTGAGTTGATTCAATCATGCCCATAATTCCGCATGAACCCTATGAGTCGAGCAGTCTTGAGATGAGTAGTATCATTGAGTCCTTGAGTCCTAGAGTTGTTGAGTTCCCAATATTGAGTTCTATATATGGTTATTGAAAACCTTGAATTGAGTCATTCACGTCCATAATTTGGCATGTACCCTATTTTGAAAACTCTTTTACAATTATTTATAATTTGTTTTAAGACTTGAGTAAATGAGTATGAGGATAAGAAGAGTCAAGTTTCATTTTTTTTTCCAAAATGAATATAAGGAAACTAAGTATTCCCAAGAGTAAATGCTTTTAAATTTAAAATGAGGGGAAACTTTGATTTCCAGATGAGTTCATGAGGAGTTTTGAGCACTATCTCTTTTAAGGGGAACTTTTTGAGTAATAATCTCAAAGTTTGAGGATGAGGAAATATTTTTCTAAAACATATGAGCATGAGTTATATTATTGGGAGTAGTATTGAGCACCGATATTGGGGAAAGTTCAGAAAACTCACAGCCCCCATAAACCATGTAGCCAACATGGATAGAAATTTTAGATGATTCCTTATTGTTTTTTAAGCATAGCTTAGTGGATCCACTTAATTGAGGAGTTCTATACCCCGACAAGGTATATGACAGTTCTGACAGTGTGGACGAGACGTTGTATCACCACATAGCTCATAGTGATGTTGTCGGTTAGAGAATCTTCCAAATAAGAGTTATTATTGTATTTTTTCATACAACTGAGTTAGTATTGTATTTTTACATACAATTGAGTTGTTATCTATTGTTTTAAAAGCTTTCCATATATTGCATCTTTTATTGTTGCTTTATCTTGAGTTGAGTACCTTTGGGTTGAGTATCTTGAGTTGAGTAGCTTGAGTTGTGTACCTTTGATTTGAGTTTCTTATCCTTGAGTTGTGTATCCTATCCTTGACTAGAGTTAGAGTTTAGTGAGTTGAGAAGAGGTAAGTATGTTTCCTTTTTATCAAGTTCAAGCTTATGTTATGCTTTAGAATTCCCCTTACATGCTCGTACATTCCACGTACTGAGCCATTTGGCCTGTATTGTTTCACGATGTAGATACAGGTATTTAGGGTCATCAATTGGCGCTTCGTTGATACCACATGCAATTTGAGTTAGCTATGGTGGGCCTCATTGCTTCTAGAGGGTTCCATTTGTACTTTCAGTTATACCAGTTGTTAAGATGTCGTGGGTCTTGTCCCGACTTCCATGTTTGTTAGTTAGAGGCTTCATAGATAGACATTAGAGTTTCAGAAGTCTGTTTTATTTATCTTGTTAAATGTTTTAAAGACTTGAGTTGCCTATTTTTGGCTTGTCGAATACTATTTATATTCAAAGTAAATCATTTGAGTTAAAGCTTTGTATTTGAGTTTTATAAATTTCATTCTGCTTTAAGCTTTGTATGCTTGATTTAGTCTTCCGCTTATAGCCATTTAGGATGAGGGTTCCCTTGGGGACCAGCAATGGTTCTCGAGTGTCTTTCACATCCATGGTGTAGGCTCGGGTCGTGACAAACTTGGTATCAGAGCACAGAGTTCATGTGTCCTAGGGTGTCTATGAAGTCGTGTCAATAGGATTTTGTTTATGGTTGTGAGGGCCCCACTTCTATAAACAAGGGACTACAGACATTTAAGAAAAGTTTCCCATCTTTCATACTCTTAATCGTGCAATAGAGCTATGTCATAAAGACTTATTCTAACTTGTGCATTCTCATATCCATTCGACTAACCCCCTCCCCCCCTCATACTAGAGGTGGTTGAAAAGAAAAGTCAGTCCTTTATCGATGAGTTGCTCTTAGAAAAATCTTGAGGAAGTCATGAGACTCTAGAGGGGCTTGAAAGAAGCCCAAGAGTGAGTTAAATGTTCAGTTTCAGAGGAATGCACCCATATTTATATGAATCATACATTTGAGCTAAAAGCGAGTTGTACTCTTTTCCTTAAGCCTTATTTAGCTGAGTTCCTTTTTAAGAAGTATGTTTAGAGCTTGGGTAAGATTTTCACCCAAAAAGGTAGCATGAGTTACGAGATCATGAGTAGTAGTAGTGAAAGAGCCTAGAGTTAGAGAGGAAAGTATGTAGAGGTTTAGTAATTCTAGAAAGGGAGATAGTGATGAGGCAGGCTATGTTATTATAGTCAGGCACCAAGTAAGTTATTGATCAAGAGTTTTCCCTTATGGGTAGAGTAAGATTTGCTAGTCAAGATGAGATAGAGTATATATTTGTTAACCAGAATAGAGTTGATATCGATGTGCCATCGTATTAAAGGAGACTAAATTCAAGTGTTGAATAAGAGAGCAGAGTATTTATGAAGTGATAGATCTAAGCTAGGCTTATGATTTGTTTGAGAGGGTCATGATGTTCAAAAGGTTATAGAACTATTAAGTAATAAAGTATAGTATAGTAGGTGAGCAATCATATTGATATTCGGGTTTAGTAATAAACATTAATCTTGAATTTAAGATGAGTGTCATGAGGGTGATGATGTTAGTTTTGAGATTTAATCTAGAAGACTTGAGGAATTAAGATACTAGCTGGAATAGATATGAGTGGTACAAGTGAGAGACCCTAACCTTTAGATAAGGGCAGTGAAGTGTGGCTAAAGTCACAAGAGTAACAAGAGCATTAAGAGGTATACCGAGAGGGTATGTAATCAGAAGATGTTAAGAGAAACACCTTAGAAAGAGGTATTAGTACCTGCTTATTGAGAGTTCGGTAGTCATGAGATAAAATTCTCCTGAGTGTTAGAGTAAAAGATGATGTAGACCAGTTAGAGATAAATAGAATAGGTCCATAACTTTCAAGTGTCAGTTTTAGACCTAAGGGGGAGATGACGAGATGAGAAATCAAGTCAAGTGTTTGAGAGTTAGATAGTAATAAATTCCAAGGAGTATGAGAGATATCCTTTTGGAGGCCTTTTAGTAATGGAGTGATGTTAGAAAGAGGAGGTTGATGTTCTTATCATGATAATGATGGTGTGATAATTCCATCTAAGGTTTTAAATGAGGAGGAAAAGAAGGATGAGGTTTTAGTATGAGAAATAGTTAAATGAGAGCCCTTTGTTGGTTTCGAAGGAGTTGGTTAGTAGGATTCCATGGAGTCTTTAGAGTACTAAGATAAAATATGGTGTTGTTAGACATTACGTGGTTCTTGATATGAGCCCAATATGGTGGTAAAGAGTAATAGTTTTGGGATGAGATTCCCTATAGAGAGGTATAGAACCCAAACCTAAGGATTTGGGTTAAACTTGAATATAGTAAGAGCATGCCATTAGACTCAAACCTTAGTAAGAGTAACCCTATTCCATACCCAGTCCAGCCGTCATTCAAGGATGAATGATCCCAAGGGGGAGATATTGTAACACCCTAGAAAAAAATTGAACTAAGACTTGAACCATCCTTCGTTGTGAGTAGGATTTTACTGAGGAATTAAAATTTCTTGAGTGTTAAGGTCACTAGATGTAGCACCTTGAGTTCCAAGAAGAACTAAAGAGAATTCATTCAAGTCATTCCTAAGTTCCTTTAAGTTTTTGGTCAACTTCAAACGACTATAACTCTTAGTACATGATGAGTTACATGGGATACAAGATAGATAATGAAAGTTCCTTGAATTATATTTCCAATGCCACCCAGTTTGCTAAGTTTCGAGTTCGGATGAGTGAGATATGACCTTTTGAAGTTGGGCTATCCAAATAAGGAAAGTTACCCAAAAATAGTAAGGGGTATTTTGGTCTTTTCCTTACCAAATCAGATTTAACTCATTTTTAGTAAGGTTTTAAGGTATAATCCTATTAGTTTCAATTTTATAATCCTAATATACGCCTAAGGTTTTGATTGAGAGTTTATGAAGAGAAAAGAAGAGAAAATAGGAGAAGATCAAAGCGTTCATCGAAGTTCTTGAGTTTTGTTGTAGATTTTTGCAATGGGTTTAATCCCTAAGAGGTATGTAAGTTTCCATAGTGTTGGGTTCGTTCACCCACACACCAAACATGATTTTCATAATCGAATTTGTCCATAAAGATTGAAAGATTTAAGTTCTTGAAAAGTGTTCCGGAAGTTTCATTCTAAATCTTGTTTTGTTGGGGTTTTGATGATTTATTGAGATGAAAGTGAGTGTTTTTAGGGATTTATTGAGTATCTTAGTGTGTACTTATGTTTAGAAATCGAATCCAAGTGATTGGGGAAGAAACCGTTCTAATCTAGGTGAACTAGGGTGAGAAAACGAGCAAACAAAGTCGTCAGGTTTTCTAGGTGGTGCCTGAGGCGACGCGCCACCAATACACCAGGGGTGGCTGGCATGCCACGCTAGTCAGTATGCCAAGAATAATTCTCTAAAGTTTAGTGGCTGGCGCCCAACACCACTCAGTGCGCCAGGGTTTCTTGCCCCCACTTGTTATCCATCGTGCGTCCGTTTAAGTTCTTTTGAAGGGTACCTTTACCCCTCTTTGATCCTAAACACTCTAAGATACTTCTAAACACCTAGAAATGATTCATAACATGAATCATAAGCTTGAATTCATAATTCAAATTCAAAGTAGAGTTAAGAGTCAAGCCTTGAGAGTTCTTTCGAACATTTTGAGAAAGTCCATTTTGAGTCGTTTGAGGAGTCTTCTACAATTTCTAATAACTTGTTTAAAGAGTCAAGTAAGTGAGCATGAGAGTGAGGAGAATGTATTCATGAGTCTACTTTTTCATCATGAGATATTTCATATCATGAACTTTAACTCTTGAATTCATAATTCACATTCAAGAGAGAGAGTTAAGAGTAGAGTTCAAGAAAGTTTTTGAGTTCAATTGTGAATCCTTTGAGATCAACTATCGATTTGAACTAAGTTTTGAGAAAGTAAGTATGAGAATGGGAAGAGCTATATACATGAGTTCCATATTGTTATGTAGACCCTTGAGTTGATTCGTTCACTCCATAAGTTGAGTATCTTTGAGAGGAGTAATATCTTTAAGTTCTAAATCTTGAGTATTGAGTTCCTAACCCTTTTGATATTATATTCCTAATAATGGGTCTACTATATGTTACCCATGAAGGTCTTTGAGTTGAGTAGTTCATGCCCATAATTCTGAATGAACCCTATGAGTCAAGCAGTCTTGAGATGAGAGATATAATTGAGTCCTTGAGTTGAGTAGTTCATGCCCATAATTCCACGTGAACCCTCTGAGTTGAGAATTCTTGAAATTAGTAGTATCATTGAAGTTCTTGAGTTCCAAGTATTGAATTCTATCTATGGTTATTGAAAACCTTGAATTGAGTCGTTTATGTCCAAATTCAGCATGAACCCTATTTTAAGAAGTCTTTTACAAATGTTTTAAGACTTGTGCATTGAGTTGAGTAAGAGTGACAAATGAGGTTCTTTTTCTTCAATAGAGTATGTGGGAACTATGTATTCCCAAAGAGTAAATGTTTTCACATTTAAACAAGAAAGGAAACATTGATTTCCAAGAGAGCCTTTGGGCTTGTTTTTAAGTAATTATCCTAAACCACAAAAAGAGTTAAACATATGAGCTAGTTATCTATTGGGAGTAGTATTAAGCACTGATATGAGGGAGAGTTCAGACAACTCACAGCCCCCATAAACCATGTAGCCATCATGGTTAGAAAAAAGGGTCATACTTTTTAGATGATTCCTTAGTGTTTTTTAGCATAAACTAGTAGATCCACTTATTAGTTAGGTTCTATACCCCTGGCAAGGTATACGACGGTCCTGGCAGCGTGAGGCAAAATATTGTATCATCATATAACTCATAAGTGATGGTTGTTGATTAGACAAACTCCCACAGAGATATTTGTATTTTTATATACACAGAGTTTACTTGTATTTTCATATACAAACATAGTTTATATTGTATCCTTTTATACAAACAGAGTATATTGTATTCTTAAATACATTGATTTGCTTTCTACTATTTTAAAGGCTTTTCATATATTGCATCTCTTATTGTTGCTTTATATTGAGTTGAGTATCTAGAGTTTAAGTAGCAAGAGCCGAGTGTCTTATTATTGAGTTAAGTCTTATTTTATTGAGTTGAATATCTTATTATTGAGTTGAGCCTTATTTCATTGAGTTGAATATTTTATCTTTGAGTTGAGTATCTTATTCCTAAGTTGAGTTAGTTGAGTGAGTTGAGAAGAGGTAGGTATGTTTCCTTTTTATCAAGTTCAAGCTTATGTTATGATTTAGAATTCCCCTTACATGCTCGTACATTCCACGTACTGAGCCATTTAGTCTGCATCGTTTCATGATGCAGATACAGGTATCTAGGGTCATCAATAGGCACTTCGCTGATACCACATGCAGTTCGAGTTAGCAATGGTGAACCTCTTTGCTTCCGGAGTATTCCACTTGTAATTTCAGTTATATCAGTTGTTAGGATGTCGTGGGTCTTGTCCCGACTTCCATCTTTTTCAGTTAGAGGCTTCATAGATAGACAATAGAGTTTCAAAAGTCTGTTTCATTTATCTTGTTAAATGTTTTAAAGACTTGAGTTGCCTATTTTTGGCTTGTTGAATACTATATATATAACAACCCGCTACTAGAAAGGTATGTGAGTCTTTCATAGCGTTGAGTTCGTTCACCCATGCATCAATAACATTTATTTCAGCGAAGTTCGTTCTAGAAAGTTGAAAGTGATGAATCTTGAATGATGTTCTTGAAATTGGCCTTCGTTCTTGAGTTAGGTTGAGATTGAGGAGTTCCTTGAGGTTAAAATGTTGCTTCCTTGAGTTGTTTGAGTTAGATACTTGTGTATACATATTGGGTATCTGAATCTAAAGGAAATTTGAGAAAATGAACCGAGTTTAGGCGAATTGGGGTTAGAAAATGAAAAAGGAACAAGTCGGGAAAATATGGGTCGCGGACTTGTTCCTCAGAATTGACAAAAAAAATTTCTCCATCGCGGAGTGGTCACAGACTGTTTTGCCTCAAAAATTTATTTTACAACTAGATAATTAAATGCATCTCTGCATCGCGGACTTGCTTCTAGACAATGATTTCTTGATATTTTCTCATATTTAACTACCCAAAAATACTCCTAAACATCATGAGATCTTTCCTACCACATATCACAATCCTTGAATCCATAATTCAATTCAAGGATCAGTTAAGAGTTAAGTCAAGAGAAGTTAAGAGCCAAGCTAAGAGAAGTTCATAGAGTCTTCCAAAAGTCTTTTACAAATGTTTTAAACTTGTTTTAAGACTTGAGTTTTGTTGAGTAAAGAGTAAAGTTCGAAGTTCATTTCTTCAAAAGAGTATATCGGGACTATGTATTCCCAAAGAGTAAAATGATTTCACATTTAAAGAAGAAAGGAAACCTTGATTTCCAAAAGAGCATTTGAGCTAGTTTTCAGTTAAAGAGTAAATGCTTTCACAATTAAGCAAGAGAGGAAACTTTGATTTCCAAGAGAAGCCTTTGAGCTAAGTTTAGAGCAATTATCTCAAATCATAGAAAGAAGTACGTTTTTTAAACATAAAAGCTAGTATCATATTTTGGGAGTAGTATTGAACACCTATATGGGAGAGAGTTCACATAACTCCCAACCCCCATGAACTACGTAGCTACCATGGGTAGAAAATTGTCATACTTTTTAGATGATTCCTTAGTGTTTTTTAGCATAGACTAGTGGATCCACTTAGTAGTCAGGTTCTATACCCTCGACAAGGTATAAGACGACCCTGGTAGCGTGAGGCAAAATGATGTATCATCACAATAGCTCTTAAGAGATGGTTGTCTGTTAGAAAAACTCTCATAGCAATATTTTTTAATTTTATATACATTTTAGAGTTTATATTGTATCTTTGCATACACACAGAGTCTTATGGTATTTCTAAATACACAGAGTTGATATCCATGATTTAAAAGATTTTCTTTATATTGCATTTATATTATTGCTTTATATTGAAATGAGTTCAGTTCAGTTTAGTTAAGTTAAGACTAGGTTTGTTCTTTAAGTTTCTTTCAAGCTTATGTCTTGTTTTAGAATTCCCCTCGCATGCTCGTACATTCAATGTACTGATGCCATTTGGTCTGCATATTTTTATGATGGAGATACAGGTAACTAGGATTATCATCTGGCACATCATTGATTCTAGTTAAGCTCCAGATTTTTTGGTGAGCCTCCTTGCTTTCGGAGGATCCCTTTTATTGCTTTCAGTATTTTAGTTCATTAGGATATTGTGGGTCTTGTCCCGGCATCCATTTCAGTTTTAGAGGCTTCATAGAAAGATAGTCAGTTAGTCATTTGTCTTGACCTTGTTATTGGCTTATGTTCAGATTTGAGTTGCCACTTTGGCTAATTTAAATGTTTATTTCTAAAACATTATGTGTTTAGTTTGAGTCAGTTGATGATCTTGCATTTAAGTTCTTTTCTTAATGCTTAAAGTCTTCCATTGAGTAAGTAAGCCAGTTCAAGGGTTCGCTTAAGGCCAACAATGGTTCTCGAGTGTCAGTCCCGCCTAGTGTGTATGCTCGATGCTTGACAATTTATATTCAGAGTAAATCATTTGAGTTAAAGCTTTGTATTTGAGTTTCATGAATTTCATTTGTATGCTTGAGCTAGTCTTCAGCTTGTAGTCAGTCAGGATGAGGGTCCTTTGTGGACCAACAATAGTTCTCGAGTGCCGGCCATGTCCAGGGTGTAGGCTCAGGTCGTGACACATCATATGAATGCAGAGATTCATTTGGATATAAAAATTTTTTAAGAAAATTTATAAATACATTTGCAAAGGACATGATAAAATAGCATTTCATGTACACACTAATTATGTAAACCTAGAGATAAATGAAATAAAAAAATATCAATTTGCTAGGTGGGTATCACCACCTGAAGCTGTATGGAGAATATTTGATTTTCCTATTAGCGAATTGAGTCCAAGTGTATATCATCTACAACTACATCTTGATGGACAACAACTTGTTTCCTTCAAAAGTACCGACAACATTAGTAAAATTGCAGGTAATCCATGATAAGAAAGACAATGTTAACTGAATCTTTTTTTAATGAATAAATCAACAAAGAAACTATGGACCTAAATTTATTATATTGTGAATTTCCAGAACATTTTGTATGGTCAACAATAGATAAAATGTGGACACGTCGAAAATGAGGTCATTATTAAACGTTTAGTGACATGTCATCCAATCGAAGGAGAAAGATACTATCTTAGACTTCTTTTAATGAAGGTAAGGTAAGAGGGCCAAAATCATATGAAGATCTACGAATTGTGAATGGAGTACATTATAATTCATTTAGAGAAGCTGCAGAAAAAAGAGAACTATTACTTTGTAATAATAATTTGGTAGAATGCATGTCTGCCATCCAATTTAAGAAAATCATTTGCTATGTTATTGATTTATTGTAATCCATCAAATGCTAGAGAATTATGGGAAATATTTGAAAGCCCAATGTTTGAAGATTTCAAAAAAAGTTCGAACAAAAATGTAAGAGAAATATGTTATAAAGTATTAAAGTATATTAATGATATTCTTCATTCAATGGGTCATGACATTAATGAATTTGAACTAATTTCAGAATATATCAAACCTTCATCAATAGGAAGAGAAGCTAAAGAAGTTCATTATGAAAGAAATATCATTGTTAGTGAGGAAGATTTATTATTAAAAAATAAATTAAAAACTGAACGGAGAAAGGCTTACAATATTATTCTTGATAGAGTATTGTCAAATAAATTTGGGGCATTCTTTATTGATGGTCCTGGTGGAACTAGTAAAAGCTTTTTATATCGTGCTTTATTAGCTATAGTAAGACACAAGGGATTTATAGCTTTAGCAACTACAAGTTCTGGTGTTGCGACTTCACTTCTTTTCAGAGGTCGAACTGCACATTCTTGATTTAAAATTCCTATTGACTTCAATGAAAATTTTAATTGCAATATTAGTAAACAAAGTTCACTAGGATCTTTAATACGAGATGCACGATTAATTGTGTGGGATGAAATTTCAATGGCAAAAAGAAAATGGTTGAAGCATTTGACTTATTTTTAAGAGATCTAATGGAAACAAATACATTATTTGGTAGTAAAATAGTTATTTTTAGTGGTGATTTCAGACAAACTCTTCCTATTGTTCGTAGTGGAAAAGAAGAAGATTTTATACATGAAAGTTTATTGTGTTCTGAAATTTGGAATCAACTTGAAAAATTACAATTATCGAAGAATATGTGTGCAACTAAAGATCCCAAATTTTGTGAATATTTAATGAGAATTGGTGATGGAAAAGAAAAAACAAATGACCATAGAAAAATTGAAATTCCTCATTCTCTCATTATTCCTTTTACTTCTGAAAAAGAATCTCTAAATCTTCTCTTTAGAAATACTTATCCTGATTTATACACATGTTGTACAAAAACTTTGTTCGTTACTTCTTGTGTTATTCTAACAACTAAAAATAATTTTGCTGATGAAATAAATGACATGTTGATCTCTCAAATTCCAAACACTAAAAAAGTGTATATTGCTATATATGAAACTATTGATCCAAAGGATCAAAGTGAATATGAAGTTTTCTTACACACTTTAAATCCTACTGGTTTACCTCCATACAAATGAACTTTGAAGAAAAACTGTCTGATTATGTTATTAAGAAATTTAAATCCTTGTGAAGGTTTATGCAATGAGACACACTTAATATGTAATGATTTTAAACCTCATGTTATCATTGCAACAATATATAGCGGTGATTTTACGAATACATATGTATTTATTCCAGGAATACCACTCATGAATTCAGAAGATGAAAAATTGCCTCTTCATTTTAAAAGAACACAGTTTCTTGTACGATTATATTTTGCCATGACTATAAATAAAGCTCAAGGACAGACATTAGATTTTGTTCGTATATATTTATGCGAACCTGTCTTCTCTCATGGACAATTGTATGTTGCTTTATCAAGAGCCACAAGTTCTAACAGTGTCAAAGTATTAACTAGACTACCTAATTGACGAAAATGATGACCATTCGACATATAATATTGTCTATAATGAAATTATTGAAAAGGATTTTTCTTGAACTTTGTGCTATAATTTGCAATGGTAAATCTCATATACAACTGATTTATACTATATATATATATATATATATATATATATATATATATATATATATATATATATATATATTTTATTTATCTATATTATAATATTGCTTTCATTATACATTTGCCTTTAGTTTATCCTCTTATGATATATTTTAATTGCAGATATTTCAACATGGAGGAAAGATATACCATCAATATGATCACTCCAACTATTAAAGATTGGACCTATAAGGTTCAAGTTGTTGATAAAAGTCGACCAAGGGACAACAAAGATAAAACCATAAAATACCAAGTCTTAATTCTGCAAGATGAAGAGGTATTTATATTTATTAATATATTATTGATTTTAAAAGCCTAAATTTAATTGAGTTAATTAAATAATCCATCATTTTATATTTTTACTTTAATAATATAAAAAATAATAAGATAACTTTTAAATTTTACACAACTAATCAAACTTTTTACAAATTCTTTTATAGGAGAATAAAGTTCAAGCCACTATTTTCAGTACTGATATACATATTTTGAAAACAAATTTGCTCCTTTCAAGACTTACTTGGTATCTGTTGCATATGTGAAAGAACCACCTCTTGGATATGAAAATCCACTTAACAAATTCATTTGGACACTCGATAAAAACACCATTGTTGAACCACTTGAAGAGGTCAAACCTCCAGAGAATCCATTACCTCTACTAACATGACTAGCTCTTACCACATTTGACACTTTTGAGTATCAACCCAAAGAATTTGAATTTGATATTTATAAATTTATTTAATTATTATTATTCACATAAAATCTAATTGTTAGTATAATAAAATAGTTCTCATGATCTAATTATTGTTTCTTTATTTTCGTTTAATGCAAGATGCACTTGCCATTGTCATTAATGGCAGTCCTTCAACAAAGACTGCAATTGAAAGACGAATTTAAGAGTTTATTGGCATGGACAAGTTGTAAGTATATATAGAATATCACTCTTGTCATTTATCTTCATATCTTATTACTTTGTTTCGGTCTTCTCCTCTTCCTATGTCATCTCCTCTATTATATATTATTTTTGGCATACAAACTTGCTATAAAAACACAACTAAGTAAGAATTAAAAAAAATGTTAGAGAAGGCTAACTAAGAGTTTGTCTTGTATTGTGTTGTGTACTCCCTTCAATAACTAATTGGTATGAGTTTCTCAATCTTCTATGCTTAATATTGTTAAAATAGATGCTACCTAACATGATTAAAAAATACATTTATTTTATTATGAAAATGTCATGGCCCGAGCCTATACCCTGGGCGGGACTGGCACTCGAGAACCATTGTTGGCCCCAATAGGACCCTTGGCTTGACTTACTACTCAGCAGAAGACTTAAACACAAGAAAATAGTCTCAAATGATGAACTCATGAAATAAATTTAGAATGTATTAAAAGAAGATTCAACTAGCCAAGATGGAAACTCAAGTCTCAAAACATAAGCCAATAACAAAATAGTGGCAAATGATCTAACTAACTATCTATCTATGAAGCCTCTAAAATTGGGAGGGATGTCGGGACAATAACCCTGATCATCCTAATAACTGGAAACTACTAAATCAATGTAAATAGGGATCCTATGGAAAGCAAGGAGGCTCATCACAAGACTCTAAATGCTCAACTGGATTAATGAAGCGCTGGATGTTGATCCTGATTATCTGTTGCTGCATCATAAAAAAGATGCAGGCCAAATGGTGTCAGTAAATTAAATGTACGATCATGCGAGGGGAATACTAAAACAAAACATAAGCTTGAAAAGGGAACTGAAAGAACATACCAGGTCTCAACTCAACTCGACTAAACTGAACTCATTTCAATATAACGCAGTGTAAATTGTGCAATATAAAGAAAAGTTTTTAAAAACATGAATATTAACTATGTGTATTTAGAAATACAATAGTAACTCTGTATGTATGCAATGATACAATGTAAATTGTGAATGTATGTGTAACACTCTGGAAATTAGTAGACTAAACTAGGGCTAAGTGTGAAGTTTAGAGCCAAGGAAGAGGACTAGGGCAGTCTACTCTTACATGGACACTGCCTCACCTTCCACCATCACAACTTGTGGTGTGGCTCATAGGCAGTGGCTAAACAAAGGCTGCCCAAAAAAGCCACCTTCACATGAGCCACTTCACGGCTCGTGGTGATGACCACGGCTCGTAGGAAGGCTTGTGGTGGTGCCTTAGATTTTTTAAGGTTTAATGGAAAGGTTGCCTAGCTACTGTAGCATGACCAGGAAAGGCACCATAGATCGTGGAGCCTCACGTGAAGGGCTTTTCATTAGACTTAGAGTGTAGGGTAAACTTCAAAAGATCACATCTCTTAGTTCAAAATGAATTAGGTGGGCCATGACCTATAGAATTGAAGGTCTCTGCGTCTTCTTTCCAACTCCATCGAGTTTTCCCAATTTCGATCTCGGGGTAAAAAGTTATGCCCGAAATAGTGAAGTACTGTCAGGCAGAAAATTCTTCACGAGCTATTTGACTGGCCGTGGTGATTATGACGATCCGTGAAGGCTTCAGTCATACCATTTCTGCAGTTTCCAGTAAGTAACTTCTTGGGTCTTTTCCCAATTGTTTTAACGCAAAGTTATGTCATTTTGCCCAAGCCTAGGACCCCTATTTAAGTCATTTTAACCACAAAACTCACCCAATTAAGTCATTTATTCCAAAACCCAACTTAAATGGGTATATTTTATATTACTTTTAAATAAATAAGGTATTTTTAGTCATTAAACACCCAATCAAAATCATTTTCACAAAGACCCAAATCAAAATTAAAAGTTCATCTTCCTCACAATATTTCTCTCTCTAAAAACCCAAGAAGAAGAAGAGTAAAATTGAAGCTTGGGCATGAAGAATGCAAGGGTTTTTCATCAAATTCTTCAAGGATTCAAGGTATGGTAGTTTTAATCTTTGGGTAGATTCCACCCAAAGATCCACTTGATTTCAAAACTTCCAATTTCCCCAATTTCAAGGGTATTGTTCAAAATTTATTGGTTCAATTTAAAAGTGATTTAAATGGTTGAATTATGTTGGGTTATGATTAAATTGATGATTTATGGTTGAATTTTGGTGAAATCCCCCCAAGAACCCATGGATTCCCACTATTGCTAAAATTACGATCTTAATTGATTTTAGAAACATGTAAATGGGTCTTGTATGAATTAATTGAATTGTATTATTACCGATATATAATGTATAAATTTTAGATGTTGGGTTAAATGTGATTCATGATTCTTAATGGATAAATTATGAGAATTTGTACATGAACATGAGAATTATGCATGTGCTTCAAGATTTATGTTGAGAATGAAGATTCTATGGTTATAATGTAATTACATGACCTTAGTATGTTTATACATGTACTCTTGATTAACTTAAGATTCTAGGGTTAAATTGGTATAGTCTAAGTGTTATGTCATGAAACAGGCAAATTGAGGGTTTGGATGTGATCTTCTAAGATTGATGAACTTCTTTATGAATTGCTCGAGATTAGAACACCTAGATACGAATTTCTTAAAAGTAAATCTTATAGACATGAATTGATTAGATTAGGTCTTATATGATGGAACATGGTTGAGTGGTATTGTGATTGAGTTTATATGATGCCATATGACTATAATTGATTAAGAATGAAGCATGTGGTTAGATTACCTTGAGAATTAGGTATACACGATGAACATGTGAGGCATTGTTTGAGAGTAAGGCTTGTAGCATGAAGATGACCTCTAGGGCTTTAAGGGTAAAAACTAAAATGAATAAGCTAAGGATGTCAAGGCTTAAGAAGGAAGCTATTATGTTTGGTTAAATTGTATATGACATTATTGTGGAGGAACTTGACCCACATGACCTATAATATGAACACACGAGTTTATGCATGAAATCAATGATTTACTTGAGTTATGATTATATCTATGTCTAATGCTAGATGTGTTGACTTAATATGATCTTTGAATGTAGGTTATAAGGGGTATACATGATTATGATAATATGTGCATGTTTTATGAACACTTTGAGAGTGAAGTGTCTCTGATGATAATGTTGTTGTTATGTCATTGAAAGGATAATCACACACACACCCCCATGCATGAACATGACTATGATGTGACTAAGATGTTGATTGAGTTATTAAATCATGATATTTCCCTTATCTAATGTAGTAATTCTAGATGTATCGGCTGAGTTTGTTCATAGCCCTTGGATTGAAAATTATAAGGGTTTGAGAATTGTGTATGAGCTGATGATTCACTTAGAAAGTGACGATCCTATGACTATGGTGTAATTGTGGTATTGATTGGAAAGGCCATTCTTCTCTATACCCTTACACATTATGATGCATGAATTATGTATGACTATGATGATCTTGTTTTGTTGTGTTGAATGAAAGGCTATTCTCATGAACACACTATGAACATGATGTGAAAGTTTTACTCACATATTGATGATTCGAAGGTTGAAAAACCATTCTCACCTATTGAATCTATAAGCTATGTCATGATATCATATTGGATTGATTGTTAGTGCATTTTTCCATAAATATGAACTTAAGTAAAGACTTAACATAAACTTAAAGGGAATTATGCTTAGCACCAAGAGGATATAAAAATTAGATGGAAGCTTCATGCTAGTTAGTCCGGCTTTCCAATGGGTTCTTTCACACCAGTTAGTCTGGGTTCCTAAAACAGTTATCCTATGAGATGGAAACCTTCATGTCAGTTAGTCCGGGTTTCTAGTAGCAATCTCCTTATCCCATAACTATGTGCCCACATAGGTCTTTAGCTAGTGGATCCACTTAAAAGCTAATACATGAGTTCTACCTTAGGCAAATAGGACACCTCTTTTCGGTGTGGGGGCAACACACCGGATTCCATATAGCGCAACATGGTCTATGTCGGTTAAGGAAATTTCCCTCTATGAACAAGAACAAGAACATGAGTTATGTACTATGGTTCCTCAAGGGGTTCTACTTAGTATGAATGGGGGTATGAGAATTCATTCATGCATTGCACAAGTAGGCTTTGAGAGTGGGCATGGTATGTTTCTCTTATGACATGATTATTATGAGTTAATGCATGCTTGATATGAATTATGAACATGAACATGAACATGACCTATACTTATGACTTCTTAAGGAATTTGACTTAGTGTGAGTTGGGGTGTGTGACTTCACTTATGCATTGCACAAGTAGGCATTGAAAGGGGTCATGGTTTGGTTTCCTTATGCTATGAATATATATATGAATTTATGCATGTATGATATTGATTGTTGCTAAGAGTGGCTTTCCTTGTTATAAGCTATGAACATGAATGTTTCCTTGTCTATGATTATTGACTATGGATGAGATTAAAGTGTGATAAGTATGAGCATTGTGGCTTAAAAGTGGTACTTAGTGTAGATAGGATTATGGGATCCTATCTATGCATTGCACAAGTGTAACCTAGGGTTACTTATGTGATGGTTCTATTATGATGAGATGATCTTGGTATTTAATTATGTATGTGAACTACGTCTTATGATGATTGGTGTATGCATTATGTTGGAGACGATGTTTGTGATTATGTTGATATCCTTTATGCTATGATGAATGGGACATGAGTTGTCTTATGGGTTACATTCCCCAACTATTTCAAAGATGATGTTTAAAATTGGCATATAGCATGGTTTCAACTAAAATGTCCCTTTTATCATATTTTAAGGATTTTTATGCATGGCTATCATAATTAGTATATTTTTGGGCTAACCCATATTGTTTCTACACTTTTGACAAAATGTAGGGTTTGGAGACTTGAGTTCTATTCTTGGAATATAGGTTTCTAAGGAGCAAGGAGTTGAAGATTTGGTGAGTCCTCATAGCTTCGAGGACAAACCCACTATTCCCTTTAGGTCTTTCCTTTATGTTTTAGACTTTTGTAAGGGTCGTGTCCCTAAGATTGTATTCAAGATTTATAGATGGTTTGAGACATAGTGTTTTAAACTCCCTCTTATTTTTATTAAACACTTCGACTGTAAAGAAGAATTTTAAATTTTCACATTTTTGCCCTATGTTCTTATGTTATGATATGATCTGAGGCTTGTGTAAGGTTTTTCGGAGTCTTGTACGCCGTGTCACATCTAGGGGGTAGCCTTGGGTCATGATAGTATATAAAAATATAATTAACTATATGTATATAATAATACAAAATACTTTTGTGGGAGTTTCTCTAACCAACAACCATCACTTAAGAGCTATTGTGATGATACAGTGTTTTGCCTCACGCTGCCAGGATCGTCTTATACCTTGCCGAGGGTATATAACATGAATACTAAGTTGATCCACTAGTCTATGCTAAAAAGCACTAAGGAAGCATCTAAAAAGTATAACCCTTTTCGACCCATGATGGCTACATAGTTTATGGGGGCTAGGAGTTGTCTGAACTCTCTCCCATATCAGTGTTTAATACTACTCACAAAATATAATACTAGCTCTTATGTTTAAAATCATAACTTCTTTCTGTGGTTTGAGATAATTGCTCAAAACTTAGCTCAAAGGCTATCTTGGAAATCAAAGTTTCCTCTCCTGCTTAATTGTGAAAGCATTTACTCTTTACCGAAACTAGCTTAAAGGCTCTTTGGAAATCTCAATTTCCTTACTTGTTTAAATGTGAAAGCATTTTACTTTTTGGGAATACATAGTCCTGATACACTATTTTGAAGAAATGAACTTCAATCTTTACTCTTTACTCAACTCAAAACTTAGGTCTTAAAACAAAGCTAAAACATTTGAAAAAGAATTTTGGAAAACTCTACGAACTTCTCTTGACTTGACTCATAACTTTCCTTGAATTGAATTATGGATTCAAGGATTGTGATTTGTGATAGGAAAGATCTCATGATGATTAGGAGTGTTTTTAGATAGTTAAACATGAGAAAAGATCAAGAATTCACTGTTAGGAAGCAAGTCCGCGACGCGGAGATGCATTTAAATATTTTGTCACGAAATAAATTTTGAGGCAGAAATGGTCCGTGACCACTCCGTGGCCCGGAGAAGAATTCCCCAATCCTGAGGAACTGGTCCGCGACACCGACCTGGTACCCAGATTCGCCCGACTTTTTCCTACTTCGTTTTCTAATCCCAATTCACCTAAACTCAGTTCTTTTTCTCAAATTCTCTTTATATTCAGATACTCGGTATATGTAAACAAGAATCTAACTCAAAGCAACTCGAACAATTGACCTTAAACTCTCAAAGACTCCTCAATTTCATCCCAAATTCAAGAACAAAAGCAATTTAAGAGCACAACTCAAGAACATCAAAGTTTCAATCTTTTAGGATGAAAATCATACTAAAATAAACATGTTTGACGCGTGGGTGAACGAACCCAACGCTATGTGAACTCACATACCTCGTAGCATTGAATCCTTGGCGAAAAGCACACCTAAAATCGCAAGAACTTGACGAATCTTTGAACTTTTCTTCTCCTTTCCCCTCTTAAGTTCTTTCTCCAAAAATCCTAGCGTGATTTGGTAAGGCGTAAACTGATCTAATTTTTTTTAGACCCTGATTAAACTTCTAAAAATGAAATAAATTAATTGGGCATGGAAAAGACAAAAATACCCCTTTAAAATCCGGTTTTGACTTTCCTTATATAGATAGCCCAACTTCAAATGGACATATCTCCCTTATACAAACTCAAAATAAAACAAACTTAGCGGCATTGGAAAGATAATTCAAATATATTTCCTATTGTACCGTGTATCACACCTAACTCATCCTGATCTAGAAGTTATGGTTGTTTTAATTTGTCAAACTTTCCGAATTTGATTATTTCTAAAAATAGTTCCTTTCTTATTCTAAGTCTTTCTAGTAGCGGCGTGTTACAATATCTCCCCCTTGGGATCATTTGTCCTCAAATAAGATTACTCTTAGTAGGCTACGGGAGTAACATCTAACATCTAACTCAAACACCAACAAGCAAAAATGTAAATACATCGTGCCAACTTAAAATAAAAGTCAAGAAAAGGTTAGTACCTTAATTTGGAACTTTTCTGGATTCGAAAAGATGTGCGTATTTCTTCTTCATATCCTCCTCAGCTTCCCAATTAGCTTCCTCAACAAACTGATTTCTCCAACGAACTTTGACTGATGCTACTTCCTTGGTTCTCCACTTGCAAACCTAGTGGTCAAAAATCTGAACAAGAATCTCCTCATAAGATAAGCTATTATTGATACCAATATCTTCAGTAAGTATGATAAGTGAAGGATCTCTCATGCACTACTTTAACATGAAAACATGAAATGCCGGATGGACCACTGCTAACTCTTGTGGTAGCTCCAACTCATAAGCTACATTATCAATCCTTTTGGATATTCAGAAAGGACCAATATACTGGGGACTAAGTTTCCCCTTCTTACAAAATCTCATAACACCCTTCATGGGTGAAACCTTCAAGTATACCCAATCATATACTTCAAACTCTAGGTCTTTTCTCCTAACATCAGTGTAGGATTTCTGACGACTCTGGGATGTTTTCAATCTCTCTTGAATAACTTTCACCTTCTCCATAGGTTGATGAACTAAGTCTATTCCTATCAACCCAACTTCACCAACTTCAAACCATCCAATGGTCGATCTGCATCTTCTCCCATAAAGAGTCTCATATGGAGCCATTTGGATGCTAGCATGGTAAATATTGTTGTAGGCAAACTCAATAAGAGGTAGATGATCATCCCAATTACCCTTGAAATCAATCACACAATCTACCTTGATACCTTAAAACACCATCTCCCCTTTGTTCAAAAGCTATTATTTTTTGCTTATGAATATTTACCTTCAATTTAAGCAAAATAGGATCTTGGTCTTGTTTCTCTTTAACTTCTGACACTAATGATAATTCAGCCTCATTCATCACTACTACTCCTCCTTCTGTGGAATTTATTAGTTGAACTCCTAATCGTGCAAGTCTATGCACATCTTTTGCTAACTCTTTCTTATCTTCCCCAAAATGGGCGGTACTACCCATAGATAATCTAATCAAGGCATCAACAACAACAATAGCCTTGCCTGGGTGATATGGAATACTTGCATCATAATCTTTGAGTAATTTTAACCACCTCCTCTATCTGAGATTAAGCTCATTCTGACTAAACACATACTGAAGACTCTTGTGACCGGTGAACATATCCACATGAACACCATAAAGATAATGACGCCATATTTTCAAAGCAAATACTATGGCAGCAAACTCTAGATCATGGGTTAGGTAAACCTTCTCGTGAACTTTCAACAGTCTGGAGGCATAAGCGATAACTTTACCATTTTGCATTAACATACAACCCAAACCAACTTTGGACGCATCAAAATATACAACAAAGCCTTGTGTACCTTCTGGTAAGGTGAATTGGGCAGTAGTCAACCTCTTTTTCAATTCCTGGAAGCTTTTCTCACAAACTTCAGACCATTGAAACTTAACTGTTTTGTGAGTCAACTTGGTCAAAGGGGACGAAATAGATGAGAAACCCTCTACGAACCTTCTATAATATCCTGCCAGCCCTAAGAAACTCCTAATATCAGTTGGAGATATGAGTCTAGTCCAATTCTGCATTGCCTCTATCTTCTGAGTGTCAACTCTAATTCTATCATCGGAAACAATGTGGCTTAAGAATGCCATAGACTCAAGCCAAAACTCACACTTAGAGAACATGGCATACAACTCTCTATCCTTTAGAGTTTGGAGAATTACTTTGAGATGACTAGCATGATCTTCCTCCTTTCTCGAATAGATTAGTATGTCATCAATGAATAGATTAGTATGTCATCAATGAATACGATAACAAACATATCTAAATAAGGCTTGAATACTCTATTCATAAGGTCCATTAATGTTGTAGGCGCATTCATTAAATCGAACGACATAACCAGAAACTCATAATGACCATAACGGGTCCTGAAAGCTGTCTTTGGAATATCACATTCCCTTACCCTCAACTAATGGTAGCTTGATCTGAGATCTATCTTGGAAAAACAAGTAACACCCTGAAGTTGATCAAATAGATAATCATTCTCGGAAGAGGATACGTATTCTTGATGGTAACCCTTTTCAACTGACGGTAATCTATACACATTCTACGAGAACCATCCTTCTTCCTCACAAATAAGACCGAAGCGTCCCAAGGTGAGACACTTGGTCGAATAAAACCTTTCTCTAGGAGATATTTCAACTGCTCTTTTAACTCTTTCAACTCTGTTGGTGCCATTCTATATGGCAGAATATATATAGGTCGAGTACCAAGAAGAATATCTATTTTGAAATCTATTTCTCTCTTAGGAGGGACTCCGAGAAGATCATCTAGAACGACTTCTGGAAACTCTTTTACTACTGGAACTTACTGAATAGGTGGTATCTCAATGCTAGAGCCATTAACTCGGCCTAAGTGATAGACACACCCCTTAGAAACTAACTTCCTTACCTTAAGATATGAAATAAAATGACCCTTAGGCACTGCTGAACTGCTAGTCCACTCTATAACTAGCTAATTAGGAAATTGGAACTTGACAACTCGAGTTCTATAATCAATGGAGGCATAACATGCATGAAGCTAGTACATACCCAGAATAACATCAAAATCAACCATGTCTAACTCGACTAAATCACTCATGGTGCTCTTGTGATTTACGGAAATGGGAAAATCATGATAGACTCTCTCTGCTAGGATAGACTCACCAATAGGTATAGAAACACTAAAGGGCTCACTAAGTCTCTCAGAAAGAACATCAAAATTTCGTAACATAAGGAGTTACAAATGATAAAATGGCTCCTGGATCTAGCAAAGCATAAACATTAAAGTTAAAGACTTAGATCATACCAGTGATAACATCTGGCGAATCCTATTTCTCTTGGCGACTGGTGATAACATAAAGACAATTTCCTCCTCTGCCTACCCTATAAGTAGCTCATCTAGATGCAGCTCTGTCTGGTGGAGCAATTGAAGAAGACTAGGATCTATTACCCCCATTACCGTTACCCTGCTTGTTTTTCGAACACTCTCGCATAAAATGACCATTCTGGCCACACTTAAAGCAACCATTGGAGCCATCACAACATATCCATAAATGGTTCCTACCACACTTAGCACATGCAAGAGGCTTACTACCCCCTTATGTAATACTACCTTGAGAATAGGCAGGTTTAGCTCTAAAATTCTCACTATTGTACTCACTTTTGTTCTTTGGTGAAGGTGTACTAGGAGATGATAGAGAAGGTCTCTTTTGTTTCTGTTGGAAGGAAGACCAGTTCGCATTACTCTTCTGCTGCTCGGACTCATTCCCTGATGTCTTTGCCCTCTTATTCTTAAACTCTTCTGTATCCCTCAGTTTGTCCTCCTCAACTTGTTGCACATTAATCATTAGCCTTGTTATGTCCATACCCCCTATCAACATAGCTGCCTTACCTACCTTACTTGATAGGTAAGACAATCGAGCAACGAATAACCTCATCATGCTCCTCATATCAGCAACTATCTCCAAAGCATAGCGGGAAAGTTATGTGAACTTCAGGTTATACTCATAAACACTCAAAGAACCATTCTTAAGAGTGAGAAACTCTCATAGCTTTGCTTCTCTTAGTTCTCGGGGAAAGAAACACCCTAAGAAGGCCTCCTCAAAACAAGCCCAACTCACAGGTGGTACACTCTCAAATCGGTTCTTCTTTTATTGATCAAACCAGATCCTAGCGACACCCTTCATTTGGTATGAAACTAGTTCCACCCTCTCAGATTAGCAACATACATGATCTCAAAAACCTTTTGAAGCTCCTCAACAAAGTTTTCTGGATCCTCAGTAGCACTTGAATCGGTGAAGCTTGGAGGATTCATCCTTGAGAATGCACGGATCCTTGAACTATCAGCCATTTCCTATTGATTATCTCTCTGTCCAACTTGATTGGTCACAGCTTGACTTAGCATCTGGATAGCTTCACGGAATTTAGCATTGGTGACCTCTCCTTGGGGTTGCACTTCTAGTGCATTAGGTACCCCTTGTTCCTGTGATTCAACATTTCTTCTAGCCAGACGACATTTGACAGCTCTTCGTGGAGGCATGATCTGAACAACGCGCGCAAGAACGAATTAGAAGAAACTTTTATAAAGATACACTCTATCGCACGAAATGAGTATGAAAGAAGTGAGATAGTTCCTAAATGTCGCAGCCTCCTAATTATATATGTGGTGCGCTTCACACTAATAACTAAGACTCTACTGACACGGCTTCATAGACTCCCTAGGACTCTTGAACTATGTGATATGATACCAAGTTTGTCATGCCCCGAGCCTACACCCTGGGCGGGACTGGGACTTGAGAACCATTGCTGGCCCCAAGCGAACCCTTGGCCTAGCGTACTACTCAGCGAAAGACTTAAACACAAGAAAATAGTCTCAAATGATGAACTCATGAAATAAACTTAGAATGTCTTAAAAGAACATTCAATTAGCCAAAATGGTAACTAAAGTCTCAAAACATAACCCAATAACAAAATAGTGACAAATGATCTAACTAACTATCTATCTATGAAACCTCTAAAACTGGGAGGGATGTCGGGACAAGACCCTCGATCATCCTAACAATTGAAAACTACTAAAGAAATGTAAATAGGGATCCTCTGGAAAGCAAGGAGGCTCACCACAAGACTCTTAATGCTCAAATGGATCAATGACATGTATCTGCATCATAATAATGATGCAGGCCAAATGGCGTTAATACATTAAATGTACGAGCATACAAGTGGAATACTAAAACAAGACATAAGCTTGAAAAGGGAACTGAAAGAACATACCTGGTCTCAACTCAAATCGACTAAACTGAAATCATTTCAATATAAAGCAGTATAAATAAGTTCAATATAAAAAAAGCTTTTAAAACATGAATATCAAATATGTGTATTTAGAAATACAATTGTAACTCTATATGTATGCAAGGATACAATGTAAACTCTGAATGTATATAAAAATACAATTAACTCTATGTATATAATAACACAAAATACTTCTGTGGGAGTTTTTCTAACCGACAACCATCACTTAAGAGCTATTGTGATGATACAACGTTTTGCCTCAATCTGCCAGGGTCATCTTATACCTTGCCGAGGGTATAGAACCTGACTAATAAGTGAATCCACTAGTCTATGCTAAAAAACACTAAGGAATCATCTAAAATGTATGACCCTTTTCTACCCATGATGGCTACATGGTTTATGAGGGCTAGGAGTTGTCCGAACTCTCCCTCATATCGGTGCTCAATACTACTCCGAAATATAATAGTAGCTCTTATGTTTAAAAACATAACTTCTTTCTATGGTTTGAGATAATTGCTCAAAACCCAGCTTAAAGGCTATCTTGAAACTCAAAGTTTCTCCTCCTGCTTAATTGTGAAAGCATTTACTCTTTACTAAAAACTAGCTCAAAGGCTCTTTGGAAATCTCATTTTCCTTTCTTTTTTAAATGTGAAAATATTTTACTCTTTGAGAATACATAGTTTCGATATACTCTTTTTAAGAAATGAACTTCAATATTTACTCTTTACTCAACTCAAAACTCGGGTCTTAAAACAAAGTTAAAACAAAAAACTTTTAGAAGACTCTATGAACTTCTCTTAACTTCTCTTGACTTAACTCTTAACTTTCCTTGAATTGAATTATGGATTCAAGGATTGTGATTTGTGATAGAAAAGATCTCATGATGTTTAGCAGTGTTTAAATGTGAAAACATTTTATTTTTTCGGAATACATAGTCCTGATATACTCTTTCGAAGAAATGAACTTCAATCTTTACTCTTTACTCAACTCAAAACTCAGGTCTTAAAACAAAGCTAAAACATTTATAAAAGACTTTTGGAAAACTCTATAAACTTCACTTGACTTGACTCACAACTTTCCTTGAATTGAATTATGGATTCAAGGATTGTGATTTGTGATAGGAAAGATCTCATGATGTTTAGAAGTGTTTTTAGATAGTTAAACATGAGAAAAGATCAAGAATTCACTATTAGGAAGCAAGTCCGCGACGCGGAGATGCATTTAAATATTTTGTCGCGAAATAAATTTTGAGGCAGAAATGGTCCGTGACCACTCTGTGGCCCGGAGAATAATTCCCCAATCCTGAGGAACTGGTCTGCGACGCCGACCTGGTACCCAGATTCACCCGACTTTTTCCTACTTCATTTTCTAATCCCAATTCACCTAAACTCAGTTCTTTTTCTCAAATTCTCTTTATATTCAGATACTCGGTATATGTAAACAAGAATCTAACTCAAAACAACTTGAACAATTGACCTTAAACTCTCAAAGACTCCTCAATCTCATCCCAAATTCTAGAACAAAAGCAATTCAAGAGCACAACTCAAGAACATCAAAGTCTCAATCTTTTAGGACGAAAATCATACTAAAATAAACATGTTTGGCACGTGGGTGAACGAACCCAACGCTATGTGAACTCATATACCTCGTAGGATTGAATCCTTGGCGAAAACCACACCCAAAATCGCAAGAACTTGACGAATCTTTGAACTTTTCTTCTCCTTTCTCCTCTTAAGTTCTTTCTCCAAAAATCCTAGCGTGATTTGGTAAGGCATAAACTGATCTAATTTTTTTTAGACCCTGATTAAACTTCTAAAAACGAAATAAATTAATTGGGCATGGAAAAGACAAAAATACTCCTTTAAAATCCGGTTTTGACTTTCCTTATATAGATAACCCAACTTCAAATGGGCATATCTCCCTCATACAAACTCGAAATGAAACAAACTTAGCGGCTTTGGAAAGATAATTCAAATATATTTCCTACGGTACCTTGTATCACACCTAACTCATCCTGATCTAGAAATTATGATCGTTTTAAATTGACCCAAAACTCATACTTAGCTTAACTTTGTCAAACTTTCCAAATTTGATTATTTCTAAAAATAGTTCCTTTCTTATTCTAAGTCTTTCTAGTAGCGGGGTGTTACAATATCTCCCCCTTGGGATCATTTGTCCCCGAATAAGATTTGTAACACCCCTAAATGTTAATAAGAACGTGTATATTGATTTACCTTTGTTAAACTATTTCAATTTGGTTTACTCTCATTTTGGGAAACTTTAAAGTTGTGAAAATTGCTAACTTGCTTAGCATAAATTGTTATCGTAAGTTAAGGGTTTGTATTGGGGTATCTAGAAAATATTCTATCCTAATTATAAGTAATTAAATGGTGTTGAGGCACATATATATAAAAAAATGTAAATATGCATTTTTGGGCAGCACAAATGGGATATATATAAAGCATGGCTGGCAGCACCTTGGCCAGCCAAGTGTCCCAAGTGATAAGCATAACTTGTGTGGCTATATATTGACATTTCTCTAGTGAATTTCGGTCCATTCAAAGCCACAAAAACTTTAGAACTTTAATTAACCCTTTCTTCATCAAAATCACAAGAAAAACCTTGGTCTTTTGGCGGAAATTCAAGAGACAAACTACCTTGTTGGTAAGTGCTGAAAATCTGTTCCTGAACTAGGCAGTGATTGGTAAATTGTGTATATCTTGTGATCTGAAAATCCGTTTTGGGTTAATAAATATGTTTTGGAAAGCTGATTCATATATCTACAACTCTTATGTTTATTTGAAAGTCTGATTTAGCTGTTATGGATGTGAAAACTGGGACGCAACACAGGACAAGTTCTGTCCAGATTTCTCTGTTGTTGTAGCTGAGTAGGTTGTGTTACGTTTAGAATATCTCAGTATCTAGAACTCCGTTTTGGATGCATAAATATGATTTGGAAAGCTGGTTCATATATCTACAACTCTTATGTTTATGTGAAAGTCTAATTTAGCTGTTATAGATATGAAAAATGGGACGCAACACAGGACAAGTGTTGTCCAGATTTCGGGTTTAGAATTCCGGTAGGAACCACTGTTAGTGTATTGATGATATCTTTTTGTACAAAATGTATTTTTCAGTGATTCTTGTTGCGTTGGAATATTAAGATATGTATCTAAAACTTTAATGAAGGTTACAAAATCTATTTTTGCTGGTTTCCTGTTCAAATTTAAGTTGCAACATGGGGTACTAAACTGTCCAGAACCACTGTTTTGAGAACAGAATTGTGTCTGTGTGGTAATCCTGTTTTATTTCGATATTATTGAGATATTAGGAATTAAAGAAGTTATTTAATTGCATTTTTAAGGTTGTATGGACTTGTGAACAAGTTGAGGAACTTGATATGTTGGTTGGCCTCCGGTTTGCTTGCAAAGTTTGTTGGACTATTGCTACACTAAAGTATTGAGGTTTGTGTATAAACTTGTACTTGAACTCTTGTGATGGCTGGTATAAATGAAATTTGATCTTGATACCTCAGCTACCTCTTGTTACTCTGCATTGTCATGTTGGTATGGTGCCTGTGCAACTCGCCCACTTGTACGGATTGTTTGATCACTTGGCACTCTTGTTGGGACTATGTCCTTCTTGTGGCTGTGGCTTTGTCACTATTGGTAGGCCTCTTGATTCAGATCATTTTCCATCTTGACTCTGGATTTGTAGTTCGTCTTAGGAATGGAAGTTATCCATTTTAAGTACGAACTAGAAAGCCATTTTTAATATGGTTCTTGGTCTTGTTGATACAGGGCTTCGGTCCTTCTTGATGCAGGGCTTCGGTCCTTCTTGATACAGGGCAGCGACCCTTCTTGATACTTGCTTGTGCCGGGTGTGACGACATGAAGTATATATGGGGCGAGCCTTGCTATTGAAATTCTTGGAAAAGGGTGCTATGAGCTTCTTGATATTTGTATCTTGGAATATCGAATTTGATACTTGTTATCTATTGCTACTTGATTTATTTATTATATTTCAAGTATGATGCTCATTGACTTGGAAAAGGTGGCTTGATGAATATTGAGGATTTCGACCCTATAGTTTTTACACCACTAAGCTTTATGCTTAGCGATAGTTGTTTCTATCGTAGGGGCTGATCGGGAGGAGTGATGAAGATGGCCATGGTCGATGGAAATTTTGAGAACTTTAAAGAAGATCACATTTGCATATAGGCATATATATTTTGTATAAATCTTGGTACTTATATATGATATATGCTATGCATATTTGCATTAGATTTTGAAGGCTAACCGTATCATATGCATGGATTGTAATCTAATATTGGCTACGTGTTTGGTTTATTTGGGGTGTGTAAGCCCAAGTTTTGTAATATGTTACATGTCCTACTTGTTTATAACGATTGTATAAAGCATGAACCCAATTAGTTGGGTACTCGAAACTGGATAATATTTATTATCATTACTTACTTGCATGAGGAAAAAAAATAAAATAAAATAAATGATATATATATATATCATGAAATTTATGTGCATACGGTAAATGGAAAAGGGGTCGCTACAAGATTACTCTTAGTAGGCTACGGGAGTAACATCTAACATCTAACTCAAACACCAACAAGAAAAAATGTAAATACATCATGCCAACTTAAAATAAAAGCCAAGAAAAGGTTATCTTGAAAATCAAAGTTTCCTCTCCTGCTTAATTGTGAAAGCATTTACTCTTTTTAAGAAATGAACTATCTTTACTCTTTACTCAGCTCAAAACTCGGGTCTTAAAACAAAGTTAAAACAAAAAACTTTTAGAAGACTCTATGAACTTATCTTGACTTGACTCTTAACTTTCCTTGAATTGAATTATGAATTCAAGGATTGTGATTTGTGATAGGAAAGATCTCATGATGTTTAGGAGTGTTTAAATGTGAAAACATTTTATTTTTTGGGAATGCATAGTCCTAATATACTCTTTCGAAGAAATGAACTTCAATTCTTACTCTTTACTCAACTCAAAACTCAGGTCTTAAAACAAAGTTAAAACATTTGTAAAAGACTTTTGGAAAACTCTATGAGCTTCTCTTGACTTGACTCATAACTTTCCTTGAATTGAAATATGGATTCAAGGATTGTGATTTGTGATAGTAAAGATCTCATGATGTATAGGAGTGTTTTTAGATAGTTAAACATGAGAAAAGATCAAGAATTCACTGTCTGGAAGCAAGTCCGCGACACCGGATGCATTTAAATATTTGGTTGCGAAATAAATTTTGAGGCAGAACGATCCGTGACCGCTCCGCTCCGCGGAGAAGAATTCCCCAATCCTGAGGAATAGGACTGCATCGCGGACCTGGTACCCAGATCCACCCGACTTTTTCCTACTTCGTTTTTGAATCCCAATTTACCTAAACTCGGTTCTTTTTCTCAAATTCTTTTTATATTCAGATACCCAGTATATGTACACAAGAATCTAATGCAAAACAACTCTAACAATCAACCTTAAACTCTCAAGGACTCCTCAATCTCATCCCAAATTCAAGAACGAAAGCAATTCAAGAACACAACTCAAGAACATCAAAGTCTCAATCTTTTAGGATGAAAATCATATTGAAATAAACATGTTTGGCGCATGGGTGAATGAACCCAACGCTATGTGAACTCACATACCTCGTAGGATTGAATCCTTGGCGAAAACCACACCCAAAATCGCAAGAACTTGACGAATCTTTGAACTTTTCTTCTCCTTTCTCCTCTTGAGTTCTTTCTCCAAAAACCCTAACGTGATTTGGTAAGGCGTAAAATGATCTAATTCGATTTAGACCCCAATTAAACTTCTAAAAATGAAATAAATTAATTGGACATTGGAAAGACCAAAATACCCCTTTAAAATCCGATTTTGACTTTCCTTATCTAGACAATCCAACTTCAAATGGACATATCTTCCTCATACGAACTCTAAATCGAGCAAACTCGAGGCGTTAGAAAGATAATTCAAAGATATTCCTACGGTACTTTGTATCACACCTAACTCATTCTGAGCTAGGAGTTGTAGTCGTTTGAAGTTGACCCAAAACTCATACTTAGCTTACCTTTGTCAAACTTTCCAAATTTGATTATTTCCAAAAATGGTTCCTTTCTAATTCTAAGTCTTTCTAGTAGCGGGGTGTTACAGAAACAATATGTTAAAAAAGGTAGTAATGATTGTGTCTACCTATAAGTGGACATCTTGATGGTATTTTTCTCCATAATAATGCAACCTGCAATTTTTAATACTATTAAGTTGCTTAATAAGTAAAATCTTAAATGCATAAAAGAAAACATATATTGTTACTATTTGTATATTTTTTGAATGCACAAAGAGAATTGTTTATATACAATAAATAAATAAATATATATATATATATATATATATATATATATATATATATATATATATATATATATTTATTTATTTATATATATATATATAACCAATATGCTGACTATGAGATTATATATAAGTGAGAAAAGATTTTCCAATTGATGACTGAATTGAATAGTAACTACAGAAAAATCACATATTGTCAAACAGGTAAATGTTATATGTTCAACATTTATTTACCTTAAAAGAGATAACTGTGGTAAGTACAACATATAGAGAACTCCAAAAAGCACACTTCTTTTCCATAGGTATTTTCTTTTTCTGCACTTTTAACCTGCTATATCGAAATTCAGTTGATAAAGGTGATTTTAAGATCACTTGTTTAAACAGAAATTGTCTCCCACACAAAGAGAACTGATTCAACTTTTATGTTCCAACACTGTTGAAGTTAGGGATCTATGTTCAATAAACACACTTCCCATTTCTCTTCCTCCACAAAGCCTACCAAATATAGGCAGAAGCTATTTTCCACCATTTCTTCTGGCTCTTACTTTCCCCCTTCTGATCTATCTAGCTCATCAGGTTTGTTCTATGTTCATTTTATTACTATAAGGCGAATGAAGAGTGATTAACTCTTAACTACTGTTACTTGTCGGCATGTTTTGGTTAGAGCGAGTTCTTCACATAGTAGTGTTGGCTAAACTGTAGGATATGTTCCTTCAATTTCATTCAGATCGGAGTAGATCAATATCTTGCAGCTAATATCTCCTTCTTGTGTGAAAAAAGAAAGGTTCTTAATGGTTGATAGTGTTCTCTTTTTCCTTTTCCATTTTTGTAGTTGATGTATATACTTGAATTTAAGAAAGTGAGAGGTAAACTAGGTTGTTTGTGTACCAAATTTGTCGTGTGATGAATAAACTGCTTATGCATTACGAGTCTATGACGAATAGACTGTCTGTATATTTGTTATTGATGCTTTAACAAGTTATTTTAGCGCATATTCGCAGACAAAACTAGCCATGATGGCCTAATAGACCTCCATACACCAACTCCATAATTGTTGAAAACTTTATTAGTGCACCACTTATGGTTTGTTTGGCCATACTTACATTGGATCACCTCTCTCCACAATGTTTGATCTTCACCATTGTATCTCCAAAATCATTTCATCAGTAAGTCGGTAAGCGCAGTCCATCATGCTCTCTGCTTAGTTAAGAAGTTTTTCAACTAACAAGATGATATTCTTTGCCCTCTTTAGTACCCTTCCGTAAGAAGTCTTGACGTGTGACTCCTTACTTTCTTCGGCAACCGTTAACAATTCTGTATGCATAGCATAAGCATCATTAGCTTTCTGTTCTGGCACCATTTTTGGTTCATCAGGATCACTTTGCAATTGAAGGCAATACTCAAGATTCCACAGCACTGAACCCATTGAAGGACGATCAGTTCCGTGATCAAACAAGCAACTCACTGATGTATGGATGAATTGCTTCAGACATTCTTGTATAATCTCCCCTTTAATATGTGGATCCATAAGTTCCTTGGTAGTAGTTTTCCTATGGCAGTGTAATGCCCAATCTGCTAGACTAACTTAGAGCTGGCCTTCCAGACAGTACTTCAAATAGGACAACCCCAAAAGAGTAGACATCAGACTTTTCTGTCAGTTGTTGTCTTCTGAAATACTCTGGATCCGAGTATCCAAAACTTCCCTTTACCATTGTACTAACATGAGTTTGTTGGAGATTAGGTCCCGTTTTCGATAGCCCAAAATCAGAAACCTTGCCACTCACTTGTCATCCACCAAAATGTTTGTAGTTTTCACATCCCTATGGATGATAGTGTACCTTGCACCAGTGTGAAGATAGTGAAGACCCCTGGTTGCACCAATACAAATATCCAACCTTTGCTTACATGATAAGGGTGGCTTGTTGTGCTTGTAAAGGTGTTCTCTCAATGTCCCATTAACCATGTAATCGTAGACTAATATCATCTCATCATTCTCTTCACAAGCCCCAATCACATATCTTCTACAACTTTATTTTTATGTTTGAAAATATCCTTCGAATCATATGCAGGAAAAAACCAACAAAACTGACACTTTGGGAGGATTTTATTGATCATGAGGGAGTTAAACTTTTCAACCAACTTCATGATTACCCTATCATTCTTGCTAGGAGAATTGGGACATCATCCTCAGGTAAAAGTGCAAATAAATATATATTTTTCTTTTTGAAAAATATATGACATGATGAAACTAAAATCACATATTCAAATGCACGTAGTAACGTCGAATAGATTCGTTGGTTTGACGAGCAGATTCAATACAACAATTGAAATCAATCCTCCATATCCATAGGCAACCGAGTTAAGGACGTGGTAATATACATTTTTATTTAATGCATCAGAACTTCAGAATATTTTGAGATATAAAACACATCTTTAATCTTACAATCACAAAGTTTTAAAATTTCACTTTTATTTCTTTTTTCATAATCTTTCTACAACACATATGTAATAAAATGAAGATAGTAGTATTCTTATTTGTTTTTGATAAATGTATGGACCGTAGATTTCTTTACAATCCTTTTTACAATTTTCAAAATGATACAAGTGTTTTGGATGAGCCAATATTAATGAATTTTCATAGTTTTACTTGTTTGTAGGATCAAAACAAATGAAACAAAGCTTGTTGCTCATACGATGAAAAGTACAACTCCAATAGGCTCTATTATGTTGATTCCATTTGAGGATGAGGTTATATATATGGCTAACATCCAGGCACAACCTCCCGTAAGAATAACAAGTATATTATTCTATTTTTTTATATTTTTTATTTTACAGTAAAAATAATATTGGTATATTGAATTTGAAGGAACAAGTATTTAAATGTTGAGGCTGAATTGTCCCTTGCAAGTAAGGACCAACGTTTTAGTGTGTTAGCATGCTCAAATTGTAAGCAATTGTTCACGAGATATAACGTGCTTAGAAAAATCTACTGCACAAGTTGTCACCATCCACACATCTTATTTCTATGTATATTTGCTCTTCTACAAAATTAATAATAACTAATTAAGATTATTTATTTTGCTTTTTCAAAGAAATAAATGTTTAACTAACCATTATTTTTTAAATTTTTCATTAAATATTAAAACATATGTCAACTTGAAGTTGCTATTAAGAACAACAACGGTTTTGCAACAGCTATTGTTTCGGATGAAATTGTAGAGAACATGGTGCACCTTTATGAAATTTGCTTCGTCAAGGTACATATTACTTTTTTCTCACCAAATAATCACAAAGAACTTGTTGTGATTTTGTATTTTCTTTGTTTCTTATTTCTTCTCTTGAACACAATGTTCAACTCTCCCTCAAGGTCTCCTATAAAGTCTGCCCACTGGCTTATAATTGTTAAGGGAATCTACAATGAGATGTTCTAACTCACTATTGTCTAAATTATATGCACATAATAACATCGCAAGTAGTAATCCTAAAAATACCTACCCTACATTATAGAGTAGGCTATAATCTTATCTTGCGTGTGAAGATATGTAATTATCAATTACTTATTTTTGGATTACTAATAGTATTTGTATATATGTAGTTAAACTATGGCCAATTATTTTATTTAATTACGTGAAAAATATACTATCTAACTTTTAAGAGTTTCAACTGAATGAACATATGAGCAAGTGAACATATGACTTCCTTAACTTGAAAAGGATACTCTAACTCTATAGGCTTAGAACTCTAGCACAAGAGAATTTGTAATAAAGATTCATTTTTGATGTATCATGTATGTTGTGAAGACCTTTATAGTAGGAAGAACTTTAGATTTCGAACAATATCTCATGAGTTCCTTATCAAATAGCATAGAATACTGTAGATGATGAGCGAATGGAAACTTACCTTCAACAGATAAATATCTTGTGAATTAATTATTAATTACTTATTTTCAGATTTCTAATATATTTATATGATATGTACATATGTGGTTAAACTATGGTTAATTACTTTCTTTAATTACATAAAAAATATACTATGTAACTTCCAAAAGTTTCAAATGAATGTATATATGATCATGTGAACATATGGGTTCCTTGACTTGAAAAGGATCCTATAACTCTATAAGCTTAGAACTCTAGCATGAAAGAATTTGTAATAAAGATCTATTTTTATGTATCATGTAAGTTATAAAAACTTTTATAGTAGGAACATGTCATTCTAGGTCATGCGTTAACTATAAAAGAGGTTTTAACTTTACATACTTTAGGTCTATCTCTTACATTATGTCGTCAATGTCTCCTTCTGTAACGTGTTCAGTGTACTCTTTTCATTCAAAATTTCAGATCTTAAGTTCGTGTTTGTTTTCTCCAGCACCCAACTTATACTTTTTGTTGTAAACAGTCAACTTTCTCTATAAAAATATTATCATTGTATATATTTTTTTGGCTTTTATCCATCTCACATGGTTACCCATCGGCTGAGAGCTTTGTGCCTAAGCTGTCATGAGCACCTACCACAATAGACGTGACCGTTTTAGAACTGTTGCATGTTGACTCTGATTAGTTGAAAGACCTTTAATATTGGATTTGAGTTCAGATGTAAATACACAAACATAGAGATATTGATTTTCCTTTAAAAACAAATTTGATATTTTTTTGTGATTCACTTTTTCTTTCTTCATCCACTTTTTTTTTTTTAATTTGAAAATTCATGATCCTTGCATATGCTATTGTTGTTGAACTTTATGATAAAAATATTCGATCTTTTTCGATTTGTCTGTTCGCTTTATTTTCTTATTATTATTATTATTATATAATATAAAATATTAATGTTTTTGTTATTATTAATCAATTTTTTTTTTCATTTTACCAGAAAGAAACATTATCGCTCCAAAATGTGGAAGATCAATTAAATGGTAAGATATTCAACATTCAAATGAAAAGGCTATTCACAAAAAAATTGGATGCAACGCAAAAATTATCCATTTTGTCTTACCTAAAGAAACAAGATGTGATTCATAAATCAATGGCATCTACAACAATCAATGTTACAGATGCGAAAAAGTGCACAATTGAACATCTTAGTTCAGGGGAAAAAGAATATCCAAGCATGGAAAACAAATGTAATCCTTCCGCCAACAAACATAGCAAGGAAATGAAAAATCCTCCCATGAGAATTAAAAGGTATTTGAATTATTTTGTAAGTTGTTTAAAACTTCACCTTTGCAATTGACTAATATAAATAGGATTTACTTATCTTTGTATTTATCTTCTATGAATTCGATTCAATCTCTAGACACATTATCTTTTATTGTTTTGAATTGCAGTTGGAACACTTTGTGGTGGTGCTGGAAACAGTCATTTTTTGCACTCTTTTGTTGCTGCCACTGAATGCCGTGTTTTACAAGCTTTTGATGCTGCTATGTGGATGCCTTATGTTCCTGTTCTTTTGTGGAAATTGAAAATATTTTCTCCTGTGATAGCAGGTTAGTTAAAAGTTATATTTATACAGGTACTGCATTTATCAAATTAAATGAAAATATATTCTTTCTGGTGTTATAATTGTTGTTATCGCTGAAAACTATTGTGTTCATTTTTAGTTTCTAAAAGATGATGTAACTTTCCTCTATTGATATTGTTGGAATAACCACATTAAGCTGATAGAATCAAAAATAACAATACGACATAACAGTTAGTAATTAAAAACTTGTGAAATCAAACCTGTTTGGTAGAACTGTTTGTCTATTTTGATTTATATTTTCTTGTGCAAATCTATGTAAATTAAAAATAACAAGATATAATTAATCCTCTTATATCTATATTATAATTTGAATCTTTCAACCATAGAATGACTTTGATCATCCTTGATTAATGTTTAGTCCATGATTTCACATTATCCGGAAAAAGATGATGAGAATAATCGTGTCTACTATATTTAAAGCTTGGGAAAGCTTTATGCTAATACTGGGTGAGACTTAGTATTATATAACCTGCACAACTTATGCTATTTTATATTTTGCTTGTGATGAACCCTATATGGTTACACTCACTCTCCCCCTATCCTTCAAATAAGTGAATTAGCACTTTGTGCATGAAGTAAGCCTCATTAAAATAATAAAATTGATCCAAATTCTGGGATAGGCTTTGGTCAAACACTGCTACTGCCATGTTATTTCTCAAGCTGCTCTTGCTATGAGATTAAAAATATGCAATTTTACTTGATATTACATTTTTTGTCCTTGTGATTATTTCTATTTTTGTACATTTTTTGTCCCTGTAATTGTTTCTATTTTGTTTACTTTTTCAAGACTTTTGATTACTCAAAATTTAACATAACATACAAGTAATAAAATGGTTTTTTTTCTCACGAGAGCAGTGACTTACCTTACCTTGTCCATATGCAATCCGTGAACTTGTCAAGACTATATAAACTTAAGGAATTCTTATACTTTTTTATCACATTTTTTTTTGCATCATAATATAATTTCTTTGTCTATGGATTAAAATTTTGGTTGAGTTACTCGATTTCTACCTCTTCATGGTTGATCGATACTTGAGATTCTTACAGTCGCGATCAAATGTCCATTTAGACTCTGCTCAAGATCTACATGTGAAACTCTTGAACTGAATTTCTCCAAGACAAGATTAAAGGTAAATTAAAGAAATTTCATAAATTTTGTCCAGATTGATTAATCCTTTGGCATTACCGTCACAATTTTGAATCAATTTCTTTATGAATAATGCTCCATTAGTCTTACATATAATATAGTTTGAGTTGTGTCTTATGGCTTACCAAGATTTTCTTCGTCTATATGGGTTAAAATCTTGGATGAGTATTGTCATTTTTTAGGCCTATTGAGCTTTGTTCAAGTTTGTTTGGTCATATTGTCATTGTGCTTTCTTAAGTGTGTTTTGCAATCTTTTACTATAATATTAATCTTCAACTTAGATCTCATTTCATACATTTGTAATTCATGCTTTAAGTTCTAAACATTTGGCTTTGTTATTTTCTTTCACTACTTCTCATCATGCTTTAGAATTATTTCATTCTTCTATTCCAATGCTAAAAGATGTAGTGTTTAAGCTATTTTGGTTGGCTTTTTAAAGCTAAGGTAGTGTTTTATTTGTGCTATTTACATTGATAATTGTTCAAGATATTGTTCTTGCTAAGTGATCAACTTATGAGAGAGTTAAATAGGGCTTCAGGACGAGGCTTTGTTGAAGCTTGATGTTGTCACATTCCTGTGATTCTGTGTTGTATAAGTTATGTGATTCTGTGCTGACATTTAATCCCTCAATTTTAATATAACAGGTGATTTTGATCAAAGATGGTCCAGAAGATCCAAGCATGAAAGATGCATCTGTTTTGTCTAATTTAAAATAGTATGTAAATATATGTAATTAGCACTCCCACTTATGGAAATGTTAAACTATGTAAGTATCTCACTTCAACATTCAGTAGTATGACAATCACACGAATATATAATGAACAAATTTGGCAGCTATAATGTGTTTACAAAATTAGTAATTTTTCTCATTGAAATATATTTTATTTTGTTTGTTTAATACGCAACTCATTAATTTTAGGTCCATTATAAATTATACGTTGGGACCGTGCTGTTACTCCATCCATTACTGCCACTACTTTTGTAGATTTGATATCCTATTGTTTGAAATCGAAATGTACAGGGAAAGTAGCCACAATGTTTTCTGGCTAACATGTATTTGTATGTATAGACTAGGAGCATGGCATGACAGGTATTAACAACTGAAGAATATTTAGAAGATACATGCCTGCAGTAAAGTTATTTGTGGAATGAGAGAAATTAGTTGTATTATTGCACTTTGAAGTTCATGTGTTTTAAGTCTATTAGATCTGACATTTGTAAAAGATACATGTGGCTGTAAAGCAAGATAACTTATGCAATGATCTGTTAATTTTACACTATATACTCTTATTATGTCATTACCTACATCAACCATTTACTTGAATTTTATGTCTCAATTTCCAGGCTGATGTCTTTATTATTCTATCTAATGTGTCTTCTAATTTTATGGCTGATGCATGGGTGATATGAAGATTTATATAAGAAAATAACAGAATACTGACTGGGTTTGAGTTCACATATTCTGGAATTGAACTGTTTTTTCTTATCATTAAAAGAAGCTCTTTATGGTAGATGTTAATTATAGGTGAACTAGAACTCACAACATTAGGAAGCTAGACTACATGTTCATTAGCATGCTATATATACTGTTACACCAAACAGTTATACCTTTGGCATGAGAATCAAGGTTAATTATAGCAAGTTGTTTTAGGTGGTATTTGTTTTATTCATTTAGGGTGTGTTTGGTAAGAAGGAAAATATTTTTCAATTTTCTCATGTTTGGTTGGGTAAAATGTTTTCCAAATCAATTCATTTTCCTCAAATTTAAAGAAAATGACTTCCCTTCAAAAATTAAGGAAAACATTTTCAAAACTTTCCTCCAACTTCAAATTACAATTTCTGGTTGAAAAAATCAAATTTTTTATCGAAAAATAAATTTAAAGCTTATTTTTAAAAAATATTTTTCAACTTCAATTTTTTTATTTTTTTACCCCACCTTCACCCAACCCCCCTCCCCGCTAGCCCGCTACCACCCCCCCCCCCCCAAAACCAAAATAATTTAAACTTTTTTAAAAAAAAAATATTTCCAATTTCAATTTTTTACTATCACCCCACCCCACCCCCAGTCCCCCCACACCCAGAAAAATAATAATTTAAAGTTTATTTTTAAAAAATACTTTAATTTCAAATTTTTATTTTTCACCCCTACCCTGACCCCCCCCCCTCCTCCTAGCCAGCCCCACCACTACCCCCCTCCCAAAAAAATATTTAAAGTTTGTTTTTAAAAAATATTTCCGATTTCAAATTTTTATTTTTTCACCCCACACCATCCCTAACCGTGAAACCCCCCCCCCCCTCCCCCTCCAAGAAAAAATTTAAGTTTGTTTTTAAATATTTTTAGTTTCAAATTTTTATATTTTACCCCATCTCACCCCTACCCCCTCCCCCGCCCCCCGCCAGCCCCACCCTCCCCAAAAAGAAATTAAGTTTATCTTTAAAAAATATTTTCAATTTCAATTCAAAAATAATTTTCTATTATAGTAAAAATATAAGATATTTTCTCAAAAATATTTTTCATTCATAAATCAAACACTAAAAAACCTTTTCCGAAAAATATTTTCTACTCACCAACCTAACACGAGAAAATAAGTAAAAAATCTACTTGTTTTCCAGGAAAACATTTTCCTTCATACCAAACACACCCTTAATTCTTAAAGAATAACAACGAACTGTGCTTTATAGGTAGATTTTATGTCATGCATTCAATACCTATGTAATAATAATCGATTGCATTCTTATTATGTATATATTGATAAACTTTGAATAAGGATACTAAATTGCGAATGTTTACCCAACTTAATATTGAACTAATTGTTGAAACTTGAAAGAAAAATAATAGTGTCTCTCACTTGTATTTTATTCCTTGTGGATTCTTTTATTGCGCAAGCTAAGAAATATGATTCGTTATTAAAATGATGGACATTGTGTTTTTAAAAATTACAGTTATTATAAAATATTTTTTACCACGTTGGATCTCAAATATATTTCATAGTTAAATCAAACAAAAGTAAAATTATGATAAAGTTTTAAACGTAGCACGGGCAACACTCATCTAGTATACTAGATAATGCAAGGCCCGTTACTGGCCCAATATTACAATTTTATATATATGTTTATAATAGAAATTTGATTAGTTTTTTGGAAAGAAAAATTATTATGATATTTTCAAATAAACATGATAGTAAATTATAATAAAACGCAATAGGTGTTTAACAAACAAAATAATGACCTACTTGATGAAAATTAGAACGAATCATCTCATTTTTCACAAAGTGATAAAATGATGAAAAAAAAAATTATGACTTTGTGTCTTGTCTTAATATTTATTAAAAGTAGAAGAACAATTTAGTATAGTAAAGAAAGAACTTTTTTAGAGTAGTTAGTATATATGATGAATAAATGTTTTACCTCAAATGAATGGAAATTTAAAAATATTAGCAAAAGTTGATTAAAATCTTTTTAGAGTAGTTAATATAATAATTTATATAACTTGCTTAAAATGATTTTAACTAATGATAAACTAATAGTAATAAATAAATATATGTTTTTCAATAAATTATATAATGACATAAATGTTACGTAAAGTTTTTGAATTATACATAAAAAGAGTAATCAAGTAAATTAGATACTTCAAAAATTATCTTTACAATCCAAAAAAAATTGAAAAGTCTAAAGAGAGCCAAAGGAAAGGACATAACATACTTCGAAATTATTGAAAATTTAGTTCTTGCAGAGCTCGCTCAGTGGTTACATTCCTTTTGGATTAGGCATTTTGAGAAACGCAATTGTGATTGATATTGAATTTAACATGTTAACTAATTCATTAGGGTGTTTGAAAAGTGTGAAATAGTTGAATTTTGCTGAAAATTGGCTATATGGACAAGTCCCAGAAGTGATACGTCAACTAAGAAATATTGAATTTTACTTTTGTCTTATAATTATTTTACAAAGGTAGGGTCATTATATAGAGAATTGATAAAAAATGAAGTTCTTAATGTTGGAAAAGAATTGCATTATTGGTCTTCCTAATAAGAGATCTATGTCGGAGTGTATAATATTTAGGACACAAATTAGAAATAAAGGACGAGAAATTTATTGGTATAAAACATGAGAGGGAGATAATTGAGGAGTGAATGAAATGAAGAATGAGTTAATGTCTATTTATTTATGTCATAGACTTAGTTCTAGAAAAATTTTATCATTATTTTATTATTATTTTATTATATTTTTTGTTTTGTACTACTTCTATTTCTTCTATCAATTTTATTATTATTTTATCTTGTTGTACGGGTAATCTACCTAGAAAACCATGGACAAGACCTGATCAAAAAATAAAAGATAATATTAGACCAGCAGGAAAAAGAATGCCTATAGAAGAACCTATTAGACTACAAGATGGAGGAAATAAAGGAAAAATAATATAGCGGCACATGATCCACAAATGTGGAATACAGTAATAGATTTATGGAAAGGAATAGTAGTAGCAGACTTTATTAAAAATTATCAAGAAACTGATGCAGAAACTATGTATAGATACTTAGGAACTTTTTTAGGAGAATCTTGTAAAGCAGTATGAGAATCGTACAAACAGACTTTCCCTCAAGAATTCCAAGCACTAATTAAATTAGGACCAAACCCATATAACTTTACAAATAAAATACATGTATTATTAACAGGAGAAGACCCAAATAGTGGCTTAGTAACATTACAAAGAAACGCTGTAATTAAATTAGAACAATTAAGTATATCTAATTGGATGCATATAAAGAATTTTCTTAAAGATTATTTTTACTATTGTACAATTAGTGGAAATACATTTAATGAAGAATTAGGTAAAAAATTATTTAATAAACTACCAGGAGCTTTAGGAAGAGAAATAGAAGAAAAATGGTATAAAAGAGAAGGAGTGGTGCAAAACCCCACACTCTCATGGCCTATAGGACAAAAAATAAATCACATAATGAAAATAGTAACAGAAAAATGTACAAATATCCAAATACAAAAATAGTTAAAACAAAATAATGAAATGAACTTTTGTAAAACAGTGATATATACTACTCAAAGTTATGATAAAGAACCTAGTAAAACGAGAAAATATAAAAGAAGAAACGAATATAACCAAAGACCTTATAGACGTAAAAAATATTTCTTAAGAAAATCTTCAGCTAGAAAACCATATTTAAATAGAGATAGGCATGTTAGAAAATATAGAAATGATAGAAATTACAAAAATAGGTTAGAATGCTATACTTGTGGAAGCATCGAACACTTAGCAAATACATGCCCTAAAAGAAATAATATGAAAACTAGAAATTCTCAGTTAATAGAAGACTTTCAAGAAACCCTATTAAATGTAGATGAATATATGTCAGACACGGAGAGTATATACTCAGTTGTTAGTGTGGATATAATAGAAGAAAGAAATCAATCAGATTCATCTGATTCGGAAAATGATAATTTAATTAATGAAATAGGAATAGAGAGAAATGAAGACTACTTAGACAATATATTAATAAATACTATGATGAATATTTCTCAAGAATGTAGACATGAGTTTGAAAGACTAAAAGGAATAGATAGTAACCAATGTAATGTATGTAAATGGTATCATAGTAAAATAAATAGAGCCAAATGTAAAAATTGTTATACGGAAGCTTGTATTAATTGTATAGAAGTAAAATTAAAACAAAAAGTAAATAAAATTGAAGAACAAGGCAATATAAAAGACTAGGCTACTAATTTAAAACTAATAACTCTAGAAACAAGAATAAATGATTTAGAACAAAAAATAACTAAGTTAGAAAAACGTAAACAAAAAATAGATATAGATACTACACAATCACAAGGTACAATACATTTAGACCAAATAGAAGAAAGTGAATTAATGAACATAGAAGAAAATAATACTAGTTTTATATGCAATGAAGATAAAAAATTTGGAACAATAAAGATATTAGTGAGAGATCTTAATATTAAAACTAACTTAGTCTTAGATTTACAATTCCTTATACAAAATAACGGAAGTTGTCTAATTTCTAGAAATGGAATAATGCTGTTTAGAAATACAACATATACCCATGTTGTGACGATTATGGCAATAATGGTAGTTGTTCTTCAAAAAATCTATATGAAGAAAAACAAAAAGAAAATTAATACAAGAAGGGTATGAGGTAGAAAGAGCCATAGAAGAAGCAAAAAGACAATACCAGAAAAATAGTCTTACAGCTTTTAAGTGTAAAGGATGAAAAAAATGTAAAATGGATATAAAGAAAACAATAGAACATTTTAGAATATGTCAAGAAAGAGATGATAATTTAGCATACCGAATAAAAGAATCAGAATACACAAATGAAGAAAAAATAAACACCTTGTCCATAACTAGCTATACGGAATTAATAGAAGAAGCAACTAGTTCACATAGCGCTAGTCCTTTCCAAAGAACTAGTGCAGCCCCGAATATTAGCTATAGTACAGGTAATCTGCCTAGAAAATTGTTGATTAGACCTGATTAAGAAATAAAGAATAATATCAAACCAATAGGAAAAAGAATGCCTATAGAAGAATCTATTAGATTACAAGAAGGAGCAAATAAAAGAAAAATATTAAATATAGCTACACATGATCCACAAATGTGGAATACAGTAATAGATTTATGGAAAGGGATAGTAGTAGCAGAATTTATTAAAAATTATGAAGAAATTGATGCAGAAACTATGTATAGATACTTAGAAACTTTTTTAGGAGAATCTTGTAAAGCAGTATGGGAATCATACAAACAGACTTACCCTCAAAAATTCCAACAATTAATAGAATTAGGACCAAACCAATACAATTTTACAAATAAAATACATGTGATTTTAACAAGAGAAGACCTAATAGTGGCTTAGTAGCATTACAAAGAAATGTTGTAATTAAATTACAAAAATTAAGCATATCAAATTGGATGCATATAAAGAATTTTCTTAAAGATTATTTTTACTACTATACTATAAGTGGAAATACATTTAATGAAGAGTTAGGTAAAATATTATTCAATAAATTACCAGGAGCCTTAGGAAGAGAAATAGAAGAAAGATGGTACAAAAGAGAAGGAGTAATTCAAAATCCCACTTTCTTATGGCCAATAGGAAAAAAAATAAATCATATAATGGAAATACTAACAGAAACATGCACTAATATACAAATACAAAAACAATTAAAACAAAATGAAATGAACTTTTGCAAAGCAATGATATATACTATCCAAAGTTATGACAAAGAACCTAGCCAAATAACAAAATCTAAAAGAAGAATGGAATATAACCGAAAACCTTATAGACATAAGAAATATTTCTTAAGAAAATCTTCAGCTAGAAAACCTTATTTAAATAGAGATAGACATGTTAGAAAATATGAAAATGATAGAAATTACAAGAATAAGTTAGAAAGCTATACTTGCGGAAGTATAGAAGACTTAGCAAATACATGTCCTAAAAGAAATAATATGAAAACTAGAAATTCTCAGTTAATAGAAGACTTTCAAGAAACCTTATTAAATATAGATGAATATATGTCAAACACGAAAAGTATATAATTAGTTGTCGGTATGGATACAATAGAAGAAAGAAATCAATCAGACTCATCTGATTTAGAGAATGATGATTTAATTAACGAAATAGGAGTAGAAAAAAATGGTGATTTAGATAGTATACTAATAAATACCATGATGAATATTTATCAAGACTGCAATCATGAGTTCGAAAGATTAAAAGAAATAGATAGTAATCAGTGTAATATATATAAATGGTATCCTAGTAAAATAAATAGAGTCAAATGTAAGAATTGTTATATGAAAGCATGTATTAGTTGTATAAAAAATAAACGAAAACAAAAAGTAAATAAAACTGAAGAACAAATATATATAAAAGACCAGGCAACTAATCTAAGACTAATAATTCTAGAAACAACAGTAAATGACTTAGAACAAAGAATAATTAAGTTAGAAAAAGGAAAACAAAAAATAGACACGGATAATACACAGTCACAAGGTACAATACATTTAGATCAAATAGAAAGTGAATTAATGAATATAGAAGAAAATAATACTAGTTTTATATGCAATGAAGATAAAAAATTTGGAACAATAAAAATACTAGTAAGAATAAAAATAAAAGATATAGAGATAGAAACTTTAGCCTTAATAGATATAGGCTGTACTAGTTGCCTTCTTAATAAAAATATACTGCCACATAATTTGTTGTCAACTCTAAAAAATTTTAAGGATCCTATACAAGCAATACAAATGAATGGGACTTATAATCTCTATGACCAATATATAGAAAAAGCGCAAATAAGCTTTATAAATACATATAGTGAATTCTATAAGCCTATATATAATATGTATAAGATAGAGATGTTAATATTAAAATAAATTTAGTATTAGGTTTACAATTCCTTATACAAAATAACGGAAGTTGTTTAGTTTCCAGAGATGGGATAATGATGTTTAGAAATACAACATATACTCCTATACAAACTAGAAAAATTCCAACTAAGGAATTAAATAAAGATAATAAAATAAAAAATACAACTCCATGTTGTGAAGATTGTAAAGATAAGGGCAGTTGTTGTTTAAACAACTTATATGAAGAAAAATATTCAGACAATATATACCTAGAAAACTTAGAAAAAGATTATACTCTAATAAATATAGAAACATAATTTTGCAATTTTCAGAAAGGAATAAATACTATATGAAAAATAAAAAATCCTAAAGACTTAGAAAATATAGTAGCTATATTAGACGAAATGGAAATAATAGGGGAAAAACCCTTAATACATTGGGGAACTAATAAAATTATTTGTAAATTAGATATAATAAATTCAGAATATACTATAAAAACAACAACAATAGAAGCTAATAATGAAGATACGGAAGAATTTAATAAACAAATAAAAGAGTTACTAAAACTAGAAGTAATAAGAAGATCTAGATCTAGACATAGATCAACAGCTTTTATGGTTAGAAACCATAGTGAACAAGTGCGAGGAAAAGCTCGCATGGTAATAAATTATAAAAGATTAAATGATAATACTAGAGCAGATGCATATAAATTACCAATAAAAGTGAGTTAATAAATAGAATACAAGGTAAAAAGATTTTTAGCAAATTTGATTGTAAGTTAGGATACTGGCGGGTCAAAATGCATCCTGAAAGCATAGAATGAACAACTTTTACTTGTCCAAAAGGACATTTTGAATGGCTAGCTATGCCTTTTGGGTTAAAACAGCTCCGCCTATATTCCAAAAAAAAATGGATGAGATATTTGGAGACTATAAAAATTTTGTTCTAGTATATGTAGATGATATTTTAGTATTTAGTAAAAACATACAAGAACACTTAGTACACTTACAAATAGTATTTATATTATTCGTAACATATGGAATAATAATAAGTAAAAAGAAAATGAAACTGTGTAAGACACATATAAATTTCTTAGGAGTAACTCTAGAAGAAGGAAAGGTAAAATTACAACCACATATAGCTAAAAAAGTGTTAGAAATGCCAGATAAATTAGATAATACAAAAGAACTACAAAAGTTCTTGGGTTTAGTAAATTATGCTAAAAACTTTATTCAAGACTTAGGAAAAATAGCAGGACCATTGTATGCTAAGAAAAAGAAGTAAAGGACAAAAACACTTTAACATAGAAGATATAAAATTAGTACAACAAATAAAATATAAAGTTAAAAATATACCAGACCTACAAATACCCTTAGAATCAGATTATTTAATAGTTCAATCCGATGGGAGAAAATTAGGATGGGGAGCTATTTTAAAATCTAGACCTAATAAATATAGTTCAAAGATTGAAGAAAAAATTTGTGCATACCAAAGTGGAAAATATAAAGAAAAAGGTAATATGAATAGTATAGATGCAGAAGTATTGGCAGTAATATATGGACTTAATAGTTTTAAATTATATATTTTAAATAAAAATAAAGTCTTAGTAAGAACAGACTCTGAAGCAGCAATAGTTAAATTCCACGAAAAAATAAATAATAAGGCTAGCAGTAAAAGAAGATGGTTAAATTTTATGGATATAATATATGTATATAATAATATTGTTTTTGAGTATGTTAAAGGAAAGGATAATAATCTAGCAGATAAATTAAGTAGATTACAATTAAAGACTAACTGACTTATATTTCAGTATGAGACCAAGCATGCGACCAACTGGCCAACAGCAAGCAGACAGAGGCAAAGGCATTGCCCAGCCAGATACCTATGCTCAGACTTTATTAGGAAGACAAAATTTCAGGACATTAAATACAACAGACAATTTAATGGAGCGAATCTATTTTGGTAAGAACAATTTAATTTTATACCCTAAGTGTAATTTATCATTTAGAGTAAATCCAAACTGTAATATAGGCAAGGCTCAACAATGTTTAATGGATAACTTATGGATTACATACAACAAACAAGACACTATGTATTTTATAGCAGCTTCTAATGCCTTATGTCAATATTTTTTAGATAAAAATAGAAATAATAAATTTAAATATTATGTAGTTATACATGGCAAGACTCAAGGTGTTTTTCAAACTTGGATAGAGGTAATTGATTCTATAAATGGGGTTAAAAATCCACTTTTTAAAGGTTTTAATAATTTCACCGAAGTTTTAGACTATGCAATAGGAATACTTGGGCCTAATTATTATATTTCACCAGCTCTCAGACAAAGCCAAACATAATACCACAATATAATATCCAAAATGACTCAGATAAAATAATTTTATGTGACTATTGTTCTTTCATGATGGAGGGTTTCAAAAGACTCAATATAAAAAATGAAATCCTTATTCAAGAAAATATGAGACTTGTGAAATAGCTCGAGACCTTTCAGAATAAATATGTTTCAAGAACAGACAGTACCAAAGACATGAGTTATCCATCTCTTTTAAAAATGGATGAGACGGGTGTGCATTCCCCCCTGAATGCTAAGAACTCTACTGTATCGGAGCATGATACAGTTAGTCCGGTTCAAATGGTGACCGGTAAAGACTTATCAAATCTGTTAAAGGCGGTCACCTTGCCAAAAAGTGAAGAAGAGGAGTCATCTTCATCACGAAGGAGACTACCTAAATATTTTTAGAAAGATTTATTAAGAAAAAATGAAGCATTAAAAAAGAAAAAAAAATGACAAATTAGAAAAAATAATCAAACAATCTTTAGAAAAAAAATTTCAAGACAAAAGCCATGACAAACATATTATTAAAAATATTCCTAATAATGGTTCAGAAAATAATAGTCACAGTCCTTCATTATCAAACGAAGAACAGATAAATAATATTCAAGACTCTCAAGACCCTTATGAGGATAATGATTCGGGCATGAGTTTTGATACTATTGCATTACACAACTTAGACACTTAACCATTTTTCTATTTCAAAGACTTCATTCCCTATCAAGGATATACAACGGACACAATTGAAAGAAGATAAAAATGCAAAAAGACAAGAAGGCATGGGAAAGAGAATGACAAAAAATCAAGAATGGCATGATATCAAGAATGGGATAAAAAGACAAAAGATCATTCTGGTGAAAGAAATATTAAGTAGTAGGTAAAAGGTTAGGTGGGGATGCCCATTAAGTATCCTGTAAATATGAGTGCGTTATCACTTTATCACTACCCTCCAAAAGAGGGAAAAACTATTGACATAGCATGCGTCCCGTCAATAATGGTGTCAGTCTGTAATATTAGTCCAAGAAGATGAACTTAATAATGCATGTGACGATGGGGCCCAATGAGTACCCGACTTGCATTATTAAAGGAATCTTATCAAGTTATCGGTCATTAATAATAAATGTCACGTAGTGGGTCTAGAACCATTCTTTTGGTTTTTCTAAGACCTATATAAGAGATAGTCGCAAGAGTTGGAAAAGCAGAGCGAAAAAAGTGAAAATCCAAACATAAGAAAAAATCATCCTAATACCCTACTACCTTGCTTATGTTGTTCTTTCTATTGTAAAAACGTTTGTGTAGTAATAAAAGTGTGTTTGAGTTCTAAGTTTTTCAAAAGTTGTTAAAAAACTCTTCGGGGGTTCCCGAAAGGGAAACCTCTCTCAGTTAATCATGTAAGTTTTAAGATGCTTATGTCCCTAAATTTCCCCAAAAAATATGTTACTTTTTAAAGTTTTCTTTACTGTTATTTTTTAACTTGTTATTTTTTAGACTAGTTATGGTTAAATTAATGTAAATTGATGTATATATGTTAAATGATTACCCTTAGTATATGGTTAACCTCTTAATTTCTTAAATAACGACTATGGATTAGCCTGTAAATTCCTAGGATTCTTGGCCTTGATAGTCCGCTTGATAAAAGGATGAAGTTATTGCCAGATAAATATCCAGGGTGTGGCTAAAGATGAAGTTTTTAAGAATAAAGGTTAAGAGCAAGAGATGAACGGGGTAAGATAAAAAAAAAAAAAAAAGGGAAAACAATTAGGGTATTATATCATAATTAAACATGATAACTCTAAAGTGTGTTTGAGTTCTAAGTTTTTGAAAAGTTCTTAAAAAAGCTCTTCGGTGTTCCCGAAAGGGAAACATCTCTCAGTTAATCATGTAAGTTTTATGATGCTTATGCTCCGAAATCCCTCCCAAAAAATATGTTACCTTTTAAAAGTTTTATTTATTGTTTTTTTTAACTTGGTATATTTTAGACTTGTTATAGTTAAATTATTGTAAATTGATGTATATGTGTTAAATGATTTCCCTTAGAATATGGTTAACCTCTTAATTTCTTAAATAACGACTATGTATTAGCCTGTAAATCCCTAGGATTCTTGGCCTTGATAGTCCGCTTGTTAAAGGACGAAGTTGTTGCCAAATAAATATTCAGTGTGTGGCTAAAGATGAAGTTTTTAAGAATAAAGGTTAAGAGGAAGAGATGAACAAGGTAAGATAAAAAGAAAAAAAGATTAAAAAAATGGGGAAATTAGGGTATTACATAAGTAAATAAACATGATAACTCTAAAAGAGAGAGGAAGTACTGAGTAGAATTTACATCACATCTGGTATTTAATCTATTAACATCTACTTATTTTAGTCTACCAATTTTATTTATATCCTTTATACTTTATTTAAACACTTTTATATTTAAACGCTTATTTATTTTGGTATCAGAGCGAGAAGATTTTGGGAACAATCAGTATTAATATATGAAAAAATATCCTTCATTTAGAAATATAAGATTTATATATTGGAATTTATATAGAGAATATAATCTCAAAAGAGTAGTTGTAGCAAGGAAGAGACAGATAAAAAATAAATATACTATTAAGACTACTAAAGATTTAGATAACATACTAGATCTAGAATTTATTAATAATATAAGGTGGAAAATACTAGGCTACTATAGTGACATAGATTGATGTAATAATAGAATAAATAGTGTAAATAGAAATTTAAAAAGAGAAGCAATTTTATTAGGATAGTAAATGCAAGCTTTAATTAAAAGATATAGACAATTAGAACAGTGGCTTCACGAAGAAATAATTCATAGAGACGTACTAGGTACTATAGAAAGAGACCTTAAACAATAATTAATTGTGGAAAAACAATTAGACACGGAAGAATCAGAACATAATATAAGATATCTTAATAGAAGATTAGATTACACTATAAGACAAATAAACCTCTCTAAATTAAACATAAAAAGATACAAAATGGCACTTGAATATATACACTTTGGATAAAATAAATACCTCTAGAATATATTAGAATAATAAGATTAACATATAGTTGGCTATACGAAGAAGTACAATATAGATTTGAGCTTAGAAACACTTTAAAAGTATTAATAGATTATTTAAATTGGACAGAAAAACAGTTAACTAAATCATTAATAGAAGATAAATATATTGTAGACTTATTAATAGAAAATAAATATCTTATAGATTCATTGGTAGAGTATAAAAATAACCTTATTAACGAAATAAATAACATTAATTTAGATATAAAATATACTACTAATAGGATAAAATACTATAAAAGGATTTGTTTAATTAGAAGTACATTAGGATAGACGAAATAGATTCATTAAAACATCTAGAATACTTAGACTTAAGGATTTACCCGGAGAAAAAATATAGATCTTTATACAAAAATAATATTAAAAAGTGTAATTTTGCTAAAGGCAAACATATTCTATACTCTGAAGATAAGCAATATAATACTTTAATAGATTTAACAATAAATTTTAGTGAAAAAATTCAACAAGAAGATAAAATTATAATAAAACTACTTGAAGCAATAGAAGTAGTACAAAACAAACAAAATAAAACTTTAGATAAATTAGAAAATAATTTTGATTTTTTAAAAGCATAAGAACTAGAAATAGATAGAAAAATTCAATACTTAAATACAAAAATTAATCTAGAAAAGATACCTACAAAAATAGAAATAGAAAAACTGGTAAAAACTATAATAGAAAAACCTAAAGAATTAGAAATTAAAAATACACAAGTAGTAACGAAAATCATAGAACAAGTAGAAAAAATAACTACAGAAATTAGTCATCTAAAGGAAGTAATCATATTACTTGAAAGGAACTCACTCTCATGAGTGAAGAAGACATGAATTATAAAAAAGCATTAGAATATACAACCAACTTCCATCAAGAGCCAATAGAATATTCTAGTAACATTCCTTCAAGCCAAACAGACAAAATAATCCTAAAACAAAGCAATACAATAATAGCATTACTAATAGAATTAAACATAAAAATAGACAAAATATTAAATCCAAAAACTTTATACAATGTAAAATATTTATCTAAGAATAATCAATTATATAGACACTATGGAGAAGAACAAATATCAGCAAGAGGAGAAAACTTTGCAATTTTAGACTTAGTAAATCAAGCTTTCACAAAGATGATAAAAAATACCAATCTAATGTTAATGCATATGGGTCAAATAGTCATAGAAATAAAAGGACTAACTAGAAAAAATTTACTAGCAAAAGTATTAATTGTACTATATGATGATAGATAGTCAAATTTAAAGAAATCTATAATAGGATTAACTGAAGTAGACATGACAAATAATGGAGGAATATTTTATCTTAGCCTAGATTTTTTAATCAATCTAAAAGAATTTGGAAAACATATTAAAATAGGAATCCAGACTAAAGGATACGAAGAAATGAATAGAGGAAATAACTTATTAATGTGCGTAGGTTTCATAGGAAAAATGACATTAAGTAGTAATACAAAATTTAAACTTCAAGCAAACGATGTGATAGAAATAATGGGAAATAAAGGTATAAAATTAATCAAACCAATAAAAATAAATCCAGAAGATTATGCAGGATTAGAATAGAACCTAGATAAATTAAGTAAACCAAAGATATTCACTCCAGAGCAACATTTAATGTATACTAGCTCTATAAGAGAAACATCAATTAGTTTTACAGACTATAATTACACTAGTCAAAGAGATTTAGACGATAATGAAACAGAAAGTACCATAGAAACAGATTAGGAACAAATCATGAATATAGAACAAGTACAAGAAGGGTTACGAGGTAGAAAGAGCCATAGAAGAAGCAAAAAGACAATACCAAGAAAATAGTCTTACAACTTTTAAGTGTAAAGGATGTATAAAAGGTAAAATGGATTTAATGGAAACAATAGAACATTTTAGAATATGTCAAGAAAGAGATGATAATTTAGTATACCGAATAGAAGAATCAGAATACACAAATGAAGAAAAAATAGACACCTTGTCCATAACTAGCTATACGGAATTAATGGAAGAAGCAACTAGTTCACATAGCGTTAGTCCTTTCCAAAGAACTAGTGCAGCCTCGAATATTAGCTATAGTACAGGTAATTTGCCTAGAAAATTGTGGATTAGACCTGACCAAAAAATAAAAGATAATATCAAACCAATAGGAAAAAGAATGCCTATAGAAGAATATATTAGATTACAAGAAGGAGGAAATAAAGGAAAAATATTAAATATAACTACACATGATTCACAAATGTGGAATACAGTAATAGATTTATGGAAAGGGATAGTAGTAGCAGGCTTTATTAAAAATTATCAAGAAATTGATGCAGAAACTATGTATAGATACTTAGAAATTTTTTTAGGAGAATCTTGTAAAGCAGTATGGGGATTATACAAACAGATTTACCCTCAAGAATTCCAACAATTAATAGAATTAAGACTAAACCCATACAATTTTACAAATAAAATACATGTTAACAGGAGAAGACTCTAATAGTGGCTTAGTAGCATTACAAAGAAATGTTGTAATTAAATTAGAACAATTAAGCATATCAAATTGGATGCATATAAAGAATTTTCTTAAAGATTATTTTTACTACTGTACTATAAGCGGAAATACATTTAATGAAGAGTTAGGTAAAAAATTATTCATATAGCTGCTCTTGATCCACAAATGTGGAATACAGTAATAGATTTATGGAAAGAGATAGTAGTAGCAGACTTTATTAAAAATTATCAGGAAACTGATGCAAAAACTATGTATAGATACTTAGAAACTTCTTTAGGAGAATCTTATAAAGCAGTATGAGAATCATACAAATAGACTTACACTCAAGAATTCCAACAATTAATAGAATTAGGACCAAACCCATACAATTTTACAAATAAAATACATGTGTTGTTAACAGGAGAAGACCATAATGGTGGCTTAGTAGCATTACAAAGAAATGCTTTAATTAAATTAGAACAATTAAGTATATCTAATTGGATGCATATAAAGAATTTTCTTAAAGATTATTTTTACTATTGTACCATTAGTGGAAATACATCTAATGAAGAATTAGATAAAAAATTATTTAATAAACTACCAGGAGTTTTAGGAAGAGAAATAAAAGAAAGATGGTATAAAAGAGAAGGAGTGGCACAAAACCCCACACTATAATGGCCTATAGGACAAAAAATAAATCACACAATGGAAATGCTAACAGAAAAATATATGAATATACAAATACAAAAGCATTTAAAACAAAATGAATGAAATTTTGTAAAACAATGATATACACTACCCAAAGTTATGACAAAGAACCTAGTAAAACAAGAAAATATAAAAGGAGAACCAGATATAACCAAAGACCCTTTAGACATAAAAAATATTTCTTAAGAAAATCTTTAGCTAGAAAACCATATCTAAACAGAGATAGACATGTTAGGAAATATAGAAATGATAGGAATTATAAAAATAAATTAGAATGCTATACTTGTGGAAGTATAGAACACTTAGCAAATACATGCCCTAAAAGAAATAATATGAAACCTATAAATTCTCAGTTAATAGAAGATTTTCAAGAAACCCTATTAAATGTAGATGAATATATGTCAGACACATAAAGTATATATTCAGTTGTAAACATAGATACAGGAGAAGAAAGAAACACTCAACCAGACACATCTGATTCAGGAAATGATAATCTATACGACCAATATATAGAAAAAGCGCAAATAAGCTTTATAAATACATGTAATGAATTCTATAAGCCTACATATAATATGTATAAGATATTGGTAAGAGATCTTAATATTAAAACTAACTTAGTCTTATGTTTACAATTCCTTATACAAAATAACGGAAGTTGTTTATTTTCCAGAGATGGGATAATGATGTTTAGAAATACAACATATACTCCTGTACAAACTAGAAAAATTTCAACTAAGGAATTAAATAAAGATAATAAAATAAAAAATTCAACTCCATGTTGTGACGATTGTAACAATAATGGTAGTAGTTGTTCAAACAACCTATATGAAGAAAAACAAGAAGAAAATTATTCAGACAATATATACTTAGAAGACATAGAAAAAGATTATACTCTAATAAATATAGAAACATAATTTTACAATTTTCAAAAAGGAATAAATACTTTAGGAAAAATAAAAAATCCTAAAGACTTAGAAAATATAGTAGCTATATTAGACGAAATGGAAATAATAGGGGAAAAATCTTTAATACATTGGGGAAGTAATAAAATCATGTGTAAATTAGATATAATAAATCCAGAATATAACATAAAAACAACAACAATAGAAGCTAATAATGAACATACAGAAGAATTTAATAAACAAATAAAAGAGTTACTAAAACTAGAAGTAATAAGAAGATCTAGATCTAGACATAGATCAGCAGCTTTTATGGTTAGAAATCATAGAGAACAAGTGTAAGGAAAAGCTCGCATGGTAATAAATTATAAAAGATTAAATGATAATAATAGAACATATGCATATAAATTACCCGATAAAAGTGAGTTAATAAATAGAATACAAGGTAAAAAGATTTTTAGTAAATTTGATTGTAAGTCAGAATACTGACAGGTTAAAATGCATCCTAAAAGCATAGAATGGACAACTATTACTTGTCCAGAAGGACATTTTGAATGGCTAGCTATGCCTTTTGGATTAAAAACAGCTCCGCCCATATTCCAAAGAAAGATGGACGAGATGTTCGGAGGCTATAAGAATTTTGTACTAATATATGTAGATGATATTTTAGTATTTAGTAAAGATATACAAGAACACTTAGGACATTTACAAACAGTCCTTAGATTATTTGTAAAATAATGAATAATAATAAGTAAAAAGAAAATGGAACTGTGTAAGACACATATAAATTTCTTAGGAGTAACTTAAGGAGAAGGAAAGGTAAAATTACAACCGCATATAGCCAAAAAGGTATTAGAAATGTCAGATAAATTTGATAATACAAAAGAACTACAAAAGTTCTTAGGATTGGTAAATTATGTTAGAAACTTTATCCAAGACTTAGGAAAAATAGTAGGACCATTGTATGCTAAGACAGGTAGTAAAAGACAAAAACACTTTAACATAGAAGATATAAAATTAATACCACAAATTAAATATAAAGTTAAAAATATACCAGACCTACAAATACCCTTAGAATCAGATTATTTAGTAGTTCAAACTGATGGGAGTAAATTACGATGGGGAACTATTTTAAAATCTAGACCTAATAAATATAGTTCAAAAAATGAAAAAAAAAATTGTGCATACCAAAGTAGACAATATAAAGAAAAAGGTAATATGAGTTGTATAAATACAAAAGTATTAGTAGTAATATATGGACTTAATAGTTTTAAATTATATATTTTAAATAAAAATAAAGTCTTAGTAAGAACTGATTGTGAAGCAATATTTAAATTCCACGAAAAAATAAGTAGTAAAGCTAGCAGTAACAGAAGATGGTTAAATTTTATTGATATAATATCTATATATAATAATATTGTTTTTGAGTATGTTAAAGGAAAGAATAATGAACTAGTAGATACATTAAGTAGATTATAATTAAAGACTAAATGATTTATATTTCAATATGAGACCAAGCATGTGACCAACTAGCCAACAACTAGCAGACAGAGGCAAGGGCATTGCCCAGCCAGATACTTATGCTCAGACTTTATTAGGAGGACAAAATTTCAGACCATTAAATACAATAGACAATTTAATGGAGCGAATCCATTTCGGTAAGTACAATTTAATTTCATACCCTAAGTGATAAATACTCAAGTAGATATTAAAAATACTCAAGTAGTAACGAAAATCATAGAACAAGTAGAAAAAATAACTACTAAAATTAGTCATCTAAAGGAAATAATCATAAGACTTGAAAGGATCTTACTCTCATGAGTGAAGAAGACATAAATTATAAAAAAAACATTAGAATATACAACCAACTTCCATCAAGAGCCAATAGGATATTCTAGTTACATTCCTTCAAGCCAAACAGACAAAATATTCCTAAAACAAAACAATACAATAATAGCATTACTAATAGAATTAAACATAAATATAGACAAAATATTAAAAGAAAAACAATCTGAACAAATTCATAAAAATACAGAAATAGACGAATTAATTACACAACTTAAGAAAGTAGAAAGAACACCTAAACAAGAAAAACATAAGTTAATTAAAAAACCTCAAAAATGTACTTTATTTCAAATAAACGAACAACCGAAGAAAGCAGACCAAGTTTCTCAGAAAATAGAATAGGGAACAACTTGATTTAACGAATATTATCTAGGAGACCATCAACTATAGAAGAAAATCAAGAATTAAATGAAATAATAGACATAGACAGAGATATACAGATTTTTAAACAAAATCAACAAAAACAATTAAATCCAAAAACTTTATACAATGTAAAATATTTATCTAAGAATAATCAATTATAAAGATACTATAGAGAAGAACAAATATCAGCAAGAGGAGAAAACTTTACAATTTTTGACTTAGTAAACCAAACTTTCACAAAGACGATAAAAAATACCAATCTAATGTTAATGCATATGGGTCTAATAGTCATAGGAATAAAAGGACTAACTAGAAAAAATTTAGGAGCTAAAGTATTAATTGTACTATATGATGATAGATGGTCAAATTTAAAGAAATCTATAATAGAATTAACTGAAGTAGACATGACAAATAATGGAGGAATATTTTATCTTAGCCTAGATTTTTTAATCAATCTAAAAGAATTTGAAAAACATTTTAAAATAGGAATCTAGACTAAAGGATACGAAAAAATGAATAGTGGAAATAACTTATTAATGTGCGTAGGTTTCATAGGAAAAAAGACATTAAGTAGTAATACAAAATTTAAACTTCAAGTAAACGATGTGGTAGAAATAATGGGAAATAAAGGTATAAAATTAATCAAACCAGAAAACATAAATCTAGAAGAATATGCAAGATTAGAATGGAACTTAGATAAATTAAGTAAGCTAAAGGTATTCGCTCCAGAGCAACATTTAATGTATACTAGCTCTAGAAGAGAAACATCAATCAGGTTTACAGACTATAATTACACTAGTCAAAGAGATTTAGACGATAATGAAACAGAAAGTACCATAGAAACAGATTAGGAACAAATCATGAATATAGAACAAGTACAAGAAGGGTTACGAGGTAGAAAGAGCCATAGAAGAAGCAAAAAGACAATACCAAGAAAATAGTCTTACAACTTTTAAGTGTAAAGGATGTAAAAGAGGAAAAATGGATATAATGGAAACAATAGAACATTTTAGAATATGTCAAGAAAGAGATAATAATTTAGCATACCGAATAAAAGAATCAGAATACACAAATGAAGAAAAAATAGACACCTTGTCCATAACTAGTTATACAGAATTAATGAAAGAAACAACTAGTTCACATAGCACTAGTCCTTTCCAAAGAACTAGTGCAGCCCCGAATATTAGCTATAGTACAGGTAATTTGCGTAGAAAACCTTGAATTAGACCTGACCATGAAATAAAAGATAATATCAAACCAATAGAAAAAAGAATGCTTATAGAAGAACCTATTAGATTACAAGAAGGAGGAAATAAAGGAAAAATATTAAATATAGCTGCACATGATGCACAAATGAGGAATACAGTAATAGATTTATGGAAAGGGATAGTAGTAGCAGACTTTATTAAACATTATCAAGAAACTGATGCAGAAACTATATATAGATATTTAGAAACTTTTTTAGGAGAATATTATAAAGCAGTATGAGAATCATACAAACAGACTTACCCTTAATAATTCGAATAATCAATGGAATTAGGACCAAACCCATACAATTTTACAAATAAAATACATGTGTTATTAACAGGAGAATACCCTAATAGTGGCTTAGTAGCATTACAAAGAAATGCTGTAATTAAATTAGAACAATTAAGTATATCAAATTGGATGCATATAAAGAATTTTCTTAAAGATTTTTTTTACAACTATACTATAAGCAGAAATACATTAAATGAAGAGTTAGGTAAAAAATTATTCAATAAATTACCAGGAGCTTTAGGAAGAGAAATAGAAGAAAGATGATATAAAAGAGAAAGAGTAATTCAAAATCCTACTTTCTTATGGCCAATAGGACAAAAAATAAACCATATAATGGAAATACTAACAGAAAAATGCACTAATATACAAATACAAAAATAATTAAAACAAAATGAAATGAACTTTTGCAAAGCAATGATATATACTATCCAAAGTTATGACAAAGAACCTAGCAAAATAAGAAAATCTAAAAGAAGAATGGAATATAACCGAAAACCTTATAGACATAAGAAATATTTCTTAAGAAAATCTTCAGCTAGAAAACCTTATTTAAATAAAGATAGACATGTTAGAAAAGAAGTTGTTTAGTTTCTAGAGATGGGATAATGATGTTTAGAAATACAACATATACTCTTGTACAAACTATAAAAATTCCAACTAAGGAATTAAATAAAGATTTGAGCTTAGAAACACTTTATTTAAATTGGACAGAAGAACAGTTAACTAAATCATTAATTGAAGATAAATATATTGTAGACTCATTAATAAAAACACAGAAATAGATGAATTAATTACTCAACTTAAGAAAGTAGAAATAACACTTTAACAAGAAAAACACAAGTTAATTAAAAAAACCTCAAAAACGGACTTTCTTTCAAATAAACAAACAACCCAAGAAAGCAGACCAAGTTTCTCAAAAAAATAGAATAGGGAACAACTTGATTACACGAATATTATCTAGAAGACCATAAACTATAGAAGAAAATCAAGAATTAAACGAAATAATAGACATAGATAGAGATTTACAGATTGTTAAACAATATCAACTAAAAGTATTACATCCAAAAACTTTATACATGGTAAAATATTTATCTAAGAATAATTAATTATATAGACACTATAGAGAAGAAAAAATATCAGCAAGAGCAGAAAACTTTGCAATTTTAGACTTAGTAAACCAAGCTTTCACAAAGATGATAAAAAATATCAATCTAATGTTAATGCATATAGGTCTAATAGTCATAGGAATAAAAGGACTAACTAGAAAAAATTTAGGAGCTAAAGTATTAATTGAACTATAAGATGATAGATGATCAGATTTAAAGAAATCTATAATAGGATTAACTGAAGTAGACATGACAAATAATGGAGAAATATTTTATCTTAGCCCAGATTTTTTAATCAATGTAAAAGAATTTGGAAAACATATTAAAATTGAAATCCAGACTAAAGGATACAAAGAAATGAATAGATGAAATAACTTATTAATGTGCGTATGTTTCATAGGAAAAATGACATTAAATAGTAATACAAAATTTAAACTTCAAGTAAATGATGTGATAGAAATAATGGGAAATAAAGGTATAAAATTAATCGAACTGATAAAAATAAATCCAGAAGAATATGCAGGATTAGAATAAAACTTAGATAAATTAAGTAAGCCAAAGGTATTCACTCCAGAGCAACATTTAATGTATACTAGCTCAAGAAGAGAAACATCAATCAGGTTTACAGACTATAATTACACTAGTCAAAGAGATTTAGACGAAAATGAAATAGACAATACCATAGAAACATAACAGGAACAATTCATGATTATAGAACTAATACAAGAAGGTTACGAGTTAGAAAGAGCCATAGAAGAAGCAAAAAGACAATATCAAGAAAATAGTCTTACAACTTTTAAGTGTAAAGGATGTAAAAAAGGTAAAATTGATATAATGGAAACAATAGAACATTTTAGAATATGTCAAGAAAGAGATGATAATTTAGCATACCGAATAGAAGAATCAGAATACACAAATGAAGAAAAAATAGAAAACCTTAGTTAAATAGAGTTAGACATGTTAGAAAATATATAAATGATAGAAATTACAAAAATAAGTTAAAATGCTATACTTACGGAAGTATAAAACACTTAGAAAATACATGTCCTAAAAGAAATAATATGAAAACTAGAAATTCTCAGTTAAAAGAAAACTTTCAAGAAATCCTATTAAATGTAAATGAATATATGTCAGACACGGAAAGTATATACTCAGTTGTCAGTATGGATACAATAAAAGAAAGAAATCAATTAGACTCATCTGATTCAGAGAATGATGATTTAATTAATGAAATAGGAATAGAAAGAAATGGTGATTTAGATAATATACTAATAAATACCATGATAAATATTTATCAAGACTGCAATCATGAGTTCGAAAGATTAAAAGGAATAGATAGTAATCAGTGTAATATATGTAAATGGTATTCTAGTAAAATAAATAAAGCCAAATGTAAGAATTGTTATATGGAAGCATGTATTAGTTGTATAGAAAATAAACTAAAACAAAACGTAAATAAATATGAAGAACAAATTTATATAAAAGACCAGGCTTCTAATCTATTACTAATAACTCTAGAAACAAGAGTAAATGACTTAGAACAAAGAATAATTAGGTTAGAGAAAGGAAAACAAAAGTTAGACATGGATAATACACAGTCAAAAGGTACAATACATTTAGATCAAATAAAAAGTGAATTAATGAATATAGAAGAAAATAATACTAGTTTTAGATGCAATGAAAATTTGGAATAATAAAAATACTAGTAAGAATAAAAATAACATATATAGAGATAGAAACTTTAGCCTTAATAGATATAGGTTGTACTAGTTGCCTTCTTAATAAAAAGATACTGCAACATAATTTGTTATCAACTCTAAAAAATTTTAAGGAACCTATATATGCAATACAAATGGATGGGACTTATAATCTCTACAATCAATATATAGAAAAAGCGCAAATAAGCTTTAAATACATGTAGTGAATTCTATAAGCCTACATATAATATGTATAAGATATTAGTAAGAGATCTTTATATTAAAACAAATTTAGTATTAGGTTTACAATTTCTTATACAAAATAACGGAAGTTGTTTAGTTTCCAGAGATGGAATAATGATGTTTAGAAATACAACATATACTCCTGTACAAACTAGAAAAATTCCAACTAAAGAATTAAATAAAGATTTGAGCTTAGAAACACTTTATTTAAATTGGACAGAAGAACATTTAACTAAATCATTAATATAAGATAAATATATTGTAGACTCATTTATAAAAATACAGAAATAGACGAATTAATTACTCAACTTAAGAAAGTAGAAATAACACCTAAACAAGAAAAACACAAGTTAATTAAAAAACCTCAAAAATGGACTTTCTTTCAAATAAACGAACAACCCAAGAAAGTAGACCAATTTTCTAACAAAATAGAATAGGGAACAACCTGATTTCATGAATATTATCTAGGAGACCATCAACTATAGAGGAAAATCAAGAATTAAATGAAATAATAGACATAGAAAGAGATTTACAAATTTTTAAACAATATCAACTAAAACTATTACATCCAAAAACTTTATACATGGTAAAATATTTATCTAAGAATAATCAACTATATAGACACTATAGAGAAGAACAAATATCATCAAGAAGAGAAAACTTTGCAATTTTAGACTTAGTAACCAAGCTTTCACAAAGACGATAAAAAATATCAATCTAATATTAATGCATATGGGTCTAATAGTCATAGGAATAAAAGGACTAACTAAAAAAAAATTAGGAGCTAAAGTATTAATTGTATTATATGATGATAGATGGTCAGATTTAAAGAAATCTATAATAGGATTAACTAAAGTAGACATGACAAATAATTGAGGAATATTTTATCTTAGCCCAGCTTTTTTAATCAATCTAAAAGAAATTGAAAAACATATTAAAATAGAAATCCAGACTAAAGGATAGAAAGAAATGAATAGAGGAAATAACTTACTAATGTGCATAGGTTTCATAGGACAAATGACATTAAGTAGTAATACAAAATTTAAACTTCAAGTAAACGATGTGGTAGAAATAATGGGAAATAAAGGTATAAAATTAATCAAACCAGTAAACATAAATCTAGAAGAATATGCAGAATTAGAATGGAACTTAGATAAATTAAGTAAGCTAAAGGTATTCGCTCCAGAGCAACATTTAATGTATACTAGCTCTAGAAGAGAAACATCAATCAAGTTTACAGACTATAATTACACTAGTCAAACAGATTTAGACGATAATGAAACAGAAAGTACCATAGAAACAGATTAGGAACAAATTATGAATATAGAACAAGTACAAGAAGGGTTACGAGGTAGAAAGAGCCATAGAAGAAGCAAAAAGACAATACCAAGAAAATAGTCTTACAACTTTTAAGTGTAAAGGATGTATAATAGGTAAAATGGATATAATGAAAACAATAGAACATTTTAGAATATGTCAAGAAAGAGATGATAATTTAGCATACCGAATAGAAGAATCAGACTACACAAATGAAGAAAAAATAGACACCTTGTCCATAACTAGCTATACGGAATTAATGGAAGAAGCAACTAGTTCACATAGCGCTAGTCCTTTCCAAAGAACTAGTGCAGCCCCGAATATTAGCTATAGTACAAGTAATCTGCCTAGAAAATTGTTGATTAGACCTGACCAAGAAATAAAAGATAATATCAAACCAATAGGCAAAAGAATGCTTATAGAAGAACATATTAGATTACAAGAAGGAGGAAATAAAGGAAAAATATTAAATATAACTACACATGATCCACAAATGTGGAATACAGTAATAGATTTATGGAAAGGGATAGTAGTAGCAGGCTTTATTAAAATTTATCAAGAAATTGATGCAGAAACTATGTATAGATACTTAGAATTTTTTTTAGGAGAATCTTGTAAAGCAGTATGGGAATTATACAAATAGATTTACCCTCAAGAATTCCAACAATTAATAGAATTAGGACTAAACCCATATAATTTTACAAGTAAAATACATGTTAACAGGAGAAGACTCTAATAGTGGCTTAGAAGCATTACAAAGAAATGTTGTAATTAAATTAGAACAATTAAGCATATCAAATTGGATGCATATAAAGAATTTTCTTAAAGATTATTTTTACTACTGTACTATAAGCGGAAATACATTTAATGAAGAGTTAGGTAAAAAATTATTCAATGAATTACCAGAAGCTTTAGAAAGAGAAATAGAATAAAGATGGTATAAAAGAGAAAGAGTAAGTCAAAATCCTACTTTCTTATGGACAATAGGACAAAAAATAAAACCATATAATGGAAATACTAACAGAAAAATGTACTAATATACAAATACAAAAATAATTAAAACAAAATGAAATGAACTTTTGCAAAGCAATGATATATACTATCCAAAGTTATGACAAAGAACCTAGCAAAATAAGAAAATCTAAAAGAGGAATGGAATATAACGGAAAACCGTATAGACATAAGAAATATTTCTTAAGAAAATCTTCAGCTGGAAAACCTTATTTAAATGAAGATAGACATGTTAGAAAATATAGAAACGATAGAAATTACAAAAATAAGTTAAAATGATATACTTGCGGAAGTATAAAACACTTGGCAAATGCATGCCCTAAAAGAAAAATATGAAAACTAGAAATTCACAGTTAATAGAAGACTTTCAAGAAACCCTATTAAATGTAGATGAATATATGTTAGACACGGAAAGTATATACTCAGTTGTCAGTATGGATACAATAGAAGAAAGAAATCAATTAGACTCATCTGATTCAGAGAATGATGATTTAATTAACGAAATATGAATAGAAAGAAATGGTGATTTAGATAATATACTAATAAATACCATGATGAATATTTATAAAGACTACAATCATGAGTTTGAAAGATTAAAAGGAATAGATAGTAATAAGTGCAATATATGTAAATGGTATCCTAGTAAAATAAATAGAGCCAAATGTAAGATTTGTTATATGGAAGCATGTATTAGTTATATAGAATATAAACTAAAACAAAAAGTAAATAAAAATGAAGAAAAAATTTATATAAACGATCAGGCTACTAATCTAAGACTAATAACTCTAGAAACAACAGTAAATGACTTAGAACAAAGAATAATTAAGTTAGAAAAAGGAAAACAAAAAATAGACACGGATACACAGTCACAAGGTACAATACATTTAGATCAAATAGAAAGTGAATTAATGAATATAGAAGAAAATAATACTAGTTTTATATGCAATGAAGATAAAAAATTTGGAACAATAAAAATACTAGTAAGAATAAAAATAAAAGATATAGAGATAGAAACTTTAGCCTTAATAGATACAGACTGTACTAGTTACCTTCTTAATAAAAAGATAATGCCACATAATTTGTTTTCAATTCTAAAAAATTTTTAGGAACCTATACAAGCAATACAAATGGATGAGACTTATAATCTCTACGACCAATAGATAAAAAAAGTGCAAATAAGCTTTATAAATACATATAGCGAATTCTATAAGCCTACATATATATGTATAAGATATTAGTAAGAGATCTTAATATTAAAACAAATTTAGTATTAGGTTTACAATTCCTTATACAAAATAACGGAAGTTTTTTAGTTTCTAGAGATGGGATAATGATGTTTAGAAATACAATATATACTCTTGTACAAACTAGAAAAATTCCAACTAAGGAATTAAATAAAGATTTGAGCTTAGAAACACTTTATTTAAATTGGACAGAAGAACAGTTAACTAAATCATTAATAGAAGATAAATATATTATAGACTCATTAATAAAAACAGAGAAATAGACGAATGAATTACTCAACTTAAGAAAGTAGAAATAACACCTAAACAAGAAAAACACAAGTTAATTAAAACAAACCTCAAAAATGGACTTTCTTTCAAATAAACGAACAACCTGAGAAAGCAGACCAAGTTTCTTAGAAATTAGAATAGGGAACAACCTGATTTCACAAATATTATCTAGGAGACCATCAACTATAAAAGAAAATCAAGAATTAAATGAAATAATAGACAAAGATAGAGATTTACAAATTTTTAAACAAAATCAACTAAAACTATTAAATCCAAAAACTTTATACAATGTAAAATACTTATCTAAGAATAATCAATTATATAGACACTATAGAGAAGAACAAATATCAGCAAGAGGAGAAAACTTTGCAATTTTAGACTTAGTAAACCAAGCTTTCACAAAGACGATAAAAAATATCAATCTAATGTTAATGCATATTGGTCTAATAGTCATAGGAATAAAAGGACTAACTAGAAAAAATTTAGGAGCTAAAGTATTAATTGTACTATATGCTGATAGATGGTCAGATTTGAAGAAACATATAATAGAATTAACTGAAGTAGACATGACAAATAATGGAGGAATATTTTATCTTAGCCCAAATTTTTTAATCAATCTAAAAAAATTTGGAAAACATATTAAAATTGGAATCCAGACTAAAGGATACGAAGAAATGAATAGAGGAAATAACTTATTAATGTGCGTAGGTTTCATAGGAAAAATGACATTAAGTAGTAATACAAAATTTAAACTTCAAGTAAACGATGTGGTAAAAATAATGGAAAATAAAGGTATAAAATTAATCAAACCAATAAAAATAAATCCAGAAGAATATGCAAGATTAGAATGAAACTTAGATAAATTAAGTAAACCAAAGGTATTCGCTCCAGAGCAACATTTAATGTATACTAGCTCAAGAGGAGAAACATCAATCAAATTTAAAGACTATAATTACACTAGTCAAAAGAGATTTAGACGATAATGAAACAGAAAGTACCATAGAAACATAACAGGAACAATTCATAAATATAGAACTAATACATGAAGGGTACGAGGTAGAAAGAGCCATAGAAGAAGCAAAAAGACAATACCAAGAAAATAGTCTTACAACTTTTAAGTGTAAAGGATGTAAAAAAGGTAAAATAGATATAATGAAAACAATAGAACATTTTAGAATATATCAAGAAAGAGATGATAATTTAGCATACCGAATAGAAGAATCAGAATACACAAATGAAGAAAAAATATACATCTTGTCCATAACTAGCTATATGGGATTAATGGAAGAAGCAACTAGTTCATATAGCGCTAGTCCTTTCCAAAGAACTAGTGCAGCCCCGAATATTAGCTATAGTACATGTAATCTGCCTAGAAAACTGTGCATTAGACCTGACCAAGAAATAAAAGATAATATCAAACCAATAGGAAAAAGAATGCTTATAGAAGAACCTATTAGATTACAAGAAGGAGGAAATAAAGGGAAAATATTAAATATAGCTGCACATGATGCACAAATGTGGAATACAGTAATAGATTTATGGAAAGGGATAGTAGTAGCAGACTTTATTAAAAATTATCAAGAAATTGATGCAGAAACTATGTATAGATACTTAGAAACTCTTTTAGGAGAATCTTGTAAAACTAGTATGAGAATCATACAAATAGACTTACCCTCAAGAATTCCAACAATTAATATAATTAGGATCAAACCCATATAATTTTACAAATAATATACATGTGTTGTTAACAGGAGAAGACCCTAATAGTGGCTTAGTAGCATTACAAAGAAATGTTGTAATTAAGTTAGAACAATTAAGCATATCAAATTGGATGCATATAAAGAATTTTCTTAAAGATTATTTTTATACTGTACTATAAGCGGAAATACATTTAATGAAGAGTTAGGTAAAAAATTATTCAATAAATTACCAGGAGCTTTAGGAAGAGAAATAGAAGAAAGATGGTATAAAAGAGAAGGAGTGGTTCAAAACCCCACACTATTATGGCCTATAGGGCAAAAAATAAATCACAAAACGAAAATTCTAACAAAAAAATGTACAAATAGACAAATACAAAAGCAGTTAAAACAAAATGAAATAAACTTTTATAAAACAATGATATACACTACCCAAGTTATGACAAAGAACCTAGTAAAACAAGAAAATATAAAAGAAGAACCATATATAAACAAAGACCCTACAGACATAAAAAATATTTCTAAAGAAAATCTTCAGCTAGAAAACTATATCTAAACATAGATAGACATGTTAAGAAATATGGAAATGATAGAAATTTTAAAAATAAATTAGAATGCTATACTTGTGGAAGTATAGAACACTTAGCAAATACATGCCCTAAAAGAAATAACATGAAAACTAGAAATTCTCAGATAATAGAAGATTTTCAAGAAATCCTATTAAATGTAGATGAATATATGTCAGACACAGAAAGTATATATTCAATTGTAAGCATAGACACAACAGAAGAAAGAAACACTCAACCAGACACATCTGATTCAAGAAATGATAATTTAATTAATGAAATTGGAATAGAAAGAGATGAAGATTACCTAGACAACATATTAATAATTACTATAATTAATATTTCTCAAGAATGTAGCCATAAGTTTGAAAGACTAAAAAGAATAGATAGTAATCAATGTAATATATATAAATGGTATCCTAGTTAAATAAATAAGGTCAAATGTAAAAGTTGTTTTATGGAAGCTTGTATTAGTTGTATAGAAAATAAACTAAAACAAAAAGTAAATAAAAATGAAGAACAAGTCTATAAAAAAGACTGGGCTACTAATCTAAGACTAATAACTCTAGAAACAAGAATAAATGATTTAGAACAAAGAATAACTAGATTAGAAAAAGGAAAAGAAAAAGTAGAAGAAGAAACTTCACAGTCACAAGGTACCATACATTTAGATCAAATAGAAAGTGAATTAATGAATATAGAAGAAAATAATACTAATTTTATATGCAATGAAGATAAAAAATTTGGAACAATAAAAATACTAGTACGAATAA